>JAUCMT010000114.1:3469954-3490391 GCA_032357475.1 Enteromius thamalakanensis
TATAAATCTAGCCCAAAAAACCGCAACCCGCAACTCCGTATTTTTTCCCGCAACTCCTTTTCTAAAATAGCCCAATTCTGCGGGAAAACCGCTACCCTGGCAACCATGGGTTTGTCCTTTTATGGTATTTTAACAGTTCATAGGGACACCCATTGGACAAAAAGTGTAACTGAATCCTGTCATATGACTTTGTTTAACCTGCGAATGGATGACAAATATGCGCGTGCCGTGTTATCATTGCTGATCAGATCATCTTTTTTACCTGTAATAATTTATCATATTTTTTAAATAGCCTGTTGGGTGAACACAAAAACAGATTAGCTTACATTCCGACCAGGTACAATTATTTAAAGAATGGAGATATAAACTAGAGGGATTTTTATACATATTTCTTTGCGCTGATGATTAGGACTGTTGATTTGTACAACTTTTATTGTTGTTTCGATTTGTCCTTTATATTGACACTACCGTTCAAAAATGTGGGTCAGTAAGATATTTTATGGTTTTAAAGATGTTTCGTATGCTCATGAAGACTGCATTTATTAGATGAAAAATCCAAATATTATTTTAATTTAAAATAACTGATTTCTGTGTATATTTTCAAATGTAATTTATCCTGTGATATAAAGCATCATAACTCCAGTCTTCAGGGTGTCATGATCCTTTCAGAAATCATTATAATATGCTGATTTATTACTAGAATTATCAATGTTGGAAACAGTTGATGTGATTTTTTTTTCCTTCTTTTTTTTAATTCTTTGACAAATAACAAGTAAAAAACAACATAATTTTGTACCAAATATAAAACATTTCTAAAATGTAAATATATGCTTTTTTGTTCATTTAATTGATTCATTTCTTTAAAAGAAGAATAAAAATGTACTGATCCCAAACTTTTGAACAGTAGTGAAACAGTAGTTTTAAACATTATTATCCATTTTAAATAAATGCTTCTCTTTTTAATATTTTAATGATTAAAGAATCCTAAAGCAGCTCAACTGTTTCCAACACTGATAATAAAACACAAGCATATTAGAATGATTTCTGAAAGGATCATGTGACACTGAAGACTGGAGTAATGGTGCTTTGTATCACAGGAATAAATTACATTTTAAAATATATTCACACAGAAAACAGTTATTTTAAATGGAACTAATATTTCACAATATTACAGTTCTTTCTGGATTTTTAATCTAATGAATGCAGACTTGATGAGCAGAAGAAACATCTTTAAAAACCATTAAATATCTTACTGTTCTAAAACTTTTGAACGGTAGTGTATGTATTGAAATTTTACTTTTTTTTAAGCAAGGTCGTTAAATGTTAAAAGTCCTTCCGCTAAAAAATAGTTCCTGACAGCTAACGATTCTAAACATGCCTCTCATCTAATGGAGCTTAAATAAAAACAGAGAATATCAGAAAATGTATTTCTTAACACCATATGATATTTTCTTGAGCGTGACATACATCTACTTACCTCTCAGCATGACAAAACCTTTGTTTTCAGTCTTTTAGTTTTAATTTTAAGTCCTTGCATTATGTTCCTGTCATCCCTTTCAGAGAATGGCAATCACAACATCGATAGCGTCGTTTATAAATGGAACCCAGGCACCAAGACATTTGAAGTGAACCAAACCATCTCGACATCAGGAGCTTATGACTGGGAGTTTTTCACTGTAGGGCCCTACCACTTCCTAGCAGTGGCCAATGCATTTGACGGCACCTCCACCCAAACAGATTCATCCATATACATCTGGCTTGGTGGAGCCTTTCAGCTTTTTCAGACTATAAGGGTGAGTTTCAAAATGCCTGTGATAGACACAAGATTCTGGAAGTTTCTGGCTTAAAATCAAATGGATTATTCTGAAAACTTAATGATCAGCTCGTTTACTTTGAATGGAAACACTGGTGTACATGAGGTACTATCCTGAGTTGCACATTAAGAAAGATACTACAGGTAAATGAAGTGGAAAATCATGACACACACTTGAAAAAAAGATGAATGATGGACTCATGTAGGTGTTTCCCAGTTGAAAGTTTTGTTTTTAATTTACCTGACACCTGTTCTCACAAAATCACCTTGGGGCATGTGTAGCTGGGGTTGTTTAAGTATAGGGTGATTTAACCTGCCGTAAAAGACCCTGAACCACTCCTGAAGAGATTTATTGCTTGAAATCCTGGTGTTACAAACAATTTATTCTTCACTGCAAATGATTTTACTAAATAGGGAATAATATAATATTTCACTTGATCAAAAGGGAAAATAAGACCTAGAAATTCTGGGCTTAGATGATTTCTGATTAATAACACTTAGGCCCAGTTTCACAGACAAGGCTTAGAGTACCAGGATTAAAGTTCAGTTAGGACATTTAAGCAAATTTTATGAACATGCTTAGAAAAAAACATTACTGGTGGGCATCTTGAGACAAAACAAAGACCCTGATATTTTTTTAGATCAGTTAGTGAACACTGATACTTACACTTTATTCTAAGGCTTGGTGTAAGCTTTGTCTGTGAAACTGGTGGTTTTTCCTTTTTCCTTTAAATCAAGAAAAGAATGTTGTTGGAGCTGCACTTAAAAAACAATACATCTCATGGGGATGGTAAAACTAAAAAAATCAACTTCCACGCCTTAAAATAAATAAAAGTCTAAGCGATTTAATGTTTAAATTGATAATGTCACCATCCATTTTCTTTGTATGGAAATTGAACCTTTTTTGTTTCACAGAGAAAATAAAATTGGAGTAATAATGGAAGAAATTCTTTGGAGAACTGTGCCTAAAAATGGTTGAATAGATAATTTTATTGAATATTAAAAATTATTATTATTATTATTTTTTTTTTTCTTTAAATTAGCAGTTGGAAGTCAGATTAAAAAGTAATAGCTTCTTTCATTTAAACTATTAATTGTATCTTTGTTACAATTTTTCAGTTGTTCTAGAATGTTCTGTAAATCACTTATCCAAAGTACAAGTCAACAGACTTAACAAGGCAGACTCACCACTTGTGATGTTGTCAGCCGTTTCTGAAGGGAATTTCCCTGTGTGCAGATGTGTTTTACAGGGGGGAAGAAAAAGAAAAGAAGTTTTTTGTTAATATCAAGTGTTTAGATGATGTTACACTATAATTAAAATCTTGAGATCTTACCATCTGACAAAATCAAAGTCATACATCAGTGAAGTGATATGAATCTCAAGCAGTCTATAAGTCAATTCAGCAGGACTGTGTTTCCCATAAATGTGACATACAACTGTCTTTACCTAGTATAGAAATTCTTCGGAGGTTTACCTTCCGCTTATCAGAAATAGTGTAAGCAGGCTTTTACATCAGCGTTTTTTACCATTTAAAGGCAGCGATAAAAGCCAATGCAGCAAAGCATATTTGTCTTTCTCAACCTATATTTGCTTATGTTTCTAGACGTTTGGGGCTACAGACTGGGAGATGTTTCAGATTGGAAACAGAGTCTTCCTAGCTCTTGCTAATGGACACATGCTGTGTGAGAGAGGACCAAGCCTCTATACCATCAACTCAACTATATATGAACTTGATATGACTACCAAGATGTTTCTCAAGTTCCAAGACATTGTAACATACAGGTAAAGCCTGAAATATAATGTTTTTATGGGTTTGAGAATAAATAAATGCTTATTATCCAAATCTTTTGACTTGATTTCCTCTTGTATGACAGTGCAGTGGACTGGGAATTCTTTTCGGTTGGAGATGAGCATTTCTTAGTTGTAGCCAACTCATATGATGGATCATCTTACTCTTTGAACAGTGTTATATACAGGTAATGATTGAAAGCTCAAACATTATATACAGATCATATCTCATAACATTTTGCACTTCATATACTTTTACATTGATGGTGCTGATATAAAACTTGTAATGTCTATAATATGATACACAGCTTTTAAAAACTGTCCTTCCTTTCTCGTTTAATTTAAGAAATAAGTAAACCTATGAATTTCAGTTAGGTGTTTATGGTATTGCTTGATAAAACAACAATTTTCTAATATACAACAACTATCAGTTGCCCCTTGAGGTCAGAGAGGCCCCTTCAGTAACTATTTTTAAGTCACTTTTAAAAACGTACTTGTTTGATTGCGCTTTTTAAATTTGTCTTTCTTTTTACTTTACACGTTTGACTACGGACATGTTTGACGGTGCATCTTAAACTTGTTTTTTTTTTCTTCTATTCTACATGTGTGATTATGTACATGTTTGTGCATTTTAAATTTTTTCCTTTTTTTCTCATTTTATTCATATTTTATTTTTGACTCGACATTCTTGCCAATTGTACAGCACTTTGGTCAGTCGTGTAGCTGTTTTAAATGTGCTCTATAAATAAATTGACCTTGACCTTGACCTTAGGCCTATAGCCAGGATATGACTAGGATCTGTAAATGATTCTCAGTAGCTTAGTATTATAATATGGAATCCCATTTCCAGCTTGGAATAAAAAAAAAAAACTCTCACAGTATGACCATTTAAATAACATTTCTCAAAATAAATAAATAAATAAAAAATATATAAAAACAAAATAATAAATAAATCTCAAAATTCTGGCTTTCCTCTCATAATGATTTTTCTTTTTTTTAATTGTCAAAAAGCAAAATTTGAGGGATAAAAGTGACCTTTTTTATTGTGTGAAGAAAATGTGCTTCGATGGGATATAATTACAGTATATCAGTGCTATAAACTATAAATGAATACTGCAGCAAATTAAGATAGATTTATTATTATTTTGTCTGTCACAGATGGCAGGGATACGAGGGCTTTGTTCCTGTCCATCGGTTACCCACTATTGGATGCAGTGACTGGGAGTTCTTTACCTCAGCCGAGGGTTCATATCTAATGTACTCCAGTGCCAAAGCACCTCTCTCCAAAGTCTTCAAGTTGAGGATTCACTGAGGGCACAAACAATTGCTCAGTTTTTGCTTATTTATATCATATGCCACAGAAGTTGATAGAAATGAACCGTTCTCTTCTTTTCTTGACTTACGAACCACTAACACTTTGATGAGAAGTTCTTTAATGTCAGAGAATTCAATCAAGCTGACATCAGTGGATTTTGGAGTTTGATACTTCCTGAAAATCATTCATCTGTGTAAAAAGAACAGTCAAGGTGCAAGATAAACTTTCAGTGGTGAATCTCACAAATGTGTCCTTAAAATGATGTTAAATTGACTTTTTTGGAAAGTTTATTCTGTTTCAAGAAGTCAACATCTACTCATTGGTCATCCTGTGAACACAGTAAGTGAAATAAGGGGAACAGAACATTTAGGCTCTCTGTAACTTTTATTTCCAACACCCTCACGCTTCCAATAAATAGAGTACAATCATTTGTGGAATGTGCATACAATGTTTAATTAATATTATATGACTAATGTAAAATAATGTAATAAATAATATTATTTATATGTACAAATGTATTTTACCTTTGTTATTTGCACTACAATAAATTGGTCTTTACAGCTGTTTTATCAGTGTTTGTGTTTCATAGATTTAAATATAATACATTAATTTTGTATATGACATTTGTGTACAACAACAGATTTATTATATAAACATGTAATATTTAAACTACAGAACCCATAAAGCCAATGTACAGCCAGTTGAAGGAAATATGTAGTTCTCCTTAGACAAACAAGATTACTTGCACGAAGGAAGGACGCTAACATGGAGAACTACACGTACCACAATGCATAGCGGCTTGACGTGTCATCAAGCAAACATGGCGGCGTCCTAAAAACATAACTGGTTTTCTACTCAGATTCAGTTCTTCAATTATTACTACTAACAAACCGGTCCATTCGAATGAAACAGTCGAGTTTAAAAAGACGCTTTACTGAATATGTTAGCGGTCTAATAAAACGAAACTAATACAGCAGCTGTCAACGAAAAAATAACTGCTCTTTTTAAATCTCAATGGTGAAATATGGAAGCAGTGCAGTCACCTCTCAGATTTCCACGTTGCGTTTTAAGGACTGAGATTTACTCACGACACCTGTGATTCATCCAGAGAGGATCGTTACGACACTTAAACGAGGCAAAAGGAGCCTTCAGTTCTTCTTTTGGTTTATTAAAGCGATGTTTAGTCCTGTAAAATCGTCGTATTCCAGGGTGAGCCCATTGATTGTTAATCGGGAGCTGGGGAAAACCAAAATGAGATAGCAAGAGGTGAAACGCTTTCCTTTCACAGTAAACGAAACTCGGTTTACAATACTACGCGTTACAAGGCAGCTGCAGTCATGTTTGGAGATCTGTTCGAGGAGGACGGGGATGGCTTTTCCTCCTCTACACCTGGCGCAGGTGTGAAGGGGAGAGAGTGTGAGCCTCCACCACCCAGAGGGACGATCAAACTCTGCGGGATCAAGAATCAGGGTGGTACCTGTTACCTAAACTCTCTTATCCAGACTCTGCTATTCACACCAGAATTTAGGGGTAAGACGGGCTGAAAATAAATCAGATATTTAATTAAGTAAATAGTATGTCTAAAATTAACATTTTGCCACTATTCACGTAGTTCTCAATAGCACTCTGGCCTTTTTGATTCGTATAATTAATTCAATTCATAATAAAGCTTCGAACATTTATGAATCTTTGGTTTCGAATTATTTGGAGCTAGCTTTAGTACGCGATGCTTGCTTATTTGCGAAATGTCTGCTGAACTCATGTCTAAAATGGTTCTCGTGTTTTATAATTTAAAATCTGTTTTAAAGTGCCCCTTTTATGCCTTTTTAAACATTATCTTTCATGCAGTGTGTCATGTAGCTGAATGTGGACATAAACTATCAAAATAAAGAGTCGGCTCAAATTCGCCTAAACGAGTCGTCAGCAATACGAATCTTTTTCTGTTACGGCCACACGTCAACATATTTGCATAATATCCGCCCACGTTCTACTCCGCGAAAAACTTGTTATGGCAGTGGGCGGTTCTTTTTCCGACACACGCTTTAGCGGTAGACCAATCATAAAGAACTGCGCTATCTGACCAATCACAGCATTGATGGATCACAGGAAGGAGGGGTTTAGACAGACTAATTCTTCGAACTGCTTTACACGAGTCGTTTACGAATCATTTAGAAATGGGGTAAAATGAAATCTATTTTTGGAGAAAACTAAAGTGTTGTTTGACCTTCCATACATGTAAATCTGTTCTGAGTCTCATAAAGCAATATTAGCAATCTTTTAAATGGCATTAGGGGCACTTTAAAACAAACAAAGGTGAGTGTGTACTGACAAAATTATTAACGTTCATGCCCAAAAGCACACAAAACAAAATACAAATTGTTGAAAGAACACCAGTTACAAATGGATGTTATATAAATCATATTTAGTGATTTTTAGATTACACTTTCATGATAACTTTTGCAGTTGGTTTATTGTTTAGGTTCGATGCTTGAGTATAGTTAATCGGTTGATTCAATTTAATGATTTGTTCTGGAATCAGTATTTTTTACTCTTTTAATAAACATAAAATTATCTGTTACAGAGGAGCTGTTCCATCTCGGACCGGATGAATTAGGATGTCTGGCAGACAAGGACAAACCAGAAGCAAAGGTGTGTATGAATGTGTGCAAGTGGAAGATGAATAAAAAGACTTTATAAGTTTTTATAAAGGACCAGATGAATAGATGCTTCGGGGTCTGTGTGTTCTCAGGTCCGTGTGATTCCTCTGGAGCTTCAGAGACTGTTTTCTCATCTGTTACTGGTGGATGAACAAACAGCCTCTACAACAGACCTGACCGACAGTTTTGGCTGGACGAACAATGAGGTACAAGACTTTGTGATGTGTACTTACTGTACATTTAGCCGGTAATTTTCATTTAACAAAAAAAAAGTTCAGTCTTTTTGTAATTTGGGGTTAAGTGGTTTCCCAGGGTCACTTTGTATAATCTATGATATAACTTCAAATATAGGAATAAGTGCTTTATTCTGGTTCGAGATCAAACAGTGGCTTGCAAATCAGTTTCCCCATTAAATTAATCGAATGATCAAGCAGTTTGTTCAAATATTTCTTTTGGTTTGATTTTGTCTTTAGGAAATGGGTCAGCAGGATGTGCAGGAGCTGAACCGGATCCTGTTCAGTGCCCTAGAAAGCTCTTTAGTAGGCACTTCGGGCAGCAGTCTCATACACCGTCTGTATCATGGGACGCTTGTCAACCAGATCACCTGCAAGGACTGCGGCAATATTAGTGAGAGACAGGTCAGAAAAGACAATGTGCCCTTTCCTCTATTTATTTTTGCTTCCAGCAGTTTTAGCTGTGACAACTACAAATATAATCAGCACCAAAACAGGGCACATTTATTCATTACTACATACTGGGGTTTTATTTATTTTTAAATGAATAATTCTAATAGCAAGGACTTATTCATTTGAACATTTATAATGTTGAAATAATAAATGCTTTTACTTCTGTTCTCTCAGGAGGACTTTCTGGACCTGACCGTATCAGTGCGTGGTGTGAGTGGGCTAGAAGAGGCGCTCTGGAACATGTTTGTGGAGGAGGAGATGTTTGAGGGTAATAATCTGTACCGCTGCGGCAGATGTGATCAGCTGGTTAGGGCCGCTAAGGTCAGTCACCTCTCAGAACTCAATATCTTTTTTTTTTTTTTTTAAATCTGAGGAAAAACTTAGTTTAATGTGACATGATCCCTATAAACATGTGAATAGCACTAAGACATTGTTCAAATTGCACATTCAAATGAATCCGCTGTAGCTGGTTATAAACCTGTTTGATTTGGTCTTCTGTTGCAGTCTGCTAAACTGAGAAAACTTCCACCATTCCTGACCATTTCTTTGTTGAGGTTCAACTTTGACTTTGCCAAGTGTGAGCGCTACAAAGAGACCGGGAGCTATATTTTTCCTCTTACATTCAACCTCAGACCATTTTGTGAGCAGGTACCAGAGCCGAATCACACACAAAATACATTTTCCAAACTCTTTGTAGAATGCACTCAGAACCATCCTGTTGGCAGCTGTTAAGCTGATTATTCCAAGCACTTTTTCATCACTAAGAAGCACAGATGGAGATGGAGAGCTATAATGATATATAATGAAAGCAAGGGTTTAACAAATGCTGTGTTCCTAACAGAACGATTGGCCGGACTCTGAGTATTCCTACGAGCTCTTCTCTGTCATCATACATAAAGGAGGTTGTTATGGAGGTCATTATCATGTCTACATCAAAGACATCGATCAGATCGGCCACTGGGAGGCACCGGTCAGTCTTGTTTTTTATTACAGTTCAGTATTAACCAGTCCAATCCAACAGTGACAAGTAATCCTTTTGATTTTGATTTTATTTTTTTCCTTAGGAAGAAGAGGTAAAAGTGAAGGCAAAAACTCAGAGACAAGAAGACAAAGTTGAGGAAAGAAAGAAAGAGAGTGAGAATTCTGTTGACACAGAGAATCCCCTCTCTGTTCTTATTGACATCCTGGCTCAGGTACGCCATTACAGCATAAAGCTCTAATCAGCTTTGACAGAAGTCCTCTCAGCTAGGCCGTCTTTTCAAAGTGAAAGCAACCTTGTCACCTGACTTGACTACAGCTTGCTGATTCCCTATAATTTACTTAATTGGCTTCTGATTGCAAACAACAAGGGAACTTGTCTGTTTCTGCAGCAAAATGTGATCTTGCGATGCCTTGGAAGTGGACAATACCTGTTTTTTTTTTTTTTTTTTTGCCAAAACGTTTAGGGTTCAGAACGCGCTATATGTAGAGAATAATGCATTGCAATCTGCTAAGTGCTGGTTATTATTTTTGTAAATAAGCTCTTAAAATATTATTAGCACTTTTGGATTTGTTGTTAACTGTACAGAACTATGAAATTCCTTCTGATTCCAGAAAATATGATTTTATTCGCTTCACAGCACAATAAAGAGTTTGTTTTGAAAGACAAATTAAAATATTTAAAGTTCATTGATACAATCAATATTTTTTTTACATTTTGTGGGGATAAAATATCACATGCTGATTTTCACTCATTTTTTTTGTCAGGAGGAGTCAAAATGTGTGCTTGTAGACCAGCTGGGCCAAAAGCTGATGAATAAAACAGGCACACCATGGAGCAAAAAATATAAAAAACAGTATGGCACCATCAGCAAGGTTGGGTTTCTGAAGTTCTACACTATTTTTTCATACACATACAGTAATGTTTAAAGGTTTGCGGTGAAAGAGGTTATCAAAGTCCCTTTAAGACCCTTTTTTTTTTTTTTAATGAAAACTTTTAAAGTTTTTTTTTATTTTTTTTTTAGAATGGTCTATTTCATAATATTACTGTACTTTTGATCAAATAAATGTAGCCTTTTTTAACATGACTTTCAAAAACAGTTTTAAAAATCATACTTATCCTAAATCTTTAAATGGTGTTAAATGTTTATTTACAGCAGCCATTTAGAAGAGTAAAAGTACTAGAATATATTAGTCATTTATCATACAGGCCAATAATTATTTATGCGGACCCTTTTTGTCGTCCTTCAGTTTCTTCAGAACCACCCTGAAGTGTTTATGCTGGTCTCTAATGGAACCCGTGTAGCTCTGAAAGCTGCTGGTCCTGCAACAACAGAGCGCAGTCCAAAAGAATCAGTCAGTTCAGCTTCAGCCAATAACAGCTCTGAAAACACAGAGCCGGAAACAGCAGGAGACACTGAAGGCCCTGATGGATGTCATTGGTTTGACCTGAATGACTCCACTGTGACGGCCATTACACAGAAGGACATAGAGAAGCAGTTTCAAGGAAAAGAGAGTGCCTACATGCTCTTTTACAGGAAGACAACTATGAAAAGACCTCCAGAAGGTATGTTGTGTATATGTGCACAGTGTCCAGCTTTAACTCTGCCACACCTGCCAATGGCCATTTTTACCACATGTGAAACAAAAGCTAATTTTATTGCTTTTAGTGCCTAGAAAGGGTTCATTTTGGACTCTGTGTGTGCCTATGTGGTGCAAATTCATTTAAATACTGAAACATGATAATCCAGGAGGCTGTTTTCTTAAACAGCCATAGGAAACCCTGCATACAAAGTGCCTCCTCACCTGGTGGAGATGGTACAAGAGGAGAACGCAAGACTTCAGCAGAGAAGGTGGATTTATATACACTCATAAACACACACTTAGCTTTAGGTATTTTATGCGATGGTAAAGTCATCTGTCTCTTGTAGAGCTGAGTTTGATGCCAGCAGCAACAGCATTGAAGTGCGGCTGCATTTGGCTCCTCATTACCACTACCAAAATGGAGCCCTACACCCTATATCTCCAGACAAAGACTCTATCATCACGGTCACCTTTGACCGCAGAAAGACTGTGGGAGACCTGCGATTGGCCATCTACCAGGTGACAACACAAATCTTTTTCTAGTCCTCCTTCCTTCTGTGTTCAAACACACTGCAATTTTTAAGTAACCTTTTTGGACCTACTATTCAATTTCAGTTCATTTTTGGAAACATGAGCAAAAACATTGTAAGGGAAATGATTTAGATTAGTTTTGATGGAATATGTGGAGTTTTCTCTGACCTTTGACCTTGGTTTCATAGATGCAAGATCTCTGGGAAGGAGACATGGCATTGACATTGGCTAAGAATGTGCCAGCTGGGTTACATTTGTATGATACACTAACAGGTGAATACGCATATACTTTTACTTTTTGCAATAAATGAATACAGTTATTCAGCAGAGACAAAAGAGACTGTCATATCATCTACTCAAAATACTGCTCTTTTGAGCTTTCTATTTAATAAAAAATCCTGAAAAAATGCATCACAAATATGAAGCAGCATAACTTTTGGCTTTGTCACATTAGAACAATTTCTGAAGGATCACTAAAGA
Organism: Enteromius thamalakanensis; assembly: GCA_032357475.1. Taxonomy (NCBI): domain Eukaryota; kingdom Metazoa; phylum Chordata; class Actinopteri; order Cypriniformes; family Cyprinidae; genus Enteromius; species Enteromius thamalakanensis. The sequence continues at coordinate 3,481,788 of JAUCMT010000114.1, forward strand.
CTGAATAATGATGCTGAAAATGTAGCTTTGCATCACAGGAAGTAATTTTGTTATGTAATATATATTTAAATAAAAAAAAACATTTAAATAGTTTTTTACTGTGTTTTAGATTAAAATGAATTGGTGAACATAAGTGACTAAAAAAAAACGTACTGCCACCAAGTGTACATGATTATTGATTCTGCATGATTATATGTCTCATTGTTTCAGATGACCAGATATCCCTGTATAGTGCAGGTGTTTCTAATGGCTCTGATCTCTTTGTGTGGAACGGAAGAGAGGTGGGCACCTACTTCATCAGTGGTCATATAGATTTATTATGAAATTGATAATTGATTTCTATCATAGTATTAGAGTTTGTGCTCTGTTTGTCATATAAGGGATTTTTGACTCTCTTTCAGGATATGTGCACTGACTTATAAATTGCATACTGACATAATTGACTGTAATACTACATACCATGGTGTCTCACAATCTAGTTCAGAGAAAATACAAACACCTAGTGTAATTTAACTTTTCACCTTTTTGGGGAGCATAATCCTTTTTCAGAACCACCATTTCTTCTGTTATGAATCAATCCAGATTAGACATTAGCACTTTGTTGGTGGAAAAGAAATGTATATGGGTTGCAATTTAAAATCATATACCAAAATTGATGTTTTTCTTTCCTTCTCTTTCATTTCAGGTCAGTGGTTTTGCGGTGAAAACTGGCGTTGAATGGGAGCCGGTTTTGCTGACTGTATTGCGTCCCTCTGTGGAAGAACTGGGGTGTAGAGATGGGTCAGGGGTTGAAGACAATGATGGATCTGGTCTGGTGCGATCCATGAAGGGCTTTGCTGGTGGGGCCACTCTTGTTATGGTGCTTGAGGCTCTAGGGCCTCAAGAGGCCTTCCTGTGCCAGGAGCAAAGCCGTCCAGGGGCCAATGGAGGCGGGGCGAGTGGGTGGAAGGTTTTCCCACCTCAGGACATGCAGAGGACACTGAGAGAGCTGTCCCTGAAAGACGGGGATGCCCTACTGCTTCTGCAGCCAGAGGAACTAGACAGCAGGTAAAGGACGCCCTTGATACCTTTTTTATATCACAGCAAAAATTCATATTAAACACACTAAATTAAAGTTATTTTACCCAAAAATTAAAAATGATTTACTAATCCCTATGTTGTTTTAAACCCATTATATTGTTGTTCATCTTCATAATTTTCAGTAGCAGGTCTAAGAATGAATGCAATAATGTGATGCTTTTAAAAGTAACATTTCACAACACTGATACGAAAAGTATATACAGTGAGCGCTAATATAGTTGGAACCGTGAATTTCCGCAGTATCTTTAGCCTCAGCGGTGACATGGTTACCGTGACGACGCCCTCAGACTGCCGCTGGCTGCAGGTGGAGTTTTGCCCACAGAGTGGAATGAAGGAGGAAGAGGAGGAGGAGCAGGGAAAGAAAAGAAGTAAAGTCTCAGCTTCAGGGAACATGGTAAGAATGAAAACATGAATGTACACAAACGTTGTGCTATTTTGGTATTTTATTTTTATCCACCTTTTTCTTGATGTAGAAATTGGTAAATTAGAACAGGTGTCGTGATATGCTGTGTGTGACTCTTGCAGCTGCTGGCGGAGGTGAAGGAAAAAGCTCTTAAGGAACTTCGTTTACAGGATGAGCTCAGTGGTAATAACACTGTAATATTACCCAACAATATCTAGCAATACCCAATAGTCTCATTAACAAGGATAATTCCCAATAATACAGTACTTCATATAGCCTTTTATTAGGGCTGGGCAATTAATCGAAAAGTAATCGAAATCGACATTCAGAACCTATAATCGATCAAATATTTCCAGGTCGATTATTTAGATTACTTTCCCTTTAAAAACACGTTGTGCGTGGAGTCACGTGACCCACTCCATTACGCCGGTTTTACACTGCACGTGTAAGCAGGGCGTGAGCGGTGTGTGGCGTTTGTGCTTTAATACTGGGAGCGTTTGCCGCGCGCAGCTGAACCACGGCTTGTACTACAGTAGTCTATAAACAAGCAGGTTATTTCTGTAGTATTTTCCAGCGTTCTTCTCTGAACGTTGTGTGCTTTAATTTATGTTATTGCCAGAATACTTTGTTGTGCGACTGCCTTATTATAGTTTACACAATAAACTTAAGCAAAGTTCTCAATATTTGTATATGAAAAAATTGCAGAGCCTGTCAGCAAAAACGATATCTGACCCTTACATGTTGTATAACAAATATCATATTTTGCCATGCAAAGGAAGGCTTGCGTGCAGATGATTGATTGAATAGGTTAATCTTTGAGAATCCAAGACATAATTAGGAAATATTTCCAACATAAAAGTGTATTTGGATTAAATAATTGAATTGAAAAACTAATCTTAAAGCTTACAAATGTCTCTAGTTTTAAAAAACTCGTGTAAATTGTGTTTTTGTGCATTTTATTTTTGCATATGCTGAGCGTGAAACACGTCAATTACACGATTTTATTGTAAAATCTGTTACTTTACAAGTTAATCGGTTCAGTTTACATCAAGAACAACGCACTGTCACTTTAATTCAGCGTCAGCGGCGCAGCAAAAATAGACTCGGCGCCGAAACTATCGCGCCACTGACGCTTCTGCTCTGCTCCTGCTACGCGCTGACGCGCCGCTCCTGCGTGCTGTGTGAAAGCACTCATCCGTTAACATAATAATTAATTTTGTTATTTCATTTTGTCTTTTTTTATAAGAACAAAGTGACTGTTAGTTTTAGGCAATGTGCGCTTTAATTTTAGTTGTACAACTTTGATGTTTAATAAATAATCACAGATAGAAGAGCGTGATTCCTTCAATTATTTTAAAATCAAGTAATGCACCCTTTGTTGAAAAATCAATGTAATATGTGAGCATTTTTACTGTACAAGATTTGTCAGTGAACTATGAGGGCAAAAAAAAAAAATCTCAAAAAGTTAAAATGTTCAATTAATCGAGATTTAGATTTTAGACCAAATCGCCCAGCCCTACCTTTTTATTTTTAGTTATGTTTGAACTTATGGTTTGTTTGTTTTTTTTCTTTCTATATCTGCACTGCATGGAAAAAGCTTTTTTGATATTTAAAATTTGTGTATGTGAGCTTTTGTCTCCCTTTGTGCTCAGATCAGTATCATATTTTTTTTCTATGTTTAGGTGTTGAATGTTGTCTGAGGCAAATGGATAGAACTGGAAAACTTTTACCCCCAGGTATCTTCTCAAAACAGTCACCAGCACCTGCTAATGCGATCCATCTAAAAGTTTCTATGCTAAACAGGTTTCTGTGTCTCCTAGTTCATGAGCATTTGAGTGTTCGGGATGCAGGGATCAGGTTGATGACTTCACTCTACCTGTGTCCTGGACCAGTGCCAACAGCGACACAGGTGCATTACAGATTGCGTGTGTGTGAATGATGATGAATGCATATCGCAAGTTTTTTGTAATGAGAAACTATATTTTCTCTATCCAGTTGTTCTTGTACTTCAGTGTGGGTCTAGCACCGTCAGTCGGTCAGGAGCTAGAGATAATTGTAGAGGAGTCTTTAACCATCAAAGAGGTGAACTTTCTGGATTTTGTATGAAATCTTAACTGAAAAAAAAAAAGTGTTTAAAATGCTGTTTTTTCTTATTCCAGTGCCTTAAGGAAATGTTGCAGATGGCAAAACTTGATGGTAAAATCGTTCAAATATTATTTAACTTGTTTAGCTTTCTGTGATTTATTCATTTATTTAAAAAAAAAAAAAAAGTATGACACCTGTTTCTCTTTCTAGGTGAGTCGTGGCACTTAAGGAGAGTGGACTGGTGTGAGGAAATTGGAGAACCACTTATGGATGAGGTATCTTACATAATTATCTCTAAAAATTAATACCAATCCACTAATCTCATTCTCACTTTGCTTTAGTTTAAATACTTGACTCCTGTTTGCTCTCGTCTCCTAGAATGCATCTCTGAAAGAGGCTAGAGTCATTTACGGGGACACGCTGGTGCTAGTGGAGGGGCGTCTGCCTCCAAAGGTTGCGTTTTCAGTATTTTGATGATTTCTTATGTAAGAAGATTAAATAAATCTTTTTAAACAGCTTTCTTTATTCTTATCTCGATTTCAGGGTTACCTCAAACTGTCTGTGAAGATGTACATGGACGAAATGAGCAGCTCCATCGTTCCAGAGCTGAACCACACAGCAGAGTCGCTGAACATTGAGGGGCTCACTGCAGGTTTGACTTTTTCTAAAAACCAAGTGAGGTTCAGATCACAACTGCTTGGGGAATATCTCTGGTTTGTGCTTGTTTATATATGTGTGTGTGTGTGTCCTGATGTTTCAGAGGGGTCTGGAGCAGAGATGAGATTCATTGGGCATGTGGAGATCTCAGAGGAGGCTTCACTTGATGATCTCAAGACTCAGGTTGGCAATCACCACTCACAACTTAAAGATGAAGTGTGTAATTGCAGAAATGTTTTCCAACACTTTCTCTGCACAACCCTAACAGCCCTTTCAAACAGAATATATACAAAATAATATATATATGTTGTTGTTTTTTAATCCATCTATATGGTATTTGTTATTTATTGACTTAAGTTTCTTTGATAAATGGTCAGATGATTCCTGAATCCAAATGCATCTCATCTATTTTACCTTTTTTTTTAGCTAAATCTGTTGGACTGTTTCTACATATGCACATTTAGTTTTAGTTTTATTAATTTATTCTAATATCAAAATGCATATACATATTCAAATTTCTTTGAAAATATGTTATGTTTATATATATAATATATAATCAAAATTATTTGAATATACTTTTTTTTATAAGAAATTGCAATAATAAAATTACAAAATTGCTATTTTTGATTCAACAAATGACCTTGGTGACCACAAGAGACCTATTTCAAAACTTTTTGAACAGTACTGTATGCTTTTGGCTGCAGTGCAACAGTTTTAGTAAAATGAGCGCTTACTCGTATTTGTGCTTTTGTAGATAATGACTCTGCCGGCACTTCAGGAGGTATGTGTGCCCTGTCCTGCATTTCTGCGCGTGTGGCTGCTAGAGGGCAAGAAACTGTCCAGGATACTCAGAGGAAACCAGCAGACACTCAGGTTGATAGCTTTGGATTTTCCCCAATGCTCATGAATGGTGACGTTGAAAAAAGCTTGTGAAACTTTATGTGGGATTGAAGTCCTTCTTTTCCTGCAGGAAGCTGAAGCTGGGGAATGGGGCAGAGCTGTGTGTTCAGAGGCTGATGAAAGAGGAAGACCTGGGGTGAGACTTCATGACAGCAATACAGATAATGAGGCGATTGATCAAACCCATGGAAGAATGGAAAAACACAAATAAAAAAATGCCAATCATTCTTTTCTCTTTATCTGTGCAGCCTGAAGGATTTATTACTGAGGGTTCAGATGGGGGTGCCAGGAGAGAAGGTGTATTATCCTTCTGAGGAGTTCTTGTGGGACGCAGGGCGGGACGGCACCCCCAGGGGCCTGTATGCTACTCTGGCCTCCCGGTACGGTCTGACTCCTGACAACCTGCTCCTGGCTAAACACCTGCCTGACAAACACACCTGGATGCCCATTTCCAACTGGGTGAGAAGAGAAGGAATAGAGTGTATTTTTAGGTGAGAGTTGAGCATACTTGAATAATCACTTCTGAATGATCCCAGATTCAACAGGTTTCCAAAAAAAAGAAGAAGAGGAAAGCTGAGAGTCTCCAGGCTGCTCCCTTCTACCTGAAAGATGGAGACATTATAGGTGTCAAGGTAATTCTGTTTAAATCTTTGTTAAATACTTTAAAGGTCAATTCCTTTAAAGATACTGTATTTTACAGTGGAACATCAGATTGCTTGAGGGGTTTTCAGCAATGCCTTACTCTGTTTATTTTGTTTTGTTTTATTTGTATTTGCATGCGTGTAGAATCTGTTAATAGACAATAATAAAGAATTCACTACTCTGGAAGATGAGATTGGTCAGCAGAATCTCAGGGAGGAAGCAGCGAATCACAACATAAGGTGCATCTTTTTTTTGTTTATGGTCTCTCTTTAATATTATAAGATATTGGTTTGCCAGTGTTTGTGGAGTTCATTTGATTAAAATATAATATGAAATGCTTGATGATTTTGTTTACATAACGTGTGTACACTGTATATTTATTGTGTATATATATATATAAATACACATGCATGTATGTAGTTCACAAAGATATGTGATATATACATTACTGAAGGATCACGTGATACTGAAGACAGCTGAGAATTCAGCTTTCCCTTCACAGAAAAAAATGTAGTTATGTATTAAAAAAAAGTCATTTTAAATTATTTTAATATTTCGCAATATTCCTAAGTATTTTTTACATACTATGTATGTATTTTTGATCAAATAAATGCAGTCTTGGCAATTTTTTTTTATAAACATTAAAGTGTCTTACTAACCCTGTTTTTTTTTGTATACGTTTTTGCTCGCCACCAGGGGGCGTCCTGCCACTGGAGAAAATTCAAAAGACACTGGGTCCAAGAAGTCAGGCCCAACTAAAAGCCGGAAGCCAGAGGTGGCCTTATCAATCAATGTGGGAGTATTCAGGTAACCCACCCTGGTAATAGACACTGTCTTCAAAACCTTCACCAAGGTGCACTAAGGTGCCATGGAAGAGTCTGCCCCACAGTAAGGAAGCCAAACCGAAGACAATGTGAAAGTGCTGAACAGGAAACCCAGCCTGTGAAAAATATGATTCTTTGGGCACGGGGATGCTGATCCATGACCACGAAATATCATCTGTTCTTCAGATTTGAAGCTTGCACACTTTCATTGCCCTTTTATATGCAATTCATTCCTGGAGCAAATATCTGTACCCTACAAGACTAAGAGATCGGTTACAGCCTATGCCAATAGATTTATCCTGCCTCACTTCTGAGAGCCTGCTGTTTTTTATTTACAAGGACGGGTTTATTGGTAATGGTAAAATGTTATAACTGTTGTTTTCAATTTCTTTTTCCAACAAAATCACAATACTGTATGGAAGATATTTTACTCAAGATATCATTACTAACCATATGTGCATTTTTTTATCATCATTTATAAGGATTTCATCCATTTATGAAAAAGCTTTCATTTTTTAACTTATTTTTTTCATTCTTGAATTTTTCACAATTTCAAACATGGGAAAAAATATATATATGTTAATGGTTCTCTGCCACCTTTTCAACCAAATGGTTTCTCAGAACATGGTGTTTGATCCAGTGAGCATTGATAGAGGTGGCTTTGTGTCATATATACATTAGTGATTCAGTATCTTTTCCATTCGAGGTTGAAAATGTGTTAACATTTGACCAATCACCTCTGCCTCCTTCCCCTCTCTTACTGCAGGAAATCAGTGTGCTGTTATACTACCAAAAAACATGTAGTACTTTACAGCCTTTTTAATAAGTCCACAAGACTGTAATACTGCAGCTGCTTGTTATTGTAATGGCACAACCAAGAAAAAAAGTAAGTGCTGTCCTGAATCAGAGAAGTGAAAATCAGGGATGGATATCCATATTTTGTTGCTTTTTTCTGTCGTGGAGAAAATGAAGATGCTGATTTACATTGAAATGGTTTTGAGCACAATGTATTCTAAGAAATGGATTTATGTTTGAATTGCATGTATAGATAATTATTGTTTGCCTTGATTCCAATAACAAATGTTTCATACTGTAAATGAAAACATAAATAGTATGTGGGTACATCTATGAGGGGATTTTAAGCTTTTTATTTTGCATAAATTTTTTTTTTCTTTAAAAAATAAATCTTTTTTTTTCTTTTAAACGAAAGGTCTCTGTCATGCTTTTTAATTGGCTGCACAAATGTTCTATATTTTCTGTGACTTTTAATTTTAACAAGTGCAATGGCTTCTGTAAAATACTGTCCAACAGCATTATGTAATTTTGCATTATGCATTGTTTTACTTTTCGGTACATTAAACGATCAAATGAATGGATGATCAACTACAAAACAAGTGTACTGGACATGAAGTACTGGTAAGATAAAGACAGAATAGATAATACTGCAGCTAGTGGATGTAAATTAATTTGTTGCCTATAGGTAATCAGAATTTTTTTTTAATTCTCTAAATTAAAAATTACGCATTATATTTTGTGTTTTCAGGCTAGAACTTAATTGATAATGTCCTGGACATTATATATATATATATAAATATATATATAAGTTGCCAATATATATATATTGGCAACTTTTAGCAACTGTAGCACAAACCTTCCCTCAAAATTACAAAAAAAAAGAGAAAATCAAAGGTATCTTGTACACACTGTAGTATCCTGTAGCATCACATCTGAGTTGCAAAATTTTGTTGTATAATATATTTAAGAGATAAAATAGTTTTGTTAGGTCATCATACATCAATGACCAATTGTCTGGGTTGTCTTGCAAGTTCCTCACAAAATATATGTTACTATATATGTATCAGTATGCCTTTAGATTTGTATCATAAGTTCACTGTCAACAATTACCTGTACATGGGGCTCATTTATAAAGACTTGAGTAGAAACCATCCTTGATTTTATCTAAGAACTTTTCTGATTTGATCGTAAGAGCGATTCAGAGAAAACGAACGTACA
>JAUCMT010000114.1:3490579-3510777 GCA_032357475.1 Enteromius thamalakanensis
TTGATGTGGATTTGATCGTACGAACACTCTAAGATCAAATCAGTGCGTAAGAAAGTTTTATAAATGAGGCCCCAGGTGTAACGTTAGATGCGCTGAACTGGGAAAATAGGCCATAGGCCAAACCACTGTTGGGGAGGGGGAGATCAACTATTACGAAATCTAAAAAAATTGTTTTTTTCTTCTTCTAAATTTAGGATACGTAGGATTACTATGTTACTACTATTACACAGTCATGGCCTTATGGATATAGAGTCGGACATGCAGCCCGAAGGTCGCAGGTTTGAGTCCCACGTCCAGCAGGGATTGTAGATGCGGGGAATGCATAACCAGTGCTCTCTCTACTGTAAAAAACTACAGTATGACTGAGACCCTTGAGCAAGGCACCGGTCCCCCCCACTGCTCCTTGGACACTGCAACACTGGCTGCCCACTGCTCTGGGTGGGTGTGTGTGTCTAAAAATAAGAAAGAATACTTTGTCTGCTTTTTATGTACTCCTCAAAAAAATACTTAAAATTACATTTCAGTGTACTTGACTTGTACCATAAAGTCGAAATATATAGCAGCTTGTGCTCCTAGAATCTATTTTTCAATTCTTATACAGTATGGGGCACTAGTACACATATTCTGTACATATGTGTACTAGTGCCTCGCCAAATCCTTAATATTAAACTTAATAAACAAAAAATTACAAATATGACACTATGATTTAAACGGAATTTATTCACATTTCTTCAGCAAAATGCCCTCACATCAGTCCAGAAAAAAAATCGAATCCAATTTATAAATCAAGTAATCAACCCATTAATCCAAAAAAAAAATAGAAATCATAATAATAATAAACAATATCAATTGCAACATCTCTGATACTGAAGTAGAAATTATCTCTTCAGGATTCGTCGAGGATCTCGTCCATTGGTGATGTTGACTGTGGGTTTTGATCCTTGTCCACCACCTGCAGAACCACTGTTATAATGACTGCGGTTCAAATGACGTCCACCGCCGCCAGTGGAGATCTCTCTGGGAACATGGGAAGGGGAAAACACAGCAGAGCCGTTTCCTGTGAGAGTTAGAGAGGATAGTCCATATTACAGCTTGCTCTGGTCGAGAACCACCCATTAAATCAATCCGATGTCAAATTAACACCTTAAGACACTGATTAACATCCTCCAGGATAAGATTTGCTTGCTTTTACTTGAATTAGCTCTTTTCTTATTCATTGGAACTTATTAAGGTCAAGTTCTGCCACCACACCTTAAGTGCCAGAAAAGGTTTTTCTCTTGCATTTAGTGTGTGGAGGCATAAGGTTTTGTTTGTTTGCCAGTCACTTATAGTATGGCTTATTTGTTTTATTGTTATTGTTATATTGTCTGGGTTGTCATGCTAGTTCCTCACAAAATATATGTTACTATGTATGTATCACTATGCCTTTAGATTTGTATCTTTAAGTTTACTGTCAAAATGCCAGTGTGAACTGCGCTAAGCTGACCAGGGGCCTGTTCCATAAAACCAGTTTACCAAAAAAGCCAGGCTTATGGCAGATAGTCTGACTTATTTTAATACAAATTAACTTGCAATGAGTCAGACTAACTGAAATAAGCCTGGCTTATACTCAAATCTTGGTTTATGGAACCAAAAGTGTTGAACCAAGAAAACCAATCTACAAGTGTAAACAAATCCTACATCAATCATTGTACATAACTGGAATAACCTTTCTGGTAATATGGATCTTATTTGTAAGAAAAGCAAACCAGAGGTAACTTTTCGTGAAATTGAGAGAATTTTCTGTTAGCCAATGCGCTTTGCAAAAAATGTACGTGGTTGAAAATATTTGATGGTATAATATGTCTTTGGATTGGGAATGGACTCTGAGTAAAGTTAATGAGTAATATGTATTGTTTGTAAGGTTATGGTTACTTTTGTTTATTTTCTGGAACTATTTATTGTTATTATTGTATGCACAGTGAGACCAAAGATTTTCAGCTGACAATAAAGTTTAAATAAACGTATCCTATTTTGACAAGCTGTTCTAAGATTCATTGGAAACTCAAATGTCTTATGAATACATACTTTAAATTCCATGGTCTGACAGCACACATATTCAGTTCCTCATTTATCACCATATAAATACAAAAGCACCCCTCAGTTTGTGAACCACAGGATTATTGGGATAGGCACAGAACTGTTCAATTAAATGTTATGATTTGCAAGAAATACCGCCTTTGTCAAACAATCTTTCAAGCTTCTAAAGCTCAACCTGTAGGTCCAGCAGGTGGCCCAGGATTCAGTATACTAGGAGTGCTCCCATGAGCTTCTGTTTTTACCTGTTAAAGAGATAAAATAGAAACTCATTGTGTGCTCGTACTTCTCATGCCCTCTCAGCAATATTTTCACACTCACATTCGAGTTGTTGATTTGGTTGATTTTAGCCAGCACTTCAGGGTTGGGCTCACTGAAATTTGGGACCTCAGAGAAAATCATACAAAACCTTCAAGAGATGCAAGAAAGTGGCAGTTAGCGTTTTCGGTTTGGTGTCGTAGAATTAATATCAGTCAGCTGACTTACTCTCCAATCTTCTGAAGATCCCCTGTTCTCCCAATATACAGTGTGAGACAGCCTTTGAAGAGACTTGCATATCTAGAATCAAATATTTACACCAATAAGATAATAAAGAACAAATCAAAACCTTATATAAGATGCATATAATTATCAGGATTATTAATATCGTCAAAAATAAACTTATCACCCTCTATTGAGTCGGATGATGTCTCCTGTTTGTATCAGGCTGCCCACCTCGTCCCACACTGATATTGTAATACTTCCGGTCTTGTCAGCTACTTTACATGAACGCACTTCATGTCCATCCTTTGTCTTAGACACACGACCTGAAACATTTTGTCAGAGAGACAAAAAGACATTTGAAATGTGGATCAATTGGCTCTGAATTTGAGATGAAATTTTGGTGAACCAAAATTTTTTAATTAAAAAAATAAATAAAGAATCAGATTCAGTGATAACACTGGACGTAGGTTCAGTGCAGAAGTTAAACATTTTATTGTGATATTTTGTTGTGAATTGTTGGTCACACGTTAAAGTGCAATCTGTCTGCTAACATGACAAAAATATATAGAATGCTGTTAAAGTTGAAATTATTACAAAGTTCACGGTAAAAAGCACATTTTGTTAAAAAAAACCAGGGGAAAGGAAGCTGAATCAAAGCAAAGCTCAGTAACGTTAGCTTGTACATTTAAGATACATCGGCTAACTAGTTTCTGTCCGAGTACAAAGTGGTATTTTCAACTTTGCACCGAGTTCTGTCACACTTCTCAAGAATGGCTGCTTTATTTGTTTAATAAATGGTTCAAAACTGTTTGTGAACAAACCGGCGCTTTTAGAAATGAGGGCATCAGCAATCGTGTGCGTTACGTTAGGCCGCGTTTGCTTGTGTTTGCCACAAATTTAACTTACCAGTTTCCAGGACGATAAAAACCATATTAAGATTTTTTAATCCAGGTTTAAGGTCTTTAATCAAAAACAAGTTTTCGCTGGACGCGTTTGCCATTCTAAAACACAAGACAAAAAAATTCAATCAAAATGCCAGCCACTACCTCACTTAATTTGATCACGCCAGGCATCTATAGGCTAAAGTTACCTTTTCTCACGCGAAACCTCCCTCTAAACTGAAATTCATAGATTCAAAGATCAAAAAGAAAGCACCCATAGATTAGAACTGGGGAACAGCCGAATATAGATATTTTCTTGTAAGAATAAAAGTAATTACGCATGTTAATGTAGCAGTTTATCCGAACGTTTAGTGTATTTTACGTTTAAAAAAAAATAATGGTGTTTTGTAAAAAAAATGAAAAGTCGTCACGAACAGGATTCGAACCTGTGCGGGGAAACCCCATTGGATTTCGAGTCCAACGCCTTAACCTCTCGGCCACCGTGACTGCCTGATACATCCCTTTGTTAACAGCTCCATCTACTGATCATTGCACGAAAACGTCAAGTAAATGTCTATTTTCTTTTCTTTTTTCCACCTTTTAGGGTAGATGACTTAAAAGAATATATAAACGGTAAAACTCCTTTACTGGGGAAGCTAACGTTAGTCGTACGCGTATCTCGACACCGCAGAAACAGAGGACAAAATAAAGTAACGTTATTTGGGAAACAAAAAGCATTTCATTCGATGGAACTGATAAGCAAATATCCCGAAAGATTATTTAGTTAGAAAGTTGTCTCGTTCAAGCTTTTACATTGCTTGTTTTATCTTTTGTTTCCTTGAGTCGTCTTAACGCCAGATGGCGCTGGTGCCTAAGGTTTGTCATGGAGGGCGTGCATTTGATGTAAAACAGAAAAATGGTGCAAGGGATTACACAAACATAAAAAAATATAGTTAATATGAATGTTCTGAAACAGATATCCTAAATGCACTGACAAGGACGTTATAAATCAACAAATTACTATAATAGTTTAGGTAAAAGCGCATGTTTGTAACGCCACATAATTACTCATGTCATTAGACACTCGTATATGATGTAAGTTACTTAGAATTGCCCAAACATTTTCCCCCAGTTTCACGGACAAGGCTTAAGCTAGTCCTCGACTAAATTGCATGTTAGAGCTGTTTCAGATGAAAATATCTCGCTCTGGCATATCTTAAAACTTGTCAGTGTCATTGTTCTGTATTAAGATGCACACCTGTAATATTTTCTTATAAAGCATTTTTGTTATTATCAAGTTGCTTAAATATCTTAATTTAAATAATGCATAGTCCCGGCTTAAGCTAAGCCTTGTTTGTGAACCCGGGCCGTAATGCTTGAAAACATATCAATCAAAGTATTTTAGAATCTATTTCATTTTCTGATTTGACAAAAAACTTTGAAAAGGATACTAAAGATTCAAAGGAACAAGACAGACACAAAAAGCCATGGTCCAACATCTTTATTTATTTGCATTAAAGGAATATTTTGAACAGAGCGTGCTTTAATAACAACTTGGTAAACAGGTGTCACAGAAACGTTACGAGGTCTCTGCTGTAACTGAGCCTTTTCTTTGGCATGAATCATAATGTTTTTAAACGCGACAACCAAGTTAACATATAGCTCTCATATATATTATGAAGACACGACGCAATTAACTTCTCAAAAGATATGCAAATAAAGATTAGGGATTACAAGCATCAGCAAACATTAGTTAAAATTTGTTATATTTTTAAAGACTCAAAAGAAGTAAAACCTCATCCCTTTTCACATCTGAAAAAGACATCCACCCAAAGCAAAGATACACAGTTTAAGTTTTTGTTCAGCACTGGAATACTGAAATTTAAAATATGCTCTAATTATTTGCAGAAAGCAACACAATTTCTATTAAAAACATAAAAATACATTTGACATATATATGATACTTGTATGTTTTATATTATGATGAAGACCAAACTTTCAGGGAAAAAGTACTTTCATTGCTAAAATCTTTGTCAGTGCTGTCCCTCAACAGCATCATTTTATTTCTGGGTTTGCATGATAGCAACACATTTTGCAAATTGTGCACAAATATCAGTAAATTGTATTTATTGTAAAATGTTAAGGGCATTTGCCCTTGGTCTTAATCAGTTTTCATATTTCGAAACTTCAGTTTAACACTCCAAACAGACTTTTCTTTATACTTTTTCAGATCTCCACACTTCTCTGGCTTATTTGCATCCAGCTGGGCTGATCTCGTCTCCTTCATCACTTTCAGAACTATGCCTGTAATCTAAACTGGCCTCACAGTGCTTGTTTCTCAGCCAGCTTTATGCCAACAGGAGCTTGAAAAATGGTCTCTGAAAAGAGCCGTATCTCAAAAGCAGGAATGCTTTCTGAGTAGGGTCCGAGACATGTGAAGCTCAGGGAAGACCAGGATCCCCCCATGTAAACAGCATTCCAGATTCAAAGCAAATGTATGTGAGCGCGGTGGAAAGAAAAAGGTTATCAAAATGTTTATTAGTCACTACAAAGCAAAATTCTAGAAATCAGGAATTCAAAAATCCAAAATTACGTTTTTTAGTAGCCTATAGTTCAGGACAATACACTTCCCAACTTGCTTTCTCACATCTTTTGGTCTCTGTATTAATGGGTTCACAGTATGCATAGTGTGGTGTGACTAAAACCAAAATGTAAAATTGAGGACACATTTCTGATAAACACAGACATAGTGGATGACAGTGTGCTGTTAATTTCAAAAACAAAACCGAATTGGACCAAGGTTGAAAATAATCTAGGTTGCGTGAAATCAATATCACTTTCAGCTGTGCACAGGCTGTTCCAGAAGAGATGCATTGGATAAAAACCAGGCTACTGTTAAAAAAGTGTCCATGGGAAAGATGGAGTGCACTTGGCGACCGTTGACTCGTTTGGCTGTAAGCAATTTGTTTTTCTTTGCCAACCTTCTCAGCTGACAGGTAGGTACCACCAGAGGAAGATAGAGTGTGCAGTAAGACCAGCAGGATTGGTTTCTCACAATCGGAAGGTTTGTAACAGACTGTTAGGTTTAGATGGACTGATAAGACTGCTTTCACATTCATTTCTGCTAAAAGACTAGGGACTAACAACAGTGAAATGGGATTTTAAAGCAAATGTCATATAGTTCATGAATTTTGCCTTTGAATAGACTGCATTGTAAGTCTGTATTCTTTGAGGATAGGGAAGATGTCTGGGTTCATGGCGGGGATGGCTGGCACTGATAAGGGCCTGGGGCTGGAATGGAGGGTCAGGACATTAGGATGCTTGTCCAACAGCAACACCCTCTGCTTGGCCTGCAGCTTCTGCTAGAAGGCTGTCTTCACTTTCTTTTCCCTTCTCCTCCTCTCCTTCTTCTTCTTCATCCTCTCCCCGTAAAGCGTTGTGGGACACTTCTATTTGGGAGGCGTCCTGGGGCAGGGTCGCAGAAAGAGCATACTCCTCGCTTACATCTTCTGTGATGGACAGCTCAACCTCGGCTGTGCCATTCAAGATTTTAGGCACTTCCTCTTTCTCCATTGCTTCCACAGCTGCCTTTACTTCCTCCTGTGCTGGTGCAAGTTGAGAGTGGACCTCTTCAAAGGACAGGTCTTCAGTTGGACTCACGATGGGGGCCAGTTCAATGGAGGCAACAACGCTCTCAGATTGAGCTGACGCCTCAGCCTCTGGGTCGGCATCCCCACTGCGGTTCTTCTTGATGTTGAAGGTGAGAGGAGAAACCTTGAAAGAGGAACTTTTGGCACTAGGGTTCTTCTGGTGGTTCGGTGTCAGACTCTTCTTGATTTTCTCACGCTTCTCTGGGGACACAATCTTGGTGCTGATCTTGTTCATCTTCTTCTCGATATTCTGCCTGGAGAAAGCTTTCTTCAGGCTGTCCACTTTCTTCAGGCTGGAACGCTTGATCTTCTCAGCTCGAGATTTTTCAACTCTGCTTTCGCTCTCCAGGTCCAAAACAGCCAAAATGTCATCTTCGTCCTCTTCTGGTCCCTGTTCCTCATCCGAGGAGAGGGCGATGGTCTGAAGGCCTTCCTCTTGAGAACGGTTGGCATCAATGGCTGGGGTCTCCTCCTCCACTTCAAGTAATGGTGCAGGTTCCTTCACAAAGACACTTGAAGGGATTTCATTTTCCTCCTGCACGTGAAAAAAATAAAAAGATCTAATTAGTTTTTTTTTCAGTTTACATACAGCATTATTTTCACACACACTCATGAGTGTCTATAGTAATCAACATTTGAAATGCGTCAAAACCTTTCACCAAGTTCTCCTAAAACCAAAACTTTTTTGATCCAATTTAAATTTTGACTACTCTACACAGTTCTGTCAATACTGGTGCTCAGAATTATTATTATTTTTTATTATTGTAATAGGCAATGGTTTTAGTGCTTAAAAGTCAGTCCTTCAAGATTTGTATTTGGTTGTCAAGACAACTGTAGAGTAAGAATGCTGATGATACATAGAGCAGTCATGTGTTTGTGGTAGATATCTTTAATAGTTTCTACATAACATCATACACCTTTCAGAAGGTCTTAAGATTATCAAAATTTAAAAAAAAAAGGTAAAAGCATTAGGTTGAGGTTCATAGCTTAGTAGCAAATTATATGAATCCAATCAAGTACTTCAAATGAACATGAAAAAAAGTCACTGTGTCTGTTAATTTAAAACATTTTTAATATCCAGTACCCTGGCCAAAGTAAAATAACTGAAAAAACTCTTTATCCAGAGAGATTTGTCTATGGCTTTGCAAAGGTCAATATAAAGTTACAATTACAGGGAGCTGTTGAAGAAATGTCAACACATCCTACATTTTTTCAATAGTTTCTGTATTTTTTTTTATATAAAAGATTAGTGTTGCAAAGATCTTCAGTGTTATTCTACACAGCTTGTAAAATGAATTGCTGTATGCAAAGTGTAGTGTGGATGCATGCTTTTTTTAAGTGACACAAGGGGACAAGAACATCTGCTGTGAAAAACATTATGTACCGACACATTTTTCCTTTCTGGAGACAATCATAAAGGCTGAAGAATAGTGAGACGATAGGAAGGAAGGCCAGGCATGACCCTACACAACTCCTATCAGAGTTTCCACTGAGTTTTGGAGGACAGCCAGAACAGAAAGAGAAGGCAGAGCAGGGCAACTGGAAAAAGAGGGAGAGCAGAAAGCAGGGAAGCCTGGTGTAAGGCTTAGAAAGGGAGTAGGATGAGGTTCAGGAAGCATTTGGGGTGGAGTGCAGCAATAGGGACACCTGGACAGAAGCCCTGTTGCCCCCCACCCATTAGAAAGTTCCTCGGCATCTCAGAAATGCACAGGAGAGCCTGAGAGCCTCTCTCTTAGCGATAAGACTCTAAATTCTGATAGGGATGAGGTCAGGTCACGTAGGAAACCTCCCAGTTAATCACTTTAACTGTACTGTTTTCATACATTCTGCAAGCACACATAGATGCATTTGTATACCTCCTTATTTGGCCATATGTACACTTAGGGATCAGTTATGAAAGAAATATTATTGTGCTATTTATTAATTGATTTCTTGTCTAAAATACATTATTGCGTATTTCTCAGTGGCATAATGGACAATTAAAGGAATATTCTTTTATGCCTCTTATTTGTTCTAGCTCCAACAGGAATTGAGATATAATAGGCAGTGAAAGGATACATCTAAGCTGTCTTCAAAAAGCAAACAGATGAAGGTAGATTTTAGTAGAATGTTATGCAAACATTGAATTTGGTCATGCCTTGATACTGCTTATCTCGGTATACTCCCTGCAAAGCGCCTTAATGTTCACATCTGCTCTTCTAACACGATGTTCCCCTCTGAACCCCCTGTTGTAAGCCTGGCTTCTGAAGCCCTCTGTGTGCGAGGGAATGCGGGTTTGGCCTGTCAATGTGGAGGAATAGGTTTGACCTAACAGAAGAGAACTTACAAAAAGGATACATGATGACTGACGGTAATCCCTGTGGATATATGCAACGCGCTAAATCAGGACAGAAATATCACTTTTGGGATTTAGCAGATCTGTCCACCCACGAAAGAGCTTTACTTTGGACAGCAAATATGGATCAAAGGTATTGGTATGATATTGCTGGCACAGTTTGAGAAAGAATCTGGCCAACTCCCTGCAAACCTTAACACAGAATTTCCATGTTCCATCAGTCTCTGATCGGAGTTAACAATTAGTTAACACAGCTGTAGTAAATAATGTGACATAACATTGGCCGTAATTGCATATTTTCATTTAAGGATCGCGAAAGCAAAGTGGTGGACTGTATGTCGGTTTATTTTGTTTTCCTCCAGCAGTGATGGGATTGTTAGAGGTGGTTTTTTGGCAAGGTGCAGTTTTTCATGAACCTTCTGATTATCACAAAGAACAGATATACAAAGTCTTGTATAACAGTGCTTTTAAGCTCTAACAGATTATGAATTTGACAACAAAGAATGCAATTCATTTATAGCACCAAGTTAAAATTGTAACCATAGCAAGAACAAATAAACACAAGTTATCCTCCTCCAGGGTCGTATTTAGAAATAGTATGTGTCATTTTTAAACCGATTACAAAATTGCCAGGTCGCATTTCACATGAAAAGACTGTTTTAAAACCATTAAACTGTTTCAATGTATTGCAATGTAATTAAAGTGTGATAGTTCTTATTTCTTTAACTTTTTGAACATAGTGGTGAAATAAGAATACTGTGAGATTCAACCCTAAAGGTTTTTAGTAAATCTCTTTTTGTAGTGTTTATTTTTATGCATTTATTTAAAATGCTTTTTAGGTTTCATGGTACACTTTACTCAACATAGAGTCACTACATTGTTTGGATGCCTCTGATAATGTACTTTGCTTGCATTTTCTTATTTGCATGTACTAGGTGGCAATCCATTGCTTAAACTGCCAATTTGAGAAGGTAGAGGAAAAAGGTGCTGAGCCACTGGATTAGCCTGTGTGACCAGAGGAGTATCTATCAACAGTCATTAAATCACTTTTTAGTCGTAACTGTAGATAGTACAGAAATGCAACTCAAATCCCTAGCATGTTGGGAATTCTATAAGAAAGAGAGTGGAGTGTTGACGTTTTGATATGTGTCTGAAAGCAGCTTCCGTAATTCCATTGAACAGTTTCTCTTGACTTGACCTGGTTAACCAGGTTCAGGCTTGTCTCCGGAACTTGTGCGTTTTTAATGGCCTAAGATGAACAGCTTATGCTTATGGCAAAGTAACATACACCCCTCAAATTAAGCATTAAATACAGAAGCTATAATAAGGCTAAAGAATTCCTCCTTTTGGCCTCCAGTGACACAGGTTTCTGGTGTTTGCTCAGTGGGGAACCAAACAGTTCATTCCATGCATTCTGCCTTTTAGGTACGAGATCTGGAAATGACTTGTGAATGACTATAACCTCCTCTGCATTGTCTTCATATTCTAGCTGTGTTCTAATTTTTAGGACTATCTTAAAATATGTTTTTGTCAGAGCATGAGCATGATTACCTCATGCTGAGCAGCCTGTCAGATGATACTCTAGGTTTGATTAATTTGCGTTCTAAACCGGTCCCTCCTGCCTCAGGCAACGTAGCGCTTGTGATAGCCGAGTTGATGTATGTCTTCTCATATATGCATGAGAATATAAGGAGCTTTCACAGCTTTTTTTACAGTTTCCGTTACAGCTTATGGTTATTAAAGAAATTAGTTTTTTGAGAATGTTTTAGTAAACAGTGTGAGCTTGAGTCACTGCATATACAATGCACTCTTTGTGAAAGGAAAAGTACTGTTTTTTATTTGAGATAGTCCTAAAATACACAAAAATCCCTGCATTACTTTATGCCCAGCATACTTTTCATCACAGTCAAAGTTTTTACAGACATAAAAAGTTACAAAATAATATGCTCTGCTTATTGCAGTATATAGTTACATTATACAGACTATTTTACTTTATGTTTTAAGCTTGAAAAGGCCATTTTAACTCTGTATTCTGCAGAAGAAAGGTTTGAACAACAAGACAGCAGATGAATGATGACAGACTTTTCAGTAAAATATACAGTTGAGCACCTTCTGATTTAAATGTCTGTAGGCTGAAATGATCAGTTTGTTGACTTCACATTCGTGCTGTTTATAAAATTCTTAAAGTTTTGAATTTTCAAATGCATAAAATAAAATACATCTGAATTTCAGTTTTTAAAGAGATGAATGGCTCAGGAATTCTCTTGTACTTTAAAGAAGCTGATATTTGTTTTGACTTAATATTGTTTGGTCAGTGTGTAGTAGATCTGTTTGTATATTACATATTTCATTTAATCAGATATGTTTGAATGTTTAACATACCCATGTTCACAGAGTTCCTCTCCGTGCCATGCTTTGCTGTCAGTTATAACGTTATCAGCGATGCTGTCCAGTTGTTTTCTCAATATTCACTTCATGTTCTAAACACACTTGACATACGCGTCACCTTGAGGCTATACTTATGAAGGATTGGGGGTAAATATTTGCTCAATGGTGGGGTGTGGAGAGTAGAGAGAGAGTTGTAAGTGGCTGAGTTTGAAAGTGTTGTAGATTTAAGCTCATGGTATGTTTTTTATCTTTTGCGATGTTGTGAGCCCCTGTAATTCTCTGAAAAATTTTAATGCTTACATTCCCCTTCCTGCTGACCATTAACATTACATCTGACAGGAAGCAGCTGTTTAACCTCATACACTCGCCCGTGTTTCATGTTTTTGAGTCATACGTGAAATGTAGGCATGTATTCGTATACATTCTCTGTCTTTATCAAATACACAAGGATCTTTGCAACACACTGAAGGAGATAGAAGAAATAAACTAAAAGCAGCATAATTATTCACTTTTTTATATTTTGTAGAAAGGAAAATTAAAACTAGCTTGAAATTTACTCATCCTCAGGACACCCAAGATGTAGATGTGTTGGAAAAAGTTTAGAAAAATGTAGCATTACATTACATGCTCACCAATTGATCCTCAGTGAATGGGTGATGGGTGCCATCAAAAAGAAAGTCCCAACAGCCTATAAGAACATCACATTAATCCACAAGTAATCCTCATTACTCCAGTACTGTACATTAATTAACATCTTGTAAAGTGAAAAGCTGCGTGTTTGTAAAAAACAAGTCCGTCAAGACATTTTTAAATTCAAACTTTCTCCTGTGAAAAACTCAAAAACCTCAGATGAGAAATATGCACAGATCAAAAACTGTTTACAAGTAAAGAACAGTCCAAATCAGTTCTAAACAAATGTCAGTGAATTTTGACTTGAGATTACAACAACGGATGGAGGATGGTTATTATAGATAATGGACTCTAAAGCAATGGTTTGAAGTGACAGATGTCTTAATAATTCATGCAGCTTTTCACTTTAAAAGACGTAACTGAAGGAGTGAAGTAGTGTGGATTGCTTGTGGAATACTGTGATGTTTTTATCCACTATTTGGACTCTCATTATTATGACCACCATTCACTACAGAGGACTGATTAGTGAAAGCACATTTTCAGCAATGTTTATATATATATATACTGTAATATGTTATCTCTTATTTAGGTAGGTAATCTTGAACACCTATACAGTAAGAGTAATATTAACTGTTGTTTGATAGGTTTAATGACTGTCTATTTATGCCAAGAAATGTACTGGTGCGTTTTATGGGTGTGTATGTGTTTCTGTGTGTGTAAGAAGTCAGGTGGAACAAAATAGTTGAAGCAGGAAAGGGTGCAAGAGCTGAGTGGATGAGGGCTTTTCCCTCTAGGAATGATAAAAAGCCCCCAAAACTTCAAGCAACAATGGCCATGTTTACATGTACACCAACTGTGTGGAATTAAAAGCGACTAGAGTAAAGAATTACATGGATTAAGATGTTTACATGACATGAGCATACTTCCTCAAACATGCTATTTGCCATTATTACAATTATTCCTTTAGAAACTTTTGTACTTTTGTCAGAGTCTGAGAAAATTAATTTCATCCAGTATATTGTGATATAACACTATCAACATTTTTACAGTGCTTATTCTGGTTATGAACACAATCACAGTATTCTGTCATAAGTTTCAACTTAATTCCAGAACTTCTTCAAACACTTTATCAGATTGTATAACAAGTCACTGAATATTCCACTTATTTGGTAGTTTTAATTTTATCTCCAAATTATTTGCTTTAAAATATAAAAAATTGTGTTATACGCATTATATTACATATCTCTTTGGAATACTTAATTCTTATAGGTCAGTTGTAGCATTTTTTAATTTTGCCATTTTTTCCCCCCTCACGTAACATAATAACTCAATATTTTATGTCCATTACAACTTAATTTATTCATTTCGTATTTATTCCACTGTAATAATCTGCAGTCAGTAAGGATGTATTCACACTTGTAGTTTTATTCTTTTAGGTTTGTTTTAATTGAACCAGAAATAAGTCATTATTGCAAAATAAAGTCCCTGAATCAGAGGTTTTATATCAGCTTAATGGGTTTGTTTATTACTTAACCTTTATACTGAAAGAAGGGGTTGATGAAAGATCAGTGTGAAAGGGCATGGTTTAGTTGCAGTTTCCTTTGTTATTGAAGTGCAGTCTGTTTCAGGGCTGGTTTGTCTCGGCATGTATGTCCCCATGAATTCCCATGGCATTGTGAGTGTGTATAGTTTCCCCTCTTTGCTGGCATTGCTCCCTGTCATAGGACCCACACAATAACAGCTTTTGTCTCTTCAGTATGTGTGTGTGTATTTAGATAGGACCAAAGAGTCTGAGTTCTGTCAGCTTTCATAACCCTATGCAAAAGGATGTCTGTTTTTACAGATTATTACACTCTATGTCCAGCTCAGGAAGGTCCAGTCAGTGTTAACTTGTTAACTCTGATATGTGCTTTTGTGTTGTTTTTTTCTTCTTTTATTTGTACATGCTTGTGTTTCTTAAATGTTCAGTATGCTTGTGTTGAGTTTTGATTTGATTGTCAAATATGGATTTAAATGATTTGTTTGCTTTTCATTTGATTTCATTGAGGCAGTTGAAAAAAAGGGAGTGAGCACCTGCAGGCAGTACATTAGACAGCTGTCACGATAACTACAAACATGCTTCTTGTTTAAATGTACAGAGTAAATGCTATATTGAGGAGTGTTTTGTAATTTTTTATGTCTATTCATGCTTTTGACAGTAGTAAGACTCAGCGTGTAGTGTAGTGTTATCTTGTACATTTCACCAAACGAACGACTTTCATGAGTCTTTTTAGTGAATCAGAAACATATAATGTAATTAGTGATTATGAGTGCCTAGTACTTGTTACTGGTCTAATTTGCATAAACATGTTGAATTCCTCTCATATAACACATTTCACACGCTCATCCAGTATTTAACCATGTACAGCGGAATGGTAGAGGTCAAACCCCGAGGCTTCCTACCTGCTAGGGCTGTAAATATTGACCTGTATATCAAATTTTTTAAATACAGTTTTGATATTTCATCACAACGCAGTTTAATTTTATCCCTGTTGTAAATCTGAAGTTGAACTAAACTCTTTTCTCATCTTGTATCATTTTCATCTTACCCCCAGTGCACCAATGGGAACTCTTTAACAGTAAGCTGAGTTTAGCGAGAGATAATGCCTTTTTGATGGACAACGGAAAACAAACACTCTTGTCTCCCTTCTCTCTGCCTACAGGCCTTCTTGCGCTCACACTCCCCCCTCCTCTCCTTCTCTCTGGAGAGGCACAGATAGCCTTATTAGGTGATAGCAGAGGGCTAGTTGTAAAAATATTCCATCTTGTGCTTTCCTACTCTAGATTTGGCTTTCAGCGTGATGCAAATTAAACCATTGTGCACTGAAAGTAATGAGAACTTGGAGATGTTGTGCAGCTATAACACAGTCCATATGTTACGTTTTGAGAAACACAGGGACGTAGTTAAATGTGTTCATTATATGTTGCATCACACTGCAAAATGATTGATGTTTGGCTAAATCCAAGAAGTCTCCTCATAAGCTAACTTTATGTACTCTATTCTCCTTCTCTCTTTTATGGCTGTAGTGACCAGTGTCTCGATCCAAGTCTCATGGAGTTCTAAATGATTGTGGTTACTGAACTATTTATATCATTTTGAAAGCACCACCTCTGGAATGTAAGCGTTTCAGCCAGAGTTTCTGCTTATGCAAGAATAGCGTTCTCTCTCCTGCCTGTACGTCCGCCTAAGGGGGGTGGGGGGGGGAGTTGGGCAAGCACCGTAAGCAATAGGGGGAGATAAAAGTGAAAAACACAGACAAGGCAGGGTGTGGTGAACACCTGAATGTAGCTATGGAGATGAGGAAATAAAGCAGAATGTTAAACGTCAAACAGACTACTTGTTGACTTATGAAACCACACCTGAAAGACTTTAGTTTTTTTGTCAGGCTTGTTTAGTGGAGGACAATTGTATATGAAACACTTGGAAAAAGGTTTTTGGCTCCCCTAAAGAAGTTGTGTTTGTTTAATGAGCTGAGGATTGCTCCGATCCTATCATTCCTTAGAAGCAAACCCAGGCAACCCCAAGGGAGAGCAGAAGGGGGTTTAATGAAGGAACATTAAAGTAAACAAGACAAGGATTGTACAAGAATGTTTGTGTGGGTCTGTCAGGCATGTTTGTTGGGAACGTAAAAGCATATGAAGATTTTGCCCCTGTGTCCACCGCAGTCCCACCCATCCTAACTATGATGCAGGACAGATCAGTAGACCACAAGAACCCCATGGCTAGATTAACATACATCCCCTTAGACGCAGACATGCCTTGACTGCTGTGCAAATGCCTTGAAAATGAAACAAGGGAAACAAAATCCCTTTCCGCAAGTAATGAGCCCCAAATAATTAGGACAAAGAAGGAAATCTGCAAGCGTAGCCTCTTCCAAGTGGGTTTCCTTGCAAATAAACAAGGAAGGTGCCATAGCAACACACATTTTTGACTAGCTTTAACAAACAGCGCTATGTCTGTGACAGCAGTGGGTGGTTTCTAGTTCATCACAGGAAATTTACCTTCCCGTCTTAGTTTATACACTCTCTTCGCACAGAGACAAAACATGCATTTCACTTGGCCTTCTCTTATTCTCTACATAATGCTCTTCTGCAGTAACCACACAGCTGGGAAGAGAGAGGGGAAAATGGAAGGCCTCTCTCAGTGCTCGCTGACTTTGGAATCACTGAGTCATTGGGTTGATTGTAGGTCTTGCAGTAAACAGCAGCTAGCCGGTGTAGCATAGCACATTTCAGCACGGGTCTTCTGACAACAGGATACACATTACGCTGCACTGTAGCTGATCTCTGGACACACCTTCTATTCAAGGCTATTGTGCTTTAAATAATAGCTTTTGGCTAAGGTTCAAAACAAGCCTCCCCTATTGAGTGTCTCTCGAGCTCTCTACAGTAGCTCTCTCTTAGTTTGGAGCCCTGCTGGTTTTCTTTCTGAAATATAGAGATATATGAAATTCTACCTGGCTATTCGAGAGTAATACTTTGAGTCAAGTACAAAACTTGCAAGGACTTCTGATTCTAGGCACTTACAAATAAAGCCATCCCGAAAACACTCGACAGTTTGGGTAGT
Organism: Enteromius thamalakanensis; assembly: GCA_032357475.1. Classification (NCBI taxonomy): domain Eukaryota; kingdom Metazoa; phylum Chordata; class Actinopteri; order Cypriniformes; family Cyprinidae; genus Enteromius; species Enteromius thamalakanensis. Next base: position 3,507,629 of record JAUCMT010000114.1, read on the forward strand.
ATTGTTTGAGCATTTGACCCCAAAGCAATATCCATTATGAACAGAAATATGTGGCTACCACATAGATCTTGCTTCCATTCCACCCTGCCAATGACCTTAAGTGACATCACACCCTCTTAGGCATTTCTTTCATCTTTACACTCTGAACTATGACCCTTCTCCCCTGCCTCAGAAATGGACCCACCCTGAGGGAGGCATGTGACCTCTTCTTTTAATTTAATCAAATGACATTTAGATTCATGAGACTCTACTCATCCCTTACTGTTATCAGAGTTGGAGACAGTTGAAGTTGGTTCAGTGCACATCGACATGCAGCGACAATTACCCACACAATGCAATCATTCATCATCCTCACCTGAGCACATCAAATACCCTACCGCCAACCGCTCCCCATTACACACAATGAACATTTACCTGGAAGATGAGCACTTTGAAGTTGTTTCTCTTGATCAGCTGAGCGTGATTAGCCTCCAGTTTCTTCACCTGGAAGGCCTGCTTATCCATCTTGTCCTTGACCTCCTTCATGTGGACGCTGACCTTGCGACTCTTCTCCAGAAGTTTGCTGACCGTGTTGGAGGTGGAAGTGTGGCTCTTAGAGAGCTTGGTCATATCGTTCTGGATGCTTCTCACTGCCCCTTCTATCTCGACCTGTCTCACCTCCATCTTATGCTGGTTCTCTTGCACCGTATCCAGCATGTTCACCAGCTTATCTAAAAGAGTCAAGACAGTGATGGCGTTCACTTGACCTGTAGGTGAAGCGCCATCTCTGGGGAGAGTGCCTCCAGCCAGAGGCCCAGGGCTGCTAGGTTCTCCACCAGGGGCGTTGGTTGCGATGGTGCCCAGCTGTGAGAGGCTATGAGTGGGTGAAGACTGAGTGGGACTGGGGCTTGGCACCACCAGCTCCTGGTTCTCATGTGTGCTGGCCATGCTGCTCCTTTCTGCTTGCACTGCATCTTCTCCCATTCTGAGGCTGCTCTTGGTCTCAATGGATAACTTTACGAAGGTAAATGGTCTCGTTCTTAAACTTTCTTCACCTTTCTTGCTGTACAAGGCTCCTCTCTGAGTTGGTTTTAGTGCCACCACGTTCTTACAGCTTTGATTCTTGTTTACAGGCTTGGGAAGAACTTTTCAGCTTCCAGGTTCAACGTTCCCACCCCTTTTTGAAGATAGCCACACTCTCACTTTTTCCTCTCTCTCTCTCTCTGTCTCTCCCTCCCTCTCTGGTGCGATTGGAAGAACCGCGTAGAGGCTTCCCCACAGCTTAAAAAGCCTGTCCACACCCTATGGGGGTGGAGTTTGGTTTCCATAGCAGCTAGCCTGGCCCATTGGTGAGGGAGTTATGTGTTTGCATGTGTCAAGCGCGAATATGTGGGTGTGTACAGTGGAGCATGAGCAACTCTCTCCACATGTAGAACCTCCCCCTTACTCTCTAGCTCTCTGGGTTTTGTTCTGTTTATATTAAAGAGAGCAACAGTATATTAAGAGTCATGTTTGAAGAGTGAGCTCATCTGTGAATAAAGAGAGAGAGACTGAAAGAGATACAGAAAGGGAGATAGAACAATGGAGTGTGTTTTGCTCTAAAATAAAGATTTGCTAAGCAACACTTTCTGTGTTTTCTGTTGGTAGATGTGCAGAGGAATGTGTGTATATGTTAGCCAGTATTTATTTTGTAAGAGTCTATTTAGCGGTTTTAAGTATACTCTGGAAAAAATATCACACAAACAGTTCTCAGGCTATGTGAGTGGAGTCATTTTTCCTTTCTACAGCTGTAGCAGGAGCATGGCGAAACTTAGCAGCAGAACTGGAAAACTATTTACATTTCACTATGCTGGAAAATATGTGGACAATAAAACCACTTCTAGCCTGAAATCAAATATTAAATCTTAGATCTTGTCGTTTTTTTTGGGTGTTTGCCTCTTACACACGCAATGTCTTAATTGCTCCCATTTCCTTCTTTCTGCATTGTTATACGTGCCTCCATGATGTAATTTTCCCTCCTTTTTCCTTTACAGGGTAATGGCTGTAGAAACACAGGTTTCTGAGAGCGGAAAAGAGTCCTCTCATGGACCTCTGACCTCTTCTATGGGAATACTTTACATGCTTAGATTAATTACATAACACATTACCATAGCATACATGAATTTTGGCACAAGTTCATATTGTGCATTCTAAATGCAAAACAGTTGACAGCAGGCATGTGTGTGCTTGTATAGCACCAGGATCAAGCAGTAGTAAATAACATGGAGACTTAGAACATTACCTCAGTTAGCAAAAAGTAGTTAAAAATTCATTCAAATGATGGTATGAATAGGATTTAAGAGACGGGATGAGAGAAAGAGTGAGAGATGTAATCCTATAATGCAATCCTGCCTGTTAGGATTACCTTGAAAGGGTGGGGATTTCTGCCTTATCAACTTTTTTATCTCCATTGTTCTCATTCCGGGGAACTTGCATCCTGATCTCTTGTTTTGTATGGGAATATCTCAGAAGGCTTGAAGGCATATGGCTCAGGTTGCATATCTTTTGGAAAGGACTTGTCGCCGCCTGGAGAAAACACTATGTAATTGCAACATCAAGTGCAGCACAAACAAGACCAAATGGGCTGGAATACGGTTGCTAATATTGTTTTATGAGTGTAAGGTCAAAAAACAATTTAGTTTTCTCCAAAAATAAATTTAATTTTACCCCAATTCTAAATAATTTGTAAACGACTCGTGAAGCAGTTCAGAGAATCAGTCTGTCTAAACCCCGCCTTCTTGTGAACCCTCACTGCTGTGATTGGTCAGATGGCGCAGTCCTTTATGATTGGTCTACCGCTACAGCTTTCCACAGAGCTTGTACCAAAACTACACTGACATACTTCTGACATTAGTAGAGGTGCCTTCAAGAGAATACGTGAACTACTGTAGTTAGGAAGGAGTACCGTGGAAAGTGCTCGCAATTTGCTTTTGTAAGCGAATCTGGCACACCTCTACATTGTGAACTTCAGCATTGTATAATGCATAACACTGTGCATAACTTTTTTTTACCATTACTTAATATGAGCGAATATTGGCGAATATGAGCCGACTCTTTTTTTTTGATAGACAATAACTTTATTTATCGTGCACTGTCGGCGTCACAACTTTGCAGATAGTTTATGTTCACAT
>JAUCMT010000114.1:3542893-3562296 GCA_032357475.1 Enteromius thamalakanensis
AGTGCACGCCAATATTCATTGGCCTTTAGTAAAAGCTCAAAGCAGATAGGTCTCTCTGGCGAGTTCCCATATGTAACATCTCCGTAACCTCCTTCAGCAAACATGGGTTACATTCATAACCTAGACGTTTTTACTGTCACTATTGTTCTTATATTTTTGAATGCCTTGTGAGTACATAAAAAAAAAGTTATTAAGTTATTTAACACAGTACCTGAAACAGTACAGTACCTGTATCTGAAACAGAAAAAGGTATTTTTCAAAGTAATCAGCTGAATGAGGCAGATGTGTGTCTGCAGAAAAATAACCCCCTGATTTCACAGAGAAAAACAGAGCACTGTTCTGACATGTAATTGGCAGGTGTGGCACAGATCATTTTGTAGAGCTGCTAAATGACATTATCATTGGTCTGTGATGATAAATGGGTCAAACTGGATTCAAATATATATATATATATATATATATATATAAAACATAATAGTTTCATAGCTTTTGTCACTTACCATGACATTTCAAAACTATAGTGGCACAAATCCCATGCTTTTGTAGTGAGTTCAGATATATATTAGATATCTTCCATAAAAGTAATCTATAATAAAAAGTGATGTCATAGTTTTGGCACATAATGTCAACTCCGTTAGAAAAGGCAACATTCTGCATAATAGAAATAACATAATTTTTTATATAGAAGTGACAACAATTATGAGCACATTTATTTTAGGGGTGGGGTTGTGTGGTCTTCCAAATTAATTAGCGTATCCAATAAAAATATAAAAAATAAGAAAAAGCTATGCATTGTCTGTGTGAATGTTTGAACACAATGATTATTGGTGGAATGGGCTGTGAGGCAAGGGGCACCATCTAAAAACTTGTCTAGGGCAGCAAATTGGCCATACATATATATAGTATATACAGTATATATATATATAAAGCACGTGGCTCACCGCCTTGGTTGAACCCTGCTTGCCCTCTGGAGGAGAAAGCAAAATGGTGGAGTAGGGGAGGAGGAGGGATGCTTAGATCGAGATACTGAGGGGCTTGCGGCACTATATAGGAAGTATCTTACTATGATAGGATGATGAGGTAATAAGATGATTAGTGGGCCAGATTTGTTTGCAAACATCATTTGGTGAACTTTTAAGTACCTCCTTTCACTGATCATTTGTTAGAAAACAAACAACGAAAAAAACAATTATTAAGAAATACAGGGCCTATTTTGAAAATGCCCCCACTTACTCGCTTTTAACCAACCACATGAACCTTAACATAGACGCACTCACACACATTAACCGCTGAAATGCCTCATTTCCCTCTTTTCATCTGTGTCTCTTTCTGACATTTTCTCCCTCATTCGTTCCTGTCCCTTTTCACATCTCTATCTCTCTCCACGCCTCGGTCTCCCTCTGATCTGTCTGGTTAGTGTATTACCGTGAGGGATATTTGAATGGTAATTGCCCTCCCATGGTCCTGAGGTTTTAATCTGTCTGCTAGGGAAGAGGAACTCTATTAATTGAAGATGGAATTGCAGCGGAGAGCTGCACTCTTTTGCCCCTGCATCTCGTGGGTTCCCAGTGTGCTCCCCTGAACGTTGAGCCTCATACTAGGAAATAATCCATCATCCTTCCAGACTGACAGAGAACTGACCCTCACAGTCCGGCGACAATACAATTAACATTTACAATCTGCTCAGAATGCCACAGAATGCCACGGCACAACATGTTAGTCAATGGGTTAAATAAATTACAAGGCTAAAACGAAAGAGAACCCTGAAGAAAAAACTAGCCTTGACCATGTGAGTGATTACAAGCCGGTCAGAACATTGACCTGGAATCTATTTTTGGAATAGATGTGTCCAATGTGTCATCAAAATTGACTTTTGCAATTCTTTAAAATGTAATTACTTGCTCTTACTCCGAAATATGTTTTGCTTACATCACAATCAGTATTTAATCAGTATTTCTGTTCCGATTTCCAGTAAAAAGAAATAGCGAAACATCCTCAAAACAGGATGAGTTTGCTTATCTTGAATTAAGTTTATTTTACTTACCCTACTGGTAATTTGTTTTTCTAGCTTTGATCATAAGTCTCACTAAAGATAAGGGGCAGATGTCATAAGAGAGACCGCAAATCTAAAAGGAATCACGAAAGACACAAAGAAGACAAAAAAAAGAGATGGGAAGACATAGAGAAGGACAATCGAATAGAGATTATTTACTGCAGCACATTCCATACAGCACACACCCTCGGCGATGCACTGTAATGTATCACAGTGAAATGGCGCAGACTTTATCAGCCTTCAGAATCAGTGCCAGGAAGAGCAGAAACTCACAAGAAGCAGGCCTGCAGAAGACTCTGCATCAGATACATGCCATTAGACACACCCCCGTATTCCTCAAGCCCTCTGGCTCTCTGAAGAACAGAACGTCGGGACCCCGTGTTTTTGACTCACCACACGTCCTCAGAATCCTCGTCGCACTCTGCCCCAAACTGACAAATGTCGCACGTTGATGTTTCCTTCTGACTGCTCTCTGCTGAGCCCTCATTAACTGCAGAGAGAGAGAGCAAATGAGATGAGAGATCTTGAGAGCTGCACTTAAAGGGGTCATATTATGAGGAATCAAATTTTCCTGTATCTGTTCAGATAAAAGAGCTCGATGTTCTTTTATGAAATAATCCTAAACTGCTGTTATTTGATTTACACGAGAATAAGTGAAGAATATGTTTGTGATAAAATATGAGATGTGTGGGGGGTGGGAGTAGGTTAATGTCATGTCTAAAATGAATGTTTTTGTTGTGCTTCCTGGAAATTTGTTTTCAATCCAGTAATTATCAATGTAGCTTAAAAAAAAATATTTTGGATAAAATACTAGGTGTAATATTAGCCTTGGCAACACAGATAAGTTGGCCACTTTATTTAATTTCTATCACAGAATATTATCAAACATAATTCATGCACTTAAAAAATTATGGTAAATTTGCTGTAAAAATGGCATGCTGTCCTAGAAATTATAACTGCATATTTTATCAAGTGATATAATGTTAATATACTATAACACTATAACTAGTCTGCTTTGTGCCTTAAAATATAATGATAACCACTATAAAACATGTGGTAAAATAGAAAACCACTTTATGGATCAGAGTGCATGATAAATGACATATCTATAAAAATATATATATAATATAATAGTGTCAAAAAAAAAAAACACATTGAAAACTTCCTAAAGTACATTTCTGAAAACAAACTAAGAAGAAACTAAACTATTTAAATAAAATAAATCATGTCATGTGCCATGCAGGGACTTCTTGAAAATGACAAAATAAAAAAATGCATACTTTTTGACATTAGTTTGCATTAAAATTATAGAAAAAGACATTTCTTTATAATTATGTAAGATGTGGTGGAAAAGAGTGGAAAAAAAAAAAAAACAACAATCTTCTGCTGCTTGTAATATAATTACAAGTATACAAATGAAAATAAATGTAAAAAGTGTGTGAGATTACTTTTAAAGGTCAACCTGACATGGTTTCTATACTTTAAAGCAATATTCATATCCCATTTAGTCCAGCCACAGCTTCTATAATATTAAATTTTTGCAATATTTGTGTGTAAATGGGTTCTAGATTCACATAAATAGACAAGTGCAACAGCCATCAGGTATATGGTTATATAATTAGTAGTTTATTGCTGGGGGCTGACCGCAGTATCAGCCAAGCTGGCCCCCTACAAAATAAAAAATGTATCCGTAAAAGTGATTTGTGATGTGCTTTTGATGGCAAAGAGCCAAAGTCTCTTTCATTAGCCACTGCCTTCATGAAAATCTGACTTTGCCACAAGTTAAGTTCATCACCACAGAGATGAAGACACCTCACCTTAGTGGTTTTATGCTGAAAGAAGAACATGTGTACAATGTAATTGTAAGCTTGAATAGTGCGCCTTATTAAATCACTTCAATTAGGACAGTGCTAATTGGAAATTTGCAGTCCTTGAGCAGCCACTGGCACTATATGAAAGAGTCTAGATAAACATAGCATGTGTTTTTTCGGAAGGCTAAATATGGGTCAAGCAGCAGTTTTCACTTAAAAAATAGCTGTTTGAGTGGGTGTAAAGAAACGGCCTGATTTTCTACACATTGTGGAGTAATGTGTCAGTTCCTGCAATGTGGTCACACTGAGATTCAAGGATAGTGTGTAGTGTTTCTAATAAAAGCTAGACAAGGCACTGAGAATTGCATAAGGAATCACATTTTTACATCAGTTCTTCATTCTGTTTGACGATTCATAAAATAAAGTTTGAACTGTAGCTAGCCATAGGCTCCTGTGATAGTTACTGTATCAGAGGCGATCTATAGCTACACCAAGATCTTTGATAGAGAGAAGAATGTTTTACAAGACGTCTCCCAAGTATATATCTTCTAAACATGCAGCATCACAGCTGGTCCTTCTGGAGATGATTTAAAAGATGATTTAAGTTTCCAACCAAACCAAATCTGACCGCTGAGAATGTAAATAATTTTTGTAGGCTATTCTTGCAGGTATTGAGTTGAATACTGATTTGTTTATGTATTTTCATAAAATAATTATAAGGAAGATACTAAGGAAGATATTTTGAAAAAAGTTTGTAATCAGGCTGTTTTGGGTCACCACTGACTTTAAACACTGATCTTGCAGCAAGCAGTACACATTTGGAACAATACCAGAGTTTTCATTTTTGAATCAACTATACTTTTAAACCCATTTTTCTTACATTTCCAATATGCAGTAAATAAATGAGTTAATGTCAAACGACAGTGACGTCCTGGTTTTATTTATTCTCCAGATATTCCCACTGTACAGAGCTTACTTTTTAACAGTTGATAAATGAGTTCTAATAACGTGATTTTGGAAAACTATACCATTTCACATTAACAAAAAGTTTGATTTAGATCTGTATGTTTAAAAGCCCCACTTGTTTCATGAAATTCTCATTTTTCTGTTATAGGAATGGAAGAAATGGCTTCTGTTAGGTGTGTTTTTCATCATGTTTGCGTGTGTGTTGGAAGACTCTCGCGTAATATCTCTGCTCAGTTATATGAGTCTCTCAGTTACATGAGAGTGAGGAGGAAGTGTTGTTTCCATGTCAATAGAACATATCTAATTCTGAGTGTGTGTGTGTGTGTGTGTATGAGCCAAAGCTCATCAATAATTTACAATCAGACATTAAAACATGTTTGATCCTTCTGGAAGGGAGACAATGCTTTCCTCAAGCTAAACTCTTCTCATGAGCCACACTGATCTGTCTCTAAGCGGCCATATCCCCTCCATCCGTCCCTTTTCTTTTCTATTTCCCTCCCTCCCTCCAGCTCTCTATGTCTTGTCTCTCCCACAGTGGCTATGTTTGCTCACATGTTCATTGCTATCTATCTCCTGTGCATTCCTGTTGTATGGCTTTCAGATGCCGCTTTCATTTTTTATATCCTTATTCTTTTCTTCTCATTCTCAATTTCCTGTTCTTTGCTCTTTGAGCTACGTTCTTCTGTTGCTCTATTTTTCCAGTCCTGATCAGTTATAGTGATGGGCAGGATAGCTAACCGTTCAACAATAGTTGACTGCATAAATGCAGTTATTAATACACTCCTTGGTGAGATTTGTTTTTATTTTATATATATATTTTTTAAAGAAATTACTATTTTATTCAGTTAATATATTTAATTGATCAAAAGTGATAGTAAGGAATGTATAATTTTATAAAAATAGTATAGAATTCTTTGTTTAGTATTCTATTCACCTAATACCATGGTTTGAAAAACAAAAGCATTAAGCAGCACATATTTCAACATTGATAAAAAGAAATGTTTCCTGAGGACAAAAAAGCATATTAAAAAGATTTCTAAAGTATCGCTGGAGTAATGATGCTGAAATTTCAGTAAAATATATAGTTCAGTCATTAAACTCTAGTTTTCATGGGATGTTAACGAAACCAAATATATTTAGAGGGTTAAACGCACAAGCTGATTGGTTCATGCTGCATATGCAGACTATAAGCTTACGGCCTTGCATTCAAAGAATAGCATTCACTTAAGATTCCTGCAACGTGCTTTTAGATCCTCCACCTTCCCCAGCTTCACCTGTATAGATCTTCTACAGATTATTTTATATGCTATTTGTGCAGCAGCAGTATGTCTTAAATACCCACAGCACCGTATTGCCATATGCATTGGCAGTAGCAAGTTCCTGTACTTGTTTGCAGGAGCAGCAATAATCTATAACTATAGCAATAACCAACAGCAGCAGCAGCAGCGTAGCAGATCTGGTCAGCCAAGACCAAATGCATTAGCACTGTCATATCATCACGATGCTAAAATCAAAATTGAAATATTAATATTCCACAATATTATTATTTACTCTTTTTTCAATCAAATATATGTAGCCTAAAAATAATATGTTTTAGCATTCTAGAAGCATGCTGTAAAGGTCCTCTCACATCAGCTTTGCCCAGTGAGTTGAACTCAGTTGAACTAGGAGGTATTTGTTCCAGCAGCACATGGTGTGCCAGTCAAGCTCTGTTAATGTATCACTTAAACTTCAAACAATTTTAAGTGTGTGACCTTTAAAGTACAGCCAGTGATTACTGTAAAAATCACATGATGAATGCAATTACAAGTCTGAAGTATGTGATGTTTGCACATGCTTTTGCATCCCTAATCAGAGTTTTAAAGCCTCAGAGATTTTTCCACAAACTTTATTAGGAGATCTTGAATTTCTCCATTTCATTCTATTTCGTTATATATACCTTAATACTTACGACAACAATCCAAATCATGTAAATGTACACAAATAAATTTTCAATTTTCTTTTTCTCATTTTGTAGTGTATTAAATAAATGCCCATGCCCTTTTATATTCTAAGCTTATACTTACAGATAAATACATTTTTTCTCTGTTTACTGTGTGTGCAGTCCTGCTTTCATGGTGCATATAGTTGCAGCCTCACAGAATAGGCTTTCCGCTCTTCAACTATCAGCAATGCTTTTCATTTGGTGGTCAAAAGGGCACATGATGCTTGCATTGAAGCCTTGATGTGAATCATATGAAAAACTGATGTATGACATGGAAAACCTGCACACTATTTTCCGAATATAGCACCGAATACATGTATAGTGCCTTGTGTGTATGAACAGTATATGAACAGTATATGTGTGTGTATATACAGTATATTACGGAGCCCCTTAAGGGACGTGGTGGAGTGAAAAAATCGGGGTGGGTAAAAAGGACTTCAAGGTGGAAAGAATTTTATTTTCAAATGTTTTGCATTCTCTTGCATAACCAGTTGAACTCCGATACACACTTTCTGTATACTTTAAGCTTCCAGTGTATCAGACAGCTCCTTAATGGAGCGATTCTATATCATTAGAGGTGGTGCTGCAGCGAGAACGATCATAACGCGTATGTGGAAGCATCACCTGTTAAACTCATTGGATATGGCTGTAGCGCCGCTTCAAGTCAAACACACCTGTTCTTCTCTCGCGAGGGACTTGCACCCTGTACATCGTGTGTTCAACTTAAAGCGGTGCATCCACTGGTCAGTGTATAACATCAAAGAACAACGAGAGCATTTGACAGCTGATGGTTACATATGCGCGTTATGATTGCGCTCGCTTTCGTTCACTGCAGCACCGCCTCTAATAATGTAGAACTGCTCCATTACAGAGCTGTCTAATACACTGGAAGCTTAAAGTAAACAGAAATTGTTTAACTGAGCTCAATTGGTTATGCCAAAGAACGCAAATATCTTTTATTTTGCGAGATTACGCAAAAGATAAAAAAAAAAAATGCTTTCCACCTTGAATTTTTTTTACCCACCCCGATTTTTTTTCTCCACCATGTCCCTTAAGGGGCTCATAATATATATGAAGAGTTAATTTTCAAAAACAGATCGGTACTTGGTTTTTAACAATTCTCTAAAACCATGTTTATCTGTTTTTGCAAATATGGATTTGGGAAATAGCAACTTGAATACTTTTTTTTTGTTCAATTAAATAATAGTTAAGTTTATATTATACAGTATGCAGCTGAAATGAAGAGAGTAGTATAGTACACTGTAAAAAAAATTATATATATAAGTTGTAAAAACATACAAATTAAGTATGTTTTGCAAGAAATTTATTTTAGCATTTAATTACATGTGTTACCTGCCATTACATTGTAAACAACTGTAAAAATGTACTAGCAATTTCTGAGTTTCGGATTTTTTTAAAAACAGTTTTATTGAGCGCATGCTATTTCAAACAGAGTGTAATGCATTAAAACTGTATCCCAGAAACAAATGTGCTAACTAGACCTTGAGAAATGAATCAAAACTAATATTAGGTGCCCTTTTTGTGTCTCACCAATTTGTCAGAAAACATTTTTACATTTAACTGGATTTAAAATGCAAAATGTCATGATATGGTATGGTCATGCGACAACAATATAGTAAAATGCCTACAATTTCACTTATACTAGGCTAGACTACACTAAATAATAGCCGACTACATTTTCAATTCCAATAATAGTTTTTCTCTCTCCATTCCTTGTTTCAAATTTATTCCTAGTTGATTAGTAGAACTTTCCTACTTCAGAGCATCCCTCCCTATCCCTCTCTCTCTCTTGATCTTCCCATCACCCCATCCTGAATCTCTTTTTAATTAGCCATGCTCTAGAGTGAAATTCTTCATCCTGGATTCACTTCATAAGTACTGCTGGCATATTCACATCTATCAGGAGAGGCAGACAGAAGCTGCTGTCATCCAAAGTCAGTATGAGCATCTTGGTGTGTGCGGATGTGAACAGACAAAGCGAGATATGAGATCATTATTATAATGCTCTGTATTAATTAGAGATGAGATGAAAATACTCACTATCATCCCCTGATCCAGAGCCAGCATCTGTGAAAAAAAAACAAAAAAATAACAGACGTTCAGGAACAAAAGCATCATGTCTATTCATTCGGATCTAGTTCTATTTTTGAACCTATTCTAGATGTGCCTTAGATGCGACTCTGTATTTGATAATTAGATTGCACACTCATACACACAAAAGATGTTTTCTACAGCAATGTGGAGAAATCTTCCATTCAAACATCTAAAACCTAGTTTTAAAGTGTATTTACATTAAATTGAAAATTCTGTCATTATCAACCAAGCATCACATTGTGTCAAACTTGAATGATTTCTTATAAGAACTTCTGTTTTATCACTGGCTGACAAATTCAATTGCAATTTTACTTTATTAAAATGAATTAGAATGGGGTATGTACACTGACCCTCTTTGTTCACTAAGAAAACAACTAGTTAAAAAAATTATAATAATAATAAATCCAGTAGTTAATTAAGTGATATTTAAATGAAGCACAATTTGATGCTGAATGATACTACATTCAAAAATTAAAAATCTCTCCACAAATCGAGCACAGCAGAAAGAAACAAGCATAAAATAAATGTCCAAAATTTAAACTTTTACTCTAATTACATTTAAATGCCCCTAAACTTTACGTAAAAAAAATTCTCAAAAACTGGACAGTTCTTGGCCCAGTTGAGGACTCTAGATTTTTTGCCTAGAATATTGTCTGTCATATGTCATACAGTTGTGCATGCTTAGATTAGAAATATTTCATATGATTTAATATGATTTTCCTATCTTGATGTCTTACATAAATGCAGAGGAGAACAATGGAGGCAGACATATTACAGACATCATGCAAAACGATAGTCGTGCAGTTCTCTCTTAGCCTTATTTATACGAGGCATTTATGGAGCACTAATGCACACAGGAGGCTTCTAATTCTAGAACATTCCTGGGACTTAAACTGAGCTTTTATGTGCCCAATGGATTACATCTGTAGAACTGAGAACTAGTGTGGCGAATGAAAAACAACTATAGAGGGAAATGTATACATTAGAGTGGAAAGGGAGGGCGGAAAATAGCTTGGCTGTCACCACATTTCCCATTTTTAACACTTATAAGTCTGCCCTTCGGCTGCATCTGTACCTCTCAAAATATAAATAATGGAGTTCTTGTGGATTCATTTGAGGTGAAAACAAAAAGTAGCCCCGGATAACCCCACTTTCTCTCTTTCAAGTTCAAGGGCACAGCCGCTATGACTAGACTGCACCGTGTTCTCTCGCTCTCAGACTTTCTCGCTATCCACCCCTGGGCTCGACGGCAGCTTTGGGAAAATCTGACATTCATCAATTTGTTATGATGGAGAGGAGCAGCTTATAGCTCTGTGCCCTTCTATCAATCACCCCACCAATTATTCCCCGCCCAGAACAAATATAAATCTTCGTTTGAGATGGCCACAGGAAGGCGAGCCCTTAATGTGTTATTCCATTAATTCCAAACTGGGCCTCTCCTGCGTCTCTGCAAAAGCAATCTTGTTAATAAGCCATTTTTGTCTTGTTTTTTTAGTAAAGGTTTCTGAAAATCTGCAGGACAATGGCCCTTCAGGAACAGAGTTGAGAACACCTGATGTACAGTATCACAAAAAGAAACTATTCTATTAAATAAAATTATAACACCATCAAGAACATAGGAAAATTAAGATAGCCACTAAAGCCACTGCTTTTTCTGTGATAATTCAATGTGATTACATAGCTATACCTTCCCAAAATCAAAAGTTTGGGGCCAGTATTATATGTTTTCCTGCAGTATGTTTATATCCCGCTCATATATGTAACTCAGTTATATCTGACTTGTTTTTATTTCATGACATGACATCTGATGTTTTCAATTTTGAGTTGGTTCAACTGAATTCACATGACTTTTGCATCATGTCATTATTTTGCCCTGTTAGGAGATTTTACATACTTTTTTTATCACCATGTAAATATGACAAACAGTTGAGCAAGGAGTTAGTTGAGTGAAGAGACAGTGTGGGGTTGTTTTAAGGTGCATTACTGTCACGAGCGGCACTGGAGTTGCCCGTGGAAGCCTCCAGAGGGCACTCCAGCCCTGACTGTGTTCATTGTTTGTGTGTATCTCTGTTCGCTGTTTAGGACTTGTATTATGAAGTGTCTCCCATTGTTTCCATACCAACCCTGTAATGTCTCCACCCTGCTTGTGTGTTGCCAAGTCTACCGATTAGTCCATCCCCCTCGTTTCCTCGTTATATGTTGTATAAAAGGACCTGTCTGTGTGTTTACATTTGCTGTTCATTGCGTGGACTTACCCTGCGTCTTAGCTTTTGTAAGCCCTCTGTGTTTCTCTGTGTTTTCCTGTTTCGGATTATCGACCTTGCCTGCCCCGGACTTTCGCTCTAACCTCGCCCCCTGGAATCTGTTTTCCGTTTGCCTGACCCACGCTACTTACTCTGGATTATTCTGCTTATTCTTATGTTCACGTTTGCTGTCATTGAGCCTGCCCATTTTTACTCTGAGTTTGTTTAATCAATAGTTGCATATGGATCCGCACGCCTCTGTCTCCCATCGTTACAATTACTGGGCGGCTCTATATAAGCAAAACTTAATCCCACACAATAAACTCTTTCTCCTCATCGCCTGCTCATGAATTCTATGGCTTTCCCAGTACATCATAAATTATTATGTAAACACTTCAAGTTTCCTTGGATATGTCAGCGTCTTTCATGCCATTTTGTCATTGTTCTTTTGTGTATGCTGATTAATTGAGAACCATCATTCATTCACACTGGATTCTGATATTTACCACATTTAAAAATGTATTTCAGAAATTGACTGATGTACTGGAATACAGAGAATGGACCCATGCGAGAAGTATTTTCATGCGCACAAATGGCTGGTTGATGCCAGAGTTCAGAGGAGAATGGCCAGAGAAGTTACCCAGAGGTATGCAGAACAGCATCTCTGAACGCACAACACAATGAACTCAGATGAGCTACAGCAGCAGAAGGCCACAGAAAGCAACTCCTGTCCACTAAGAAGAAGAAACTGAATCCAGTTTGCTCACTAAAATTGGATAAAAGAAGAATGTAAAAAGGTTGATGGAAAAGCAATCCTGGGCCTACTAAGCAATATCATTTGTGAACTACATATCAAAATTGTTTCTCTTAACTGCAGATCTTTTAAATGTGCAGTGTACTAGAATAAATTGTGTACGGTGAATGTGAGCCAAGCATGTTAAAATGTTTTGATACTGAAACTGTAGTTTGCAGTTTTAGTATTGCACTGAACTTACTGAAGCACTGAAATGTTGCAATTAATTACTATCTGAGAGGGATGTGAAAATGGAATGCTCAGTTTAATGTTCAGTTACATAATGATTTGTTGGGATTGGTTGACCAGTGTGGTGAAGGGTGCAGTTAAGAAAAAAAGAGCCAACAGTTTGTTAGCACATTGCTCTAATTCATTGACACAACACACACCTGAATAAATCAATCCTGTCTGGGAAGCATATAAATCACTATGAGACTATTTTGTCTAATTTGGTCACATTAAAATAACTGCAATGCTTGATGTCACACATACATGAACAAATTAAGTTTTTGTAGATTCATGAGGAACCAATATACATTATTAAATCATGTAGAATAGACAATATAAAAAGAACAGATTAAGCTAGCTATTTTGCAGTGTCTTGTTCCTCAACCTTTCTCACTTTCTCACGTTCTCTTTCACAAACTTCTGTGTCCCCTGCTGGGTCACAGGTAACACAAATAGTCAGAGCTATGCAGATGAGGCTGAGTTCGTTCATATTCATGAGGCTGTGGTTTTAATGAGGGACTCAATTACAGGTTCACGTTACTCTGAACCTGTGACACTCCTGCTGTCTGAAAAAGAAGAAAGAGACAGAGGCTGCATGTATTCAGCATCTCATTTCTTCATCTTCAATGTGTGATTTCATTCTCCAGATCATTCCTTGTTCCCTTTGCTGATCAGCCCAATCCCTACTGCAGTCATGATCTTCCATAATTAGCCAAATTATTTGTCTGGGTCTGTCCTTCTGGTATTACATCAGACTGTCTCTCTCTCTGCCCGTCTCTCTCTCTCTCTCATACTGCTCTTTGGGGAGCGTCTAGATATTCTGATGGATTATCCTAATGATGACTTTTCCGATTCCATCTTCCTGCAGCATTGCCCCTTCCCCCGGCACACACACACACATATACACAGAGGGTCTGATTTATAACCACATCCCCCTATCTTTCTCTTCTTTACAAGCAATGGGTGATCAATCTGAGAGCAGTGTGACCTGTGTTTATTCTGTCTCCAAACACACACTCAGATTTGTGTACCCCCATATAGCACACACGGTGATTTGTGGTCTGTGAGGAAATGTAGCCCACTTTACTTGACACTGATTACTGCTTTTGCCTCTGAACAACCCCACATCTCTGCATCACACACAGACAAACACAGATGGCTGTTTTTCTACTATGGTGGGGACTCTAATTTTCACATTGCACAGTTTTTTGCTAGATATGCTTGTAAACTATTAATGAACATACAAGACCTGAAAAGTAGTTTGTTGTAAACACATCTAATGTCCCCCACTAAAAATGAAAATTGTGGCCTATTCGAAACTGCTTCAGTTCTTTGTAGAAAGTAGTTATGTTTATTTTGTAACATGTAAATGTGTCCAACATCCTGCAATAATTTTCCCTATTGAAAAAACTTAATGTTATTTAAAATTATAGGTCTGCACGGCGTAGAGGCACGTCCCCCTGGGTGGCGGATAGGGGGGTACACCGTATGGTGTCGTGGACCAACGCAGTCTAAGAGAAGGACACCCCGACAGAAAACCACTGGTCCTCCGAGCCTGGGGGTAGGGCAGAAGGCTAACAACCTACTCCCGGAAAAAGAGCTTGTTACAGAAACAACAGACATCAACATATCGCAAGAAGACCAGGGTAGAGCGAGGCTTGCCGACACCGGCAGTATGACGACGATGGGTCAAAGCCTTCGGGAAGCCCATCCCCCGACAAGATCTCTTGTGACACCCAAAAACATTTTCACCATTGGACATTGGAATGTGAGAACTATGTATAGAGGAGGAGAGCAGCGCAGATCACGAGAGAGATGGAAGGGTACCAAATTGATATACTTGGGATCAGCGAGTGCAGATGGACAGGAGCGGGCAGGACGAAGATGGCTTCAGGACAGACACTGATTTACAGCAGGGATAAAGAACTGCATGAGGGTGGGGTTGCCATCATGATAAGCCAGCAAGCAAAGAAAGCACTCATGGAATGGACCCCCATCAATAAGAGGATCATAACAGCGAGATTCTACTCGAGATACAGGAGAGTGACCATCATTCAAGTGTACACCCCTCACAACGAGAAGGAAGACAAGGAGAAAGAACAGTTCTACCAGAAGCTACAAGAAGTATTGGATGGATGCAACAAGAACCATATTGTCATAACCATTGGGGACTTCAATGCTAAGGTTGCAAGCAACAACAGCGGATATGAAAGGACAATGGGCGTACACAGATTAGGAACAAAGAATGACAACAGAGAAAGACTGTGCGATTTCAGCCAGCTGAATGGACTTGTGATAACAGGAACAATATTTCCCCATAAAGACGTTCACAAGGCAACATGGGTATCAGCGGATGGAAAGGTAAAGAATCAGATTGACCATCTTCTGATCAGCGGACAATGGAGATCTTCTGTCTTGGACTAGGAGCTGATGCCAATATTAACCACTACCTGGTGAGGACGCGCTTCAAACTGTGTCTCAGTAACCACAGGAACAACAACAAAGTCAAGCCAAGAATAAACGTGGAACGCTTGAAGATGAAGAGACGAGGAAGAAATACTGTGAGGCAGTCAAGAGCAGGATGGACGAGACAAGGAACGGGAGCGAAGATGTAGAGGAGATGTGGGAACAGCAGAAGAATGCCTATGTCAAATCAGCAGAAGAGGTGCTTGGCTTCAGGAAGGGGAAGAACAAGCCGTGGATCAGCGACAACACCTGGATACTGATCGACGAGAGAAAAGTTACCGAGACAAGGATTGATAGTACCCACTCAGAAAGAATGAGGGAAGAGTACAAGGAGAAGGACAGGGAGGTAAAGAGGAGAGTTAGAGAAGATAAGAGGAGGTGGATGGCAGAGAAAGCAGAGAGAGCACAGAATGCAGCGGAGAATGGAAGAGAGAAAGAACTGTAAAGCAAAGTGAAGCAATTAACAGGACAGAGCACCAGACAAGCAGCAGCAGTAAAGAATCAGAATGGGGAGCTGCTGAAGAGTAAAGAGGCCAGGTTAGCAAGGTGGAAAGAACATTTCCAAGAAGTGCTCAACAGGGAACCACCAGAGAAACCACCACAGGAAGAGGAGGAAGAACGAGAAGAGCATAAAATTTCAACCAAAGCTTCAACTGTGGAAGAGATCAAGACTGCACTGAAGGCCCTCAAGAACGGAAAAGCCCCTGTAGTAGACCAAATTTCAGCCGAAATGCTGAAAGCAGACATTGAGCATACCAGTTCAAAATTAAAATGAAGCTTTGACATTATCTGTGAAAAAGAGACAGTACCAACACAATGGGCCAAAGGGCTCATCTCCAAAATTCCAAAGAAAGGCAACCTTCAAGACTGTGAGAACTGGAGAGGAATAATGCTGTTGCCTCTAGCCAGCAAAGTGCTCAGCCAGATCCTGATCAACAGAATACAGGCAGGAGTTGACTCGTCACTCAGAAAAGAACAAGCCGGCTTCAGTACAGGCAGAGGAACTGTCAACCAGATATTAATTCCCAGGAATATCCTGGAACAAGTCAACGAGTGGAATGCTACACTGTACGTCCATTTTGTTGATTTCGAAAAAGCCTTCGAATCCATACACCGGGATAGCCTTTGGATCATCATGCGCCAGTACGGAATCCCTCAAAAGCTGATCCAGATGGTCAAGACCCTGTACATGGACTTCCAGTGCTCCGTTATCGATGAAAATGAAACAACCGACTGGTTCCCAGTGACGTCAGGAGTGAAGCAGGGGTGTTTTATGTCAGGCTTTTTGTTCCTCCTGGTAATCCACTGGGTCATGCGGAGAACTGTGGAGGATGACTTCACAACCATGCTAGAAGACCTTGACTTTGCAGATGATCTTGCCCTTTTGTCTTCAGCAATGACATATCTCCAGCACAAAACAACCAAACTGGAAGAGAATGCAGCCAAAGTTGGACTGAAGCTGAATGCAGGGAAGTGCAAGATTATAAAGGCCAACAGCAAGAGTGAAGATAACGGATTTGGGAGCAAATGTTACCAAAGATGGCAGAGGCACAGCGGATGTCAAGAGGAGAGTAGCATTGGCAAGTGCACAGTTTAAGCGGTTTTTAAACATCTGGCATGCCGGTAACATCAACAGAAAGACCAAGACCTATTCAAGAGCCTCGTACTGTCAGTATTACTATACGGATGTGAGACCTGGAAACTAACAAAGGGAGAAGAAGAGAAACTTAACATCTTCCAGACCAAATGCCTACGGAGGATTTTCAAGATCCGATGGCAACAACACATTTCAAACAAGACTTCTTGGAATGGCAGAGGCAGAGAGCATCAGCGAGGAGGTGAGGAGGCGGAGATAGAACTGGATCGGACCTGTCCTGAGGAAAGATGCCACAAGCGACTGTGCTGTAGCCCTTGGTTGGACACCTGAAGGACGGAGGAAAAGAGGCTGCCCAAAAACAACTTGGTGGCCAATGGTGTAAATGGAGCGAAACGGTGCAGGCTAGAAAACGTGGAACTCAACACTACGTGCAGCTGCAAACCGACCCCAGTGGAGGAGTGATTGTGTGCCTCCTGGCACAGAGAGAATTAAGGTTAAGGTAAGGTTCTTTAAGAAGTATGAGGTCATACCTTTTATCTATTGAGACACACTAGGACTTTCTTCTTTTTTCCAAGAACATGCAATTTCACGTTTAGCTTTCAACACACATAGAATAAACAACAATCTTTTATTTTTGGTCATTTTAAAGGTCAGAGGACAAATATGTAATATGCACAACCTAGGATCAAGAGGAATTACTTTACCAATGATTTGACTTATAGTATTTAGAATTTTGGCCCAAAAGCAGTTAACTTTAGTACAATCCCACATACAATGGAATAAAGTTCCCTTCTCTTGTTTACATTTACAACATGTATCAGGAATATTTTGGTTAAAGTAACTTAGCTGGAGTAATATATTGTCTACTTAACCATTTATACTGAAGCAGTCTCTAATGTGTACTCATTGTCTGAGTTTTGTCTGTATTTTTTTTCAAATATGTACTGACTTATAAATATATATATATATACTGTATACACACACACTTATCTTTGTGGACATACACTATTCTAATTTATTTTCATATTAAAAAGCATATATTTTCTATAACCTACAACTACATCTGAATTCAATCTCATATTCATACATTTATTATTATATATTTATCTTTGTTCTGGATTGTATTAGACTTCTTCCTCATGTAATAAAATATGTCAAAAAGTGGGCTAATATAGAGACAGAGGACAAAAAGAGGACATAGAAATTGGACCAAAATACTTTGTGTGAGTCAGTGTGTTTGTGAGTCAGTGTGTGTGTCCTCACAGGAAGTCACCTCTAATGAGTAGAAGTGTGTCTTTGTGCATGTGTGTAAAAAAAACACAAAGAGGTAGAACAAAGTCATCTGCCATTATAGCAGTACTCGAGCCTGATCGTGATTCCCTTGAGCTTTTCTGAATAGTCATCCTAAAGCGGTGTCTCTACACCTCAGATTGATCAGATAATGATGAAAAGATGAAAGAAAGAGACTGAAATGAGAGAGAAAAACGATGGATGAAGGAGGGAAACAAAACAAGAATTGTTTCTGGTATTAAATGTTATTTAAAAATATTCAATTTCAGCGAACATTAGAGTATCAGTATCTTCACCGGTGACTGCTGTCAGTGCTGTGCTCTGTTTCTCTTTCTCTCTAATATTGTACCGGCAGGTGACATAGGCTGGAATTGGCTTCCATCATACTGTCATACATCAATCAAATCCGTATCTAAACTGTCTCCCTAAGCAAAACAGACTGTAACTGGCATAAAATGCCTTTGCAAAAGAAAATCTACATGTTTTTTATTACTAAACTGAGCGTTCATTTAAATTCTGTTTAACACCACATGCATTGTAACTACAAAGGTAAGAGAGTGAATGTGTTACTGCTTTATATTACAGAAATATAATTTTCTGTGATCTCACAAACTGTGCTCGGATCTGACAAAACGGCACAATCAAAACACAAAGAGTTTAATTTCAAACATTTGTCTTTGAAGACCATTTTATCTAAACAAGAATTCTACATGATTTTATTTAAAAGTTGATACTTAAATAAATAAATTAATACTTTTTTTGTAAGATTATTATATATCACAGTTTTAGAAGTGTCACTATATCCATTAACATTCTGAACCAACTGTGTAGTTTTGAATTTCACCCGACACCAGGTGCATTCGTCACTCTCAGAGTCATTAGGCGTTAGTGAATGATCGTTACTTTAGCTCATAATCACTGTTATTTCCTCTGTGGCGTGGCTACAAGTCTGCACATTTAGACTGAACCCCGCTGGATGTTTCACTGTGGAATGTTGCGCCTCTGAGCGTCGAGAGCATGTGGACATATCACTGCTCCCTGCTAATGAAAGTTTGCAGTTGAATTTATCTTTGAATTCTTTGTCGCATATTATGGCAGTTTTATTGTCTATGTGTGAACATGGAGTGATTCTGATTCTACTTTCTTTCTTTTTTGTTTCCTTCTTTCAACTTAGCTATGTAGTAAAAAATATATTTATTTATAGTTTAAGGAATGTTGTTCAAAAGAAAATCAGTTATGTAAAATGAACAAACTGTACCCTATTAAAATATTGTTCTTCAACTTTTGTTAACAAATTATATCTAATTCTGAACAGTGTTGACAATATAAAGTTACTCTATAAAACAAATTTGTACTCCTTGGTTTATACTTATTGAAATGAATGCACTCAATTACTTTTGCATTACTTTTTGTCACCAGGTCCCGTTCACAACCAAAGTGAAAAAGCATTACTTATTTGAAAAAGACATCCATATACACATTTGTTAATATAAGCCAGCTCAGACTCAGAATGCCCATAATGCAACAGAATGCTATATCAGCACAAGCAACTCTGATATATAACTGATATATAAGTTCATTCTTACAATTAATTTTTTATTTTCCACATATAGTTTAAGTAGTTATGCTTTTAAACTAGAAAAAAATAAGTTATAATGCAATGTGGTAAAAAAAGGGTTGTTTAAATATTGTATTAATATGATATATACTGAAATACAAGACAAACTAGTCTGTGTTGTGCAACACTGACTCAGTTTTAGGCAGATATTTGAGATGCTATTTGTAACATTCTGCCCCTGTCTGTCCTGTCTCCCCCGTGTTTTCATGTATTTGGTTTAGTCCAGTCCTGTTTTGGTT
>JAUCMT010000114.1:3568422-3584947 GCA_032357475.1 Enteromius thamalakanensis
CCTGCCTGCACTTTAGTCTTAATTTGTATGTCTTTAAATACCGCTGTCTTTTAGTTCAATTTAGTTCCTGTTAACGTAATGTTGTGGCGTGATCTCCGTGTTGCTGGATTCCCCGTGTGTGTGTGTGTGAGTTTTGCTGCCCCGTCAGCCGTTTTTGTTTGTGTACTTTGTTTACTTTATTAAATTCTTTGCATTCATTCCTGAGTCCTGCCGGTCTGTTGATGCACACACTCCAGCGAACGAGCACGTTCGTTACACAGGTTAACCCCTCCTCTGCAATTTTCAATATGTATTGTTGATACGTTAATGTAGCTAGTCACATGCTAATGTTCCTCTCAATCAGAGTTCTTCATTTCCGGTCCTGAAGAGTCACATTTCCCAATAGAGTTAAGTACTAATGTGCTTCAACACACCTGGCTTTTTAAGCAAACCCACAGACACTGATGAGTTAATACATTTATTACTAATCATCGCTGGAACTAACTTTACAGATAAAGGCTCTCTCCAGGATCAGAAATGAAGAACCAAGGACCATGACGATGAAGTTGTGGAAATGAGACATATTTCAAAAGTGTTTTCAACATTTTAACATTTTTAAAATATCATCAAATATTTATCAAAATATCCCATTTGAGAATAGAAAAACACTTGTTCTTCAACAACAATGGATTTAACGGGAAACTGGACATCATTCAATATACCGTTGAACCAGTAAGTTTTCATTCCTGCTATTGTTGATATGGGCTTCTGTGCATGACTTCTATTCTTGTACCGGTTCCTGTCTCAGATCCATTATTCTATGACAGTTACATGCACAGATGTGTAATTTAAAGTGTGTCAGTGTATGTTTTCTACAGTGTGTTTCATTTCTAAACTGAAACATGACAGACTCAAAGCCATGCCAGACCAGATATTATATAGTGCTTTGGCACTTTCACATAGCCATTTGCTCACACATTGCAAGACAGATGGCTGGAGTGAAAGGATAAATTAAAGAGAGAAAAAGCATTTTGCTTGACTTTTATGCAGATAGAAATTCACTGACAGCCACTATACACAGAAAATAGGTAGGTGTTTAAATTCACATACTGTTCAATAGTAGTTTTTTTCTCCTTTTTTTAAACAAATCAATACAACAAACATTTCTTTAAAGACATTTTTGTATTTCAAATAAATGCTGTTTGGTTACTTTTAATGCTACTATGAATTTCACAAAATTAAGCAGTACACTATTTTCACCATTTATAATATTAAGAAATGGTTCTTAAGCACCAAATAAGCATGTTAGAATGATTTCTGAAGGATTATGTGAAAGGAAAACTGCGCTAAAAATTTATTTTTTCATTACACAAATAATCCGCATTTTAAAATATTTGTGAACAAATAAGCCATGGCTTCAAAAGGATACAGTATATTTTAAATGCAAAATGTTCAAAAAAGATACAGATGGTGGACAACCAGAATGCCCTTTTTACCGCCTCCGCTACCGCCGCCGCCGTGCTGTAGAGTGCACTTGCAGCTGTTGACCACCGAGAGGCGTTTTAACCATACGTTATTGAGCAAACGCTTTAAAGCACGTTTTAGCAAATAGCCGTCAGCTTTACCTCACTGATGTGTTGTATTTGATGGCAGCAGTCAGTGGAAAATTAAAGAAAAGAAAAAAACTGTACTTACTATTCACAAAGTACAATTTAGTAGTCTATGTATGAAGTTATTGGTGTTTCTTAAAATGAAAAAAAATGTAGTTTAGGCTATTTTGCATCAGAGCTTTGAAAGTGGTAGACTATTTTTGTAGGCCAGGAAACATACATAAATGTGTGAAATAAAAATATTCTTATTATTAATATTTGTTACACATAAGTTTTTTATTAATATTTTAAAATTAATTAGATTAAAATGGTAAAAGCGTATATTTTTTATTTGTTACCTGTTCTTTATTTTGACAGAGATGTACTCAGGGAAAGATCTACACTCCTTAAGTAAGTACTGTGTTTTTTATGAATTCTTTTCTTTAATTCAGTATGACGTGAGGCACTGTATTTCACTCCCATTTTTAAGACATGACTAAAATAAAAAACTAAAAAATTAAACCTGCCACGATTTAGCTAACATATTGAAACGGATTGCATTTCTCTATAAAGGTGCGACCAATAAACCATTAGTTTATAATTATCATTATTATTTATTTACTTATCTTTTTTGTTTCTGAGAAAAATGAAAGGTATTTTTTTTGCCTCCGCGTCCTGCTCAGCGCACTTCAGCCTCTATGCACAAACACATCCCACATTAATTATTATAGCGCATTTTTAACATCTAAAAATTGTTATAGGCTTAAACTGTTTTAGTAGGTATATCTATTTTAGACAAGTCGTGATGGTTTGAGAAGGATAAAGTGATCAAACACTTTCTGATCAGCTGATGATGGTCTTTAAAAAAACAAAAACGTATATTTAACGAACAAAAAATACTCAAAACATTCTTCTAAATTAACTTAATAAAAAAACAAAACGAAATATTATAATTTTGCATTAAACACAAAAATAAAATATTTTAATTACATTTTCTTTGTGTGCAGATTAATGTCCGCCTTTTGACGCTTTAAACCAGGGGCGTAGCAACCGGGGGGGACGGGGGGGACAAGTCCCCCTCACTTTTAGAAACAGATGATTCTGTCCCCTGCACTTTTTTTCACCTAGCACCAACATTTCCACCCGTATTCTCTGATTTGTTTATTAGATTTGAGTGAACGAACGTCTAGCCAATCACCGCGCGGATCTCTTGCCATTAGCTTAAAATCTTGTTGCTCTTGTGAATTTTTGTATGCGATTGCGTATTAATTGTTGATTTAAACCTATACATGTCAAATAAATTTTTAAGCATCGCATGCCACGAGTGTTCTATTGTGCCATGTCACATAAAAAAAGTTAATTCATTTGTTTTAAACCCTCCCCATTACTGCACCCTAACCCATAAATATACAAGTGGTTTTTTACGCTATGCCCAGTCGGGCCACTCAAACAAACAGATTTTAATTCCATTTGGTGTTCCTAGCGGCCCAGAAAGAGACTGGCCACCTTCCATTTCTGTCCTTCTCTCGCTCTCAGAGTATAAGGGTTGGATCAATAGCGTGTCAGTAAGTGAACTTGTGCGAATCACATCCATTCATCTCTCTCTTACACACACTTGTCCCATTCCACTCTCTGTTTGGTAGTCTGGAGACTGGGCAGGGCTCTGGGCAGGATCATCCAACCGCAGGAGTAGGGCATCCCCATACACGCCCGGGTACCATCTCTCTCTGCGCATGATACTTAAATGATAACCCTCCCCACCACAGCTAGAGGCACTCACATGGCCCCAGACTAGCGTTAGTGCCGCTCAATTGTATTAAGGGCAGAAATGAAAGCAGCGTGACCCTTCTTAAGTGCACAAGGCATCTTTGTGCCGAGCGAGGCTGGCCGATCGAGCAGATGCATCAAAGGAAATTCCCCCCCATGCGTTGCGCGAGCAGACAGATAATGCTATTTACCTGAGTGATGCAGCTTGGCCTGCAACAAGACACAGATGCACGATGTCTGAGCGAAGCGGAGCACTCTGACCGAGCGGGAGAATGTGTGTGTGTTTTCTGTGAGAAGGCATGTGGAGGTGTATTTTAATTTGTGACAGTTTGCTTACGCAGCGTGTGCTAATGCTTTTAACAAGGTCACGCATTCAACATGTGGTGCTAATAAAGCTTGCAAGCACTGATTCCTACCTTAAAATCACAGATGCACGTCACTGTATCCCCGATTCTCAGACACTCTCCGTCAAATTTGCATGTGTTTGTGTCGCACAGGAAAAGATCAGTGTCCTGCTCCTCAAACCCTGTCGTGAAACAAACACAAATATAGGTTATTGATTACAAACAGATATCGCAAAAAATATTCTACATACTGAGAGTGATTCTGAGGTCAAAAAGACTCTTTAGTTGAATTAATATTAAAATAGTGAAGAAAATTACAGTTATAGATATAGTCTCAAATACATACATAAATAATTTTCTATTTATTATATATATATATATATATATATATATATATATACACATATTTACATTTACATATTCACATTCTTATATTTAATATTATATACGTAATTTTCTTAAATATATACATGCATGTGTTTGCATTTGTATATACATAATAAACACACAGTATCACATTATACATACATATGTGCTCATTTGGTACAAAAAAATAAAAAATAAAATAAAATAAAATATATATTTTAATATATATATATATATATATATATATATATATATGATAATAACATTATGTAACCTGCATAGGGTGTACATTTCAAATGTTAATATTGTACTGTAAAACAATTATCATTCATTTTATTAATTAGCATTCCACATGTTTAGTTTGTTCTTTTTAAAAACTAATTTTCCAGACAAATATAGGCTTGGTTGTAATTTGACCATACCAGTGAAATCAGATCACAGGATCTTGTTTAGCAGCCAAGTTTGTGTGTAATGTCTCAAAAATGGAACTGGATGTTTTATAATTGGTTCATATCAGTTCAACATCTCCAGTCTTTTCCCTTAGTGCACCAGCGGTCAGATGAAGCACTGTAGCTTATTAAAACTGAATAAACACATCATTGGTGTGAAACAACCTCACAGAATTACTTCCTCGGGACAAAAAGACCTTTGATTCTGAGCTGGATAGAGGATATTTAAGCTAAGGCATATCATGACTGCAGTCGCAAACAACAGATACTCTGTTATAAAAGCAGCTTTGATAAAATAGACAGTGTTCTTGGTTTGTCCCTGTCCCTGGTTTGAGGTCATAACAGCCCAGGGTATGAAGCTTTATAGAATGTGGGCGGGACGTCTCTTAATGGACAAAGGTTTCTTTCCTTGTCTGTCAACATAAATGCAGACATACAACAAATAACCTGTTCACAATATTGCTGAATCGTCTTCCAAGGGAAATCTCTTACACCTATGAATCCAGACGTATATACCATTAGCATGATTAGGAATGAGACACGTTCCAAAACCCCTAATAGTGTGAAACCTCTCACAAACTCACCTCCATATCTGTCTATTATGCAAAAAGCCTCAAGCCAAAACTGAACTCAAAGGCTTCTCCCAGTAAACACAAAGACATACAGGATGATACAAGATGAATTTTTCATAAGCTTCACCATCTGCAAGTCAAAGAACAGAATGGGCCGAGCATCCACGTCCCACTGGATAACGTTACAACATAGACTGACACCTTGTGAAAAAAGTGCCCTTAAGTCTATTGATCATTTATTTCAAATCCTTAAACTTCATTTTTTAACATATATTTGAGGTGATATTATTTCTATGAATTAAAATGTATTTTTTTTAACTATTTAAATAGTCCTTAAATTCAAAGCTGCAATCCCTTTTCTTCTGATTTTGAATAAAGTATCTCTAAAAATATAAATAATTAAAAAAGTAAATAAATCCTTTTTAACACTGTGTGATTTGTATTAAAAAAATACAATAAATAAAATTTACTTTGTATATTAAATTTTTTTCTCATATTTACTGAGAAAATCACGCTGTGCTAAAAACTTTGCTAAAAAATAATCATGAATACATTTGTCTGGCTGTTTGTGCAGAATGACTGGAATGACTTTGATATCTGGAAAAACAAAACATGGTGATGTTGATAAATACACAAAACTCATGTAGACAAACTGACCTGTGCCCAATTTAATGAGAAGAGGAAAGAAATTTCGGAAATAAGATTCGAGCAGAGCACAGATGGGCGGTATGATTTCTCTCGCTGAGATGAGACATGCATAAAATTTAAATATTGCCGGATCAGTTGTGTCTGGCTGTGCAGCCCATCATCCTCAGCAATGGTGCAGACTACTTAGCCAAGACAAACGAGTGGGTATGAGTGTGTGCGTGTGTGAGAGAGAGAGATGGGGGGGAGGTGGCACAGACTGATACAGCGGTGCTGAAACAAGACAAGCAGCTAAAGTCTCAGGATAAGTAAGTCTGTGAGGAATGATAATGAACCAGAGACAAGCAGGCTGAGTGGAAGAAGAAGACTACACACACACAGACACACATGAGACTAGTGCAAACGCAAACACAATAGAGAATTTCAGAGTAGGAGTTGTGTCACTCCAGCGCTGGGGTCACTTCCATTTCCATTCATCACATTCAGTGGATTCAGTGCTGCACATAAAAAATCAGCTCTCAGATTTTGTGATTTGAGCGCAATCATTAATTTTACTATAGAGAAACGTATGTAAAACATTGTATAAAAATTCTTGGTAGGTACAAAATATGTAGTATAGTAGATTGGCATCCCTATGTTATGGATCCCAACAGGTAAAGTAATAACAGCCAATTTTGACCTTGGGTGAATTTTTTTTTCTTTTTGGTCTACATGAGGAAACAAGCTTGTAAATCATTCAGAATATATATATATTTTTTTAAATCTTAAAATGCAGGAAGTTTTGTGTGAAGGGTAGGTTTAGGTAAAAGAGGATAGATAAAACAGTCTGTACAGTATAACAATCGTTATTATACCTTATAGTCTCCATAAGACATGGAAATATGTTTATGTATTATATACTGTATTATATATCTCTTACAAGGTTTTTCTTAAAGGAGACCTTAAACAGGCAGGTTTGGGCAATCTCTTGTTACTCTTGAGTACCTTCTGCATCCTTCATATCTCCAAAAGTCTTATCATTTATAAAAGACAAATAGAGCTTTACAATTCTCTCCGAAAAAGTCGAGCTCCTAAAGGTGTGCTGTGTAGGCGGAGCTGTGTGCTGTGTGACGAGCACTTGAGCGCGATTACCAAACACAGACATTTGATGGTGTTTCACCATCGGCGGTTTTGAATCATGACCGGGATTCACTTAATGCTGGGTTCTTTTGTAAACAACGTTATTTCACCCTTGCATCCAAAAGCGCACTTCTTTGGAAACATAGGCCTACTTCCCGTGCAGTGCAGCTGAACGAAGCCAAAGTCTCTTTAACACAAATCATGTCACTATGCGGCCATCCTTGAAACGCCTCTCGGGCATCCAAGTGCAGCTCCTATCTCTTAGAATGGGAAAACATCAAATTCTCCCAAATTGTTCACTGAGCTTACAATTAAATTTCATATTTAAAATCACAGATGAAATCTAACAAGTGTGTAATAGATGTTGTTTCTTTTGCTCAAATAGCGTTATAAAAAGCTTATTTTTCAGGCGAGATCAGTCAGTGTGCACGCGCAGTCCTTGGCGTACTTCTCAAAATGCTGACCATTTCTATAGCAACTGGAACTTCTAACGGCATAAGTGGTAACACGCTGACTTTACAGATCAGTGATTGGTTATTTTATTCAGAAGGTAGGGCTTCCTGCAATTGATCAGCCATGTTAAGCGTTGCATTTTCTCCCATTCAAAAGTATAAGTCTTGGGTATTCTATAGTCTTTGATGAAGCGTGTTTATAAGCGCGGAGTTTGGCCTATGTCTGCACAGGCGCGTGCGTCTGGGAGACATCCCCATATAAGGAGTACCATCCTCGACTACTTCAAGACAAACGATCGAAAAAAAACGGAAGTAAGATTTTTGACACAGGGTGCATCTCAATTAGCTCCCTAGTTCAGTAGTAAGAGCACTGATTAGGGAGTCGGACATTTTAAGGGCTGTCTCAGTCGCGAAATCCTTCCAGTGCACTAAAATGTTTGCTTCCCTGAAAAATCCCACAATGCACTGCAAGAACCTAGGAGCATCGGCGCCAATGATTTAACGTATACAATGCTTGGATAGCTCATCCCATACTAAATTGCTGATAGCCAGTTTTGCAAGATTGAAGTGAAGCCAGAGCGAATAGACTTTTCTTTATGTATGCAATTATTCAGAAAGTTTTCAACACAAAAGTATTAGTATCAGAAATGTATTTGAATATGCAGTTAATAATACAATAGCCTCTGCTATTCATGTTCGTACTTTATGTAATTAGTCAGTTTTTTCTAAATTATATATTAAATTATAAGATTGTGCAAATTTACTAACATTACCGTCTACATGCAAAATTATATGTATGCTAAATTAATAAATAATTTAACAAATATTTAAATCAATTATGTTTTCTCGTTGAATTCATACGATTTCCTATTAATTCAATGGAATGTATGGGAACAGTAAGGAATACCAATATGGTAGTGCGGTGGCTTTACTTATATGACATCATGAGCAATACAGTTTCCTGTTATAGATCAGTGATCGGTGCTCACTATGCTCCCATACCGGAAATAACGTCACATTTCTGAAGCGTGAAACATAAACAACACAAACAAACGCGATAAATATAATGACACATATTGGTCCTATGTGTTGTTTATTCATTCCTGTGATGACATTCTACTATTTTGTCTGTTGACGCTATACACAATCACGTCACTGATTCGAGTTATCACTGTCCCAACATGCATTAAGTGACCAAACTCGTGTACACGATCTACTGATTCACCAGCTCGGGAGCTAGGGAGCTGATTGAGACACACTCATAAATCACACAGTTTTGGCAGGATCAAAACAATCTCGCTTTTTATTAATGTTTTAGCTTTTTATTATGTTTCATAAAGAAGAATATATATACATAGAGAGAGCAGGTAAACACAGCTAATTAAAAACTATTTACACGATAGAATGATTAATCTCACATGCGCTGATAAAAGCCTCCATGAAGAAATCACACATCATAGAAAGAAGCTTTAGCCATCAATATACTGTTTGTAGGTCAATGTTCACAAGGAGAAGAACATCTTTGTCTATTAGAGTATGTTGCATCTCTTATTTCGAATGGAATATGACTGAAAGTAATGGCTTGTGGTTCAGCGAGTGAGTCAGATGTTAATTTGGTAACCACTTCGACTATTTCAGTGTGTAAGTGAGACCTTTTAGAGTTTATGTGTGACTCATTTGTGAGTCATTTTGATTGACTCATTAAAAAAAACCTAACTCTTAGTTTACACTGTAGCTTGGTTTTGTGAAGCTTTCTTCTTTGTTTAGCTTCTTTTCCTTTAATGAAGTAACACATAGTGTTGGTAACATGCAATATAGGACAAAAAAATGCAGAGAACACAGGAAGTGGCATAGGAAATTACATCAACAGACCTGAATGTCTACTAAAGATGACACCAGAGATATCCGAACATTTGCTGACAAACAACACATCACAAGAAATCTGTGCTTGCATATGTTGTGCTAATGAACTCGGGGCAAAGTTTCTTTGAACTAAAACATCTGCTAAATGAATAAATGAATATGCAAATGGATTGAGTATCGTTAACCCGCAGGGTGCAAAAGCTACTGAGCATCTGCAGTAGCATTGCCTAAAGCGAGTTACTGCTACCAGGCCGCTGTTGTATGAACAGAAATGTTATATTACAGTATGCTGAGTAATGTGCAATATTTTACAGATGTGGGGTAAAGTAGGCATTAAAAAGATATATATTCTATATGAAAACAAATGTGCATGGTTTCTCTTCAGAGAACTTCAGACAGGAAACTGCTAAGTAACTACAGCTGCAAAATAGAACATTCTTAATAAAATGTTTTCATTATTTCTCGAATTTGCATGGTAATCAAGGATTGGGGTCATGAAAAATTAAATCTGCCCACTGAATCGGGTTCCAAAGGACCTCAAAGCAATTCCATTTGGCTCAAAGAACCTTTATTGCTTACTCTAGTCAGTACCTGATTAGAAATCCAAACTTTTGGAAGTTGTCTGAACTATTTTATTATGACCATTAATTAATAACCTACAAATTATGTTACATATAATATAACTTAAGCTAAAGCATATGAAATTAAACACTTCTCATTCTTTGTGTTTTTGTGGGGGTTGTATTGTATGTATGCTGGACCTCATGTAGTCATCTTTTTTTCTTTTTTGATCGTTCTTGACCGTGAAGTGGCAATATTAAGATTAATTTAGCTGTAAAGTATATCTTTGAAACAGAAAATTATACAAGGTCATCTACATGATGTTTCAGAACGTCATGATGCATTTAATGTATCGCTCTTTGGCTAAACAACACTTTTAAACAGCTAATAATGTGTTGCTAATGTTACACAAACCATGTTCCTGTTTAGAATCCACAGGCTTTTATATCCATCAAAAAAAACAAATACAATAGTAACTGTAGTGAACAGATTTTCATGTACAGTAAGATCTCATTAATTCAGAAGTGATTTCTGAGCTGTGGGTCAGTCACTGATGATTGTTGATTCTAGCCATGTTGGTAACAAATGCATGTAAGTGAGCACTACCCTGTCTCTCATAACAGATGGTCCAGTAAGAATAGCCCGGCCATTAGTGTAGTATTTATACTCTCATCATTAATCTACCATTGAGCTCTGTGGCTTTCATTTTCCAAAATAGACAAGCAGGAACAGAACCCATGTTAAATGAAGGACGCAGCTCTGTCTGTGACTTTTTTGGAGGTACCCTTGGAGTACTGTGTAAGTGTGCACAAGGTTAATAAGGACTGAACTTTGCACCTTCTGGCACACCTGTGGAGGATCGACCCAAAGCCCCCGGGAGTCGAGCTCCGTTTCACCACCATATGGCTTACATGTGACAGCTGCCCATAAGTACCGATCGAATGAACAGCGTTTCCTGTCTGTCTCGTGTAGCCAGACAAGTCACATTCGCTCAAGATTTTATTTGGAGAATCACGTCGCATTGCGAGTTCGGATGGCAGAGAGCACACGCTAGCAAAAATACACACCTTAATTAATATCTGAAGCATTTCAGGGGCATAACATGTTTCCCAGAATGCAGGATATTCTATTATATGTGCTAATTTAACAAATGAGGAAGCCATCTGAATTCCAGACATTCCAAAGCAGAGCAACCTTTTTACTGCATTGAAAATGGAGAGAAAACATTGCCCGAGAGCCTGACCTTAAAAACGTGATGAGTTTTTCAACTGGAAGGTATTTCCCCTTTCATCTGGATTCACTCACTCTTCCTTTAGAAAACCTCTGTTTGCATTATTAAACAAATCTAAACCATAGCTACCTGATATTATCCTTCCCAAATTGAATTTAGTGTCCAAAGACGTCACAGAAACCTCTGCAAAACTGACATATCCAGACATTGCCTTTCAAATGGGTGTTTGGCTGATTTTACAATGGCTGTGTCCAAAAGCTCTAGAATTCCAAGGCAGAAAGGCATGAAGGCACGTCCAAATTCAAATTCTGCTTTACTTCCTGTCTCTGGAAGTTCCTTCTTCTGATCGAATTCTGAAGGCAGCATAGACGTATACTTTGCTGCCTTTGATATCCCACAATCTGTTACATTTGAGCTAAAAAATGAACATGACATCTGAAAGTTGCGTTTGGTGGCCAATTTGCCTGTTATTGTATATTTTTGAACTAACTTTTTTCACGAGAAATCAGTATTATAACAATTGAATATTCGTTTAGGTATCATTCGTTTTATTTTGTTGCAGCTCATTAAACCATTACGCTGCCTCAGGAGCCTGTCAGAAATCAACTTCATAAGGTGCCTTACTACTAGGGGTGGCACGGTTCATGAAAAAAAAAGGATGCGCCAGCGTCGTATACATTTGGTGTGTATTTTGGATTTCATGTTACCTATTAGAGGATGGATATCCGACCCGAGCCCTACGGTTTATTTAGAAAGAATGCTCGGGTTCTGTTCGGCTCGGTCACATCAGCGCAAATGTGCGTATGTGTTATAACGGCGCTTTTCCCCCGTGTGCGCTGATGCTCTCATCCGTTGACATTTCCGAACGCCTTTCTGCAGTTGCTTAATAAAAGCGGGCTTTCCACACAAAAAAGTGCATGTGTCATTAGTATATAAAAAAAATCGGTTTTCAGCTCTGCTGGGCTCGGACAGAAAAATGCGGCCCGATCCGCAGCTCTATTACCTATGATGACAGCGGAAATAAAACAATAGATAGAACTGCGACTGTATGCAAGTACTGTGCAACACGCATCCAATTCAGTTTATTAATGATTACATGATATAACTTTTTAATACTGTATCCTTAATTATGGATAATTAAGCTATATATCATATGCTGAAGTACATTTCTGGAGTGTTAAAGATCAAAAGAAAAAATAACAAGAACCGTGCCACCCCTAGTGTTTATATATATACATACATACATACATACATATATATATATACATATATACACACACACACACACACACACAATATGCTTATTTAATTATAAAAAATATTATTATTTATTATTATTATTAATATTATTATAATATTATTTTTGTTTTGTTTTTATAAAGATTTAGTGCTCAAGAAACACTTATTATTATTCCTATTTTCAGTGTTGAAAAAATTTCAATTGAAAATTTTTCACAATTCATTTTTTTTTGCTTAATATGCTTAAATTTACAATTTGAAATTGAATTTTTCCAACATCATAAATAACTTTATTGTTACTTTAAAGCTATTAATTGACTGCTTGGTATTAATTATTATATTATATTTAGAGATGTAATGTGTAATGTTTTCCTGTTTAAATAAATACATTCTCTTTTTTCCCCTATCCCAACTCTATACAGCAACAACCAATAGACTTGCGTGGTGTTATTTGTTTATCCAACCAATAGCAGCTATAGAAAAACCTATTTTAAAAAGTAATTATTTTTGGTGATGCTAGGAGAGCAGAAATTGCATACTTCACCTTTAAAAAACATGACTATAATTACTTCCTGGTCAGACATTGCACTGGAAATGGAAGGTGAATTCAAGAACATTGCATTTTTGCAAAATTGTTAGCAATGTGCTTAAACACACTGCCAAATATAGGTAATTCAGATATTTCTTGCCTGCTGTGCACAGTATGCACATCATATACTGCATAAAGGATAAGAGTAGCAGTATTATTATTATTCCACATACAGTATAGCCTGTCTCTGTTTCCCCTACCATGTTTCTTTCTCAGTGCCTACTGAACTCAACAGATTTCTAGCTACTTGTCTTAGATGTGACTAGTTGTATACATTTCTCTGGCCTTTGACGCTTTGCATGATAGCACGAGCACCGAGAGCCTCCCTGTGGGGCTCCAGAATCGACGCCACTGTTAGCTTTAATGATCTGTCTTAAAGTAGACGCAGTAATCAGGTTAGTACATCAAACAGAGCAGAGCATAATTTAGTTTCACCCTTTCCAAAACCCTACAGATATTACAGCAGGAAGCTGTGCGAGTTAGAAAAACAAAGCTTCGCCCTCTGAAACCGGATGGAGTGTGGCGTGGCCCAGGTGCCTTGTCATGGTTGCAATCTGTGTCTGGCGTCCCAACAGAGAGCTATCGTGAACCAGAACTGTCGGCGCAGTACAATTTGTTCCGAGAGGAGAAAGCACCACGCCACCTGCAGCACATGCCTGCCCACCGTCCCCAGAGGAAGGACACAGTGGCAATTAGACTGTTGCGTCTTCTGCTTCCTCCACGGCATGCAGAAACAATTCATATTTACTAGATCTGTAGCTTAAAGGGATAGTTCACACAAACATAAAAAACAATCATGTCATTCCAAACCTGTAAGACCTTTATTCAACTTCAGAACACAAAACAAGACATTTTTGAAGAAATCAGAGCGCTTTCTGACCCTGCATAGGAAGCAATGCAACCGCATTCAACACAAAGTAATGCAGTTAGGACATTGTTAAAACAGTCCATGTAAGGCCTGAGTGATTCATTACAGGATGTTTATTTTTGATGAACTACCAAAATTGTTATTGTTATGCTAATAACAAAATCATTCCAACCATTTGAAAACAGGACTGATTCTTTTTTATATTCATTGACCATTTTTTTTTTATGCTCACAAAAGCTGTATTTATTTGTTCAAAAATAATGTAAATGTCATAACATTTTGCAATATTTCAAGAATATACAATAAGAATATTAAATATATTTTAAGATTTAATTAAATTCCTGTGATGTCAAATCTGAATTTTCAGCATCTATTACTTAAGGTTTCAGTAATACATTACTGTATTGTAATTATTAAATTATGTATTTATATTATGTAACTTGATCTGATTATTAATTTGATCCATCAGTGTAATATTGCATGACTGCTGTTCTATTAACATGTTATATACACATGTTAAAATTGTTAACAATATACAATGTATACACTTAAAATGATTAAAACAAAGTTTACGATACAAAGAGTTTAACAACAGAAACTTTAAAGATCTTGCTTGCAAGGTCAATGTGATTTTGAAAAATAGAAATGTATTTATTATTACTATTTTAATGTGGCACAACTAAAGGTTGAACAGAAGGTTAAAAGTTCCTGAAAGATTATACATTTTTGTCTTCAGCTGTTGCAGTTATTCATCTGATGACCAGTGTTGCCAAGTCAGCGGTTTGCCAATGGAATTGTGCTACTTTAAAGCTCGTTCTGCTGTATGTTTTTCATGTCTATGGGTTAAAAAGA
Organism: Enteromius thamalakanensis; assembly: GCA_032357475.1. Lineage (NCBI taxonomy): Eukaryota > Metazoa > Chordata > Actinopteri > Cypriniformes > Cyprinidae > Enteromius > Enteromius thamalakanensis. The sequence goes on from JAUCMT010000114.1 coordinate 3,582,908, forward strand.
TCCCAATAACCCGATATTCAGAATGCGACTTTTATCAAAAGATCCCCACCAAAAACAAACAAACATGTATTTTACCCTACCAGAACACATATTTACCAAGAATCCTCCCTGAAAAGACATTGGACTAGTTTTGAGCAGCAATCGGGTGGGTTTTGCTGTGAAAACCTGGCAACCTATCAAACTATCAAAAAGGATGATTCCTGGACTGTGTGACATGGACTATTTTACAGATGTCTTTACTATGTTTCTGTGTCTGTATTTTGATAATATCATTACTGTCTATGGAGGCTTGGAGAGCTCTCAGATTCCATAAAAAAGATCTTAATGTGTGTTCTGAAGATGAACAAAGGTCTTACGGGTTTGGAAAGACATTAGGCTGAGTTTTTAACAACAGAATTTTTTGTCAATTTTGAAAACAAGTTACAATATTCACAGGAACTTTTAACAGCTAAAGATGTCATGGTCCTTCCTGGACTCTCTCTGTTTTGCAGTCTGTGACCTTCTGACCCTGTTCTGTGCCTTACAGCCTTGCAGTCCCTTCCTGAGACACACACTGACACTGATCCTAGGACCTCAGCTGCAGCCCTCACAGAGAGAGGGGCACACTCTCTACAGAGACGCCTCATTGACTCATGCAGAGCAGCCATCAAAAGATCACTTCCTGCAAGGGCACCAGTGACATGGCTCATAAATCTGTTTTTAACACCATCCTGTCCTCGTCTTTTCCCTTCTGACTTGTACCAAACTCTCACACAGACACACTGTGTTCACTCTTACAGCAATGCATTGTCAAACTTTTGCCAAAAAGGACATAGGCATATAAAACTTGCTTAGCTGTATCCAAGGGTGACAAAGAAACATGGAGCAGTCCGAAAATACAGAGCAGAATGTGTCCCAGATAAGTCAATATGAGGAAGAACTTAATAAAGCATGTAACAGGAAGCAAAGTTTAGAGGTTTGCGGCAGCTGAGCAACACGGCCTTCTATCACAAGCACCCTTCATCCATCCATTTTCTGAAATTAGTTTTTACCATTTTATGCCTTTTGTTTGTTACTCAAGTGTTGCAGCTGTTTTATGCTGGTGCTAGATTAATCGTTTGTTACGAATAACCTGATCTTTTGATTTGCATAATCACAGGATAAATAAATAAACTCAAATGAGACGACATACCTTTTATCTATCAGATATTTTATAAAGAAACCAATTATTTATTTCTCAAAAATAACATATTTCACATTAAACTACACATATCGATATATTAGTCACACTATGACATAAGATCTTGGTCATACTGCCAACCTTTACTTAACAGTGTTGAGAAATCAATTTTTATATAAAAAAGGACACTTCATTGTATTTTTAAAACAAGAATGAATCATGTAAAATAGAAATGTAGGCTATCGTGATGAAAGAAGGATCAAAGTACTGACCCTCATCCCCTTCACAGCACGAACGCTCTCATATTCAGCCTTCAGCAGCACAAGATCAATCATTACAGAGGAACAGCGACAAACCAGACCTAAAAATGTGCATCTGTTATTAAAGTATTTCTGAGCACTGTTATTACTAATGACTTCAAAATAAGACCTAATGCAACAACACGCTTCATGAATTGAATTATTAACAAAAAAGAAAAAAACTAATATTAGTCACTGTAATCCCTTAATTAAAAAAAAAAACAGCTCATGACCAATTAAGAACCAGCTTAAACCAGCAGCCTTGCTTCAAAACCTTCCCAGCTGGAGTTTTCAAACAGGAATGTCACTAATTTAATTTCCAATTCAGAAACTCTTGTCAAAGAAAAAAAATTAATAATACTAATAAATTAATGAGTGGGTAAATTTGCAAGATTTAAATAACTTGATTTTTCCAGCAATGTGTGTTTTTAATGTTTTAATTTTCATTCTACATTTCTCTTTTTAATTTACTTTACTACACTGCACTAAAAAACTAAAATTTACGCGGCTCTCTGGAATGCTTGATTCTGATTGGTCAGTTGAGACATTTGCAGGTTCGTTCTTTTTGAATAATAACCGCTC
>JAUCMT010000114.1:3585047-3610735 GCA_032357475.1 Enteromius thamalakanensis
GGATAATTAAGCTATATATCATATGCTGAAGTACATTTCTGTAGTGTTAAAGATTAAAAGAAAAAATAACAAGAACCGTACCAAACCGAAAACCGTGACCCTTAAGCCGCAATATGAACCGAACCGTGGGTTTTGTAAACCGTGCCACCCCTACTTACTACTAAACGCCTCAAAAGGCAGATCAGTCAAGTCAGCTGCCTAGGCAGCCTTATAACAGTTAACAATAAGAGCATAGCATTATCAAACTTTGAAATGTAATTACAATTCAATACAATTTTCATCCCATATCTGTGCAAAAGGCCTGCATGTGTGTCAGTATATGAATTTACAAGATCATTAAAAGCATAGTTTTAGTCAGACCAATGGAATAATTCATATTTTAAGCTCTGTGTAAGATGTGCTTAAACATTATACTTTCATTGTGTAACAGTTACCTCACAAGGTCTAGCTGATTTCCATTAATACCAGCATTTCGTTAACATGCACTCATTGACACATGACAGCAATAAACCTTAAAATAAACCTTATTTTCATTACAAAATCAGTTAAAGGTTTATTAATTTACTATCTAACCATTTTGCCAGGAGCTCAAAGTGTGAGCCATTAAGAATAATGGAGAATATACCAGGCAAGTGACAGTTTATTGTATTTTAAAACTATGCCAAGCATCAAATCATATCGAGATGCTTCGACAAACACAAAAACACTCTCAGTAAAGCTGCGAATCTTCAACTCTGTAGATCCGGCCCAAGTTTGTGAATGTGCAATGGTAATTCATTTCAAACTGAGGTAGGCTGTTTTAAATACATATACCATAATAACAGTCACTAGATTGTTTCAGGTCTGTGTAATTTATTATAATTAGCTTTCAAAGCTCATCCCGAGTTTTGACATGCACCAATGCATCTGTGTTTGTTCATTGCTTGTTGTGCGCAGGGATCATTGTTCAAACACTGAATTTGATGCTTGTTTCTGTGCAGCTGGCCACTCCAGCCCCATCCAAATTTGTGGGCTGTGTTCTCAATCTTTCGCACCCCTAGGATACACGGCGTAACTGCCTACTGTTTAGTGCTTATGCATAAAAAAAAATTGTGTAATTATCTAAAGAACATAAAACTGTGGCTTTGGGCCCAAACAGATAAAGGTTAAAAGGAAAGTCCTCTAGCAAACTGATCTGAAAATATCTACTTTTACAGAAGATTGCTCATGATTGGCATCATCATTTTGATTGGTTACATATAAATGGTGCAAAATCTCAAATATACCAAAATATAGATACCAAAAACGGATTATTTACATGCTTAGATTTAGATTTCCCGGTACTACATCTGCATGATGTTGAGGTGTGTCACCGCTGCCTGTTTTCAACGTGTAGGAATTGTAGAACAGAGGAAATAACAATGTTCAGAATGAAAAACAGAAACATCTGCCATCATGCATATTTAAACATGGTGCTCTTCCTAACCACTCAGCTTTATGAGTGTGCACTCTGGAGGGACGTCTCCGATTACTGTCCTTTATTTCTCCTGCTCACCTCCAGGTACACAACTCACACTCAACCATTCAATACCAACTCGCTCTTTCTCCCAGAACGAGCCAAGCAGCATTATTATTCTATCACAAACACTCTTGTGTTAGCCATTCAATTAGCCCGGCAACGTCTTCCTGGTGGCATACATTAGTCATGCCTCCTCTGAGCCAACTAATGATGGCAGAACCGAGATAAATAGAGGGAGAGGACTCTCTTCCTCCTCGTTTTTCTTGACTGAGTAGTGGCATCCTTCCTGTGCTCTACTGAATTAAATCTCAATAATGGCATTAAAGGTGGGATAAAACAGAGAGCTGAACGGAAAACCCCAAGAAACCCAAAATAGGGCACCACAACTTCCTCATTAGCCCAGGAGCTCAGACAAGCTCTCCCAGAAGACCTTTCCCTCTCACAGTCTTTCTATTTCTCCCTCTCTCTCACACACCCAACAATCAAAATAGGCTCTAGTGTACAGAGTGTCTAAGGAATGAGAAATAAAGCGCTGAGGTGCAGGATTAAACTAATCCCTATGGTCTTTCAAAGTCTAAAGGAGAGAGAAATTTGCAGATGAAAAGCCCAAAAAGTCAGGTGCTCTTCTCTTGTATTAAAGTTGCATAGACCTGCAAATATCTTATTTGTTTCAAATATCTTGTTGGTTTTCAGTAAAAAAATGTAATCATCTTTGAAAACAGGATATAGTGGAAAACATCTGAAAGGTAATGTGGGTTGTTTAATTCATACATACAATTTGGGTTTCAACTAGATTACCAATTTTTAGGCTTCATAAAGTTTTTTAAATATAAATTTTAGAATGATTTTAAATTTGGTTGGTCCCTCATAAACTCTCTAAGTTAATTAAAAACCTTAGACTATCTTTGAGAATGAGCGCAAAAGCTCATTTGATTCGCAGTCCCACATTTTCGACTTTCAAACGAAGCTATATCTTAATTTTTATTCCTCCTCTGGCAATTTTTTTTGCCTTGCTTTAAGTATACACCAAACTAGATTTGGAAAGACTAATGCAATGCCAATCCTACTACCTTAATATCTTTCTTGACCAAATGTTTCTTGTTTTACATAAATGTCTTTAGGCTTTTTACTGAAAAACAAAAAAAAAAATGGTTTAAGAGAAATTATTAGCAATATACCACTTGTGCGGGAGACAAGCAAGCTTTTTAAACCTTAAAACAATCAATTTATTCGTTCCTCAAGGATCTCAATAGTTCACCAGCGGTGTGACCAGCCTAAACTAGCATGCATGACTTGTGTAAATCTGCCAAAGAGAAAAGAACCTTACAACAAAAAGATCTGTAGTGTAATGGACTCTGATAGATCTGTATTGGAAAATAGTCAAGCCAGGCATCTGGCACCTTGTCTATCCGACAGCTTATTTTATCAAGCTCTGCTTTCAACATGTGTGACAGCACTGTGGTGGAGTTACGTGATGGGAAGGAATCGATACGATGGAGTCGGGCCCTACACGAACAGAATGAGAGTGAGGAAGAGAGGAACATGTCAACATCAAATTTACAGGTCTGCTGTACTCTAATTCCTCTTATTTAATTATAAGAACCGAATCTTCTCACATAGGCCACTGTAGGTCTGTGCAACAGATAGATTTCTTGTAGACTGTTGCCCCCCTAGCTATTTAAAGAGAAACATAATTGCACAGCGGGGCTCTTTGTTCCCAAAGTATCTCTGACAAGCGCTCCCTTTCAGTGCCACATTTACTTCGCTGATATAGCGTAAAGCAGCACCAGATGTACTTGTTTGGGGCCAGATGATTGCCCTCATAGATTTCACATGCACAAATACTGGGAACCTACTGGGAAAACCTAGGGGTTGAAAATCTTTGCAAATAATTAACTCAAAACATGCATGCGTATTAAAAATGCTAAGCTACCTCTTAGAACGACCAATCCACACTAAAAAATTTACCTGTAGCTAGTCACTGGGACAACACTCTTTTACTCTTAAAGAATTCATATTAGCAGGTTAATGTGTAATATGCACTCTCAATGTGGGCTATTAATACAGCATACACCATGTAGGGTCAAAACCGGTATAAAGATTTAAGGGCACTGACCAGGTGACAAGTCTCAAAGATTCTATTTATTTTTCTTGACAGTGTACACAAGAGCGGGGTAGGATAATAAAATGTGCTACCAATGTTGTGATTTAAAAAAAAAGATAGATAACTACTAATTTCCAGTTTTTGCATAATATATTTTCCATGGTCTTTTAATTCCCTTAGGATTATTACAAAAATACAAGATGTAGGCCTATTTTCTTCATGTTGCAGTCAATCAGTAACTATACTAATTTAATTGTCAGGAATCTTAAGCACACACGTCTTGTGCTAATTATATTTGAATTTAATCACTTGCTATTCAGAATTTAGTAAGTTTATTCGAGAAATTGATAACACTTGTTATCCTCGAGTCCTTTTGAACGATTCATTTAAAGAGTAGGCTAATTCGTTGCTAAATTGGACGTACAGTACATGCTTCTATATGTTTTAGCGTAACGCCGGTGAGGACCACCCGAGTAAAAACATTTTTTATTCACCTATACAAAAATTATTCTCTCTTTTAACTCATTACAGTCCGTTTCCACCACAAACTCGAATTTTATCAAACATACTTTTCCTGAGTGATACAGTACATGACCTACCATGACCAAGACATTAACCCCAGGTTGCTCAAGACTGAGCCAGCGTCTAATACGTGCGCTAACTTACGCTGAATAAAGCCACAGTTCCGTGAATAATTAGCAACCTGATTTAAAACCGACAAACTTGCAAGAACACTAAGCGCGCAAAGACGCACGAACGCTGGAGAGAGTTTTAAGAGAGCAGAGTAAGAGGTGTCTTACCGGAGCAGTTCCACCCGGTGGGTGTCTGACAGTCGCTCAACGATGATGGAAACGCGCAAAGTTGCTTCAATGGTAATATACAAAAAAAGCAATAGGTTGTTATTAAAACTACATGTGTCCGATTCTCCTGCCGCGGTCTGCGTGTCTGTCGCAGCACAGCGCAAAGAGCCATCTCAGTTCACCGGGAATGACACGGGGACATGAACCGAGGGATCCGATCCCACGACGAGCGCAGGCGACACAGATCTCAGTCGCGGAGCAGTGATACACATCTTCCGGGCAATGCTGCGATGATCCCCATGTATGTATGTGCTCTGATACCGGTGCGGCTGGACTGTCTTGACAAGTGGAAGTGTCCGGTTGCAGTGATGAAACTCAAAGTTGAGATAAAAAAGACATAAACATCCAAGCATGGACCTGGAAAAGCTGTCCGGATCCACTAGTTGATCATGTCGATCACTCCTTTCTAAAGAGAAAAAAATGTTGAAGCGATGGCTTCAGTATCTCTCTCTCTCTTCCTATATGAGGTCTGTCTGAGAGTGTCTTGTTCGGCTGGTGTCTGGCTCTGACTGAGGATGAGGATGATGATGAAGGTGAGAGGTGGGCACACGCCTCGGCGGTGCGGATTGGCTGTAGAGGGTGTAGCGGGTACCGAGCCGTGTAACACAGCATCACAAGCGGAGATCAAGAATGCAAATGAGACTTCCTTTAACGTTACCTCGGGCGGTAAAGGGAAAGCCTAATGTTTACTATAGGCGACTCAAGTCATTAGCTTTGACAAAAAATACAGTTCAACTTTACTTGAGTAGCTTACAAATGTTTCTCTTGACTTATACTCGACTTAATACGTAAACTTGTTTCTCCAGACGTACTTGTTACTTTTGAAAGTGAATAACGCAAATGCAATCTGCTCGCGGATGTCCGATTCGCGAACGAATTGTTTGAATGAATCATTGGAGTCGACTCTTTTACATTTACCTGTCACGTGGGTTCGCAAAGCGGTCTAAAACAATTGGTTTTGTGAATCGCGACTCTGAATCACAAGAGAAACATTCTGGAACAGGCAATGGGTCGAAGAGACTGTTCACGTAAGCTTTCTTTTTTTTTAAATGAGTTAATTTGATAATTTTTTTGATCTTGTTTGATTTCTTCGATCATGTAACTGAAATCCACCACAGAACGATTCATATTTGTTTTAATTACTTATTACATTTGAATGACAAATATTGTCAAATGACCAACATACTATACGTACGTACCTATAATATGTCTGCAAAACGTATTTAACCTGTAATGGAACAGTAATCAGTCATGGGTATAAAATAACAATAAAAACACACAAAAAACATAACAATTATTATTTATTTATTTTAGTGGCAAGATAGGCTAATATGGCCTATAAAATATAAACACATTTTAAACAGTGTCAATATAAAACAATATTTTGTGTGTGCTTGCTGAAACAAACATTTCGGAGATGCAAATGTTACTTGCCAGGGTGTTGCTAAGCAGTTTCTAGGTCTGCTCAGAGGGTTTTAACTAATTTATGCTGTTTCTAGGGTGTTCTGGGTCATCCCACAGGCCAATAATAATAGTGATAACTCCTTTAGCAAGCACAGCTAATTATAAAACCAGCAGTTGCAATGCATGCTGGGAAAACATGCATCATGCTGTGTGTCACTTATATTGCATGGAAGGTATTATTGTTGGAAAACCAACCAGTCACGCATTGTCCAGGACACAGGGACACAAAATGTGTGTGTGTGTTACAATTACTATTACAGATATGTTGCAGCATAATTGTTTTTGTTTGCTGTATTATATTTTGTACCACATCAGAGGGTTACCGATCAACGTTCACTAACTTACTGTATACAGCACTACCAAACACTCGATTATCGAAGTCAGTGCTGGTTCCGGTCTCAGGAATTGGTACTTTTCTTCTCCCACTCCTGCGTGTTCTGTCAAACATCCTAATTAATTGCCACGCATGAGCTTGCATGCTTCTCAGTGTTTCATTTCACGAGTGAGTGCTGAGTGAAGTGGCATGTCATTCATAATTATCTGCCCGTCAGCTTGAGATCAGAAATAAGCAAAGCACACTGTTCACAGCTATGCTGTCACACCCAGTTGGTGTTTGTTCTCAGGATATGAATGCAGGACTCCATCAAACCTTTAAAGTCAATTAAACTCGCTACCCATCGATTCACTTCAGCAACGCTCAGATTTTGCATTGCTTGTTTTCTCTAGACTTTCCTTCAGTTTTGTTTTCATTAACCCTGATGTTGCAAGCTAATACTATTGGTAACTTTCAGATGTGGATTGCAATCATTATTAAGAACTGTATCCTTGACCAGTGATTCTTAAACTTTTTTCAGCTTGCTGATCACTTACCTTACCTATCAGAGTAAACGTGAGTTTTACAAATTATCCCTCGTTTATACCCAGTGTCTCAAATAGCATTGCCTTCAGTGGAGTAAATTACATTTTAAAATATATTACAATACTAAATGGTTATCTTTTAGTTTAATAAGGTTTCACAATATTACAGTTTTACTGTATTTCTGGTCAAATAAATGCAGCCTTAGTGAGCATAAGAGAATGCTTTTTTACTGAAAGCAATCATAAACTATATACACTCGCTTTACATTTTAAATAAATGCCTCCAAAGTGACAGTAGAGTGCTTCATATCCATATTGGGTGTGATTCTTAAACTGTCCTCTGCACAAGCAAATAAAAAATTTAATTAAGCCCCTTAGTTTGCTTTTCTTGCATGTAACCATAGAGACAGTAAAAATCACAAAGAAAATATCAAACACAGCAGCTCCCAACTCTAATTCTTAAAATAATTATAACTGACAAATGTATTTGATAATAATAATTATAATAAAGACAAACAAATGGAAACATCCACTCAGTTCAAAGTAGTGAAACTATTTAATAGCAAGACTGCTACTTTTATTAACTAAGAATATTGAACAAACACTACACTGAGTTTTTGATTATTGAAGTGAGAAAACAGTGATGCTTTTCAGTGTTTTCATTTATTGTTACGAGTTGATTAAGCAGTGGATTTGTTTAAATGTTCCAGTCAACTCAAAGTATGTTTTTCTTTCCAAATATGTGATGATAACTTTCTTTCAAAAACTATATGTTATATAATAAAGCCACAAAATCTGTACAAAAAGTCTTTTGTTTACAGTCACTTAGCCACATTTCCAAAACATTGTGAACTTAAATTGATCACAAAGAATACTGGTGATCTGTTACTCCAAAGTGCAAAAAATATTTTGTATAGTAATTTGTGTGGCATTGATTCAAATATAAATTACCTGGTATTATTAAAGACAAAAATAATATTCAATATGACTGAAACAACCTGATTACAGAGATCAGAGTACATCTGGCATTGCTTTATCAGATTACTGCTGCACTTTTATGTTCTATTTGACTTTTTTCTAATTATTTTAACAGCAGTCAACGGTTGGATGTAATCCTTCATTAGCGTTAAACATCAGACTTATTTCATTTCTCATTCCTTTTCTCTTCTCTCTTTGTAGACGTTTGGACAGGCTCACAGCCCAGACCAGGTCATTGCACGTCCTGTAAGAGCACTCGGTGTTCCCTGCTCTCCTTCCAGCTGTGCAGTAATGCACTCCTGAGCTTATGGGATTGAAACGAAGCTCTGCTCAATAGGAGCAGGATTTTTTGGGATTGTACGAGGATCTTGGCGAGCTGTGGAATCTGTGGTTTCTTCGAGACAGCTCAGAGGTGAAGACAAAGAACGGGAGAGTGTTTGAGCTAATGGTGTGTGTCAGTGTTTGTGCAGACGGGGGAATGTAAGCATGCACTCTCGTGTATGATTGGACGCCTGTTGTGAGCAAGAAGGTGCTTTTTCCTTTTCTTTTATTGAGTAACCTGCAGTGTCAACTCACATGTCTGTTACTGTCTTACTAACGCCGCCAGCCACCTATTTCAAGATTGTTTCTGCACAACAATTCCCACACAATTCAATTAACAGACTGAAATAGGGCTCCCAAGACTGTCTTTGTTACAGCACTAATATGACTGCCAATGGGAGAATGCAGTCCGTTAAAAGATTCTTCTCCACTAATTCTCTAAGAAGGCCATATTCTAATTGTGGCTAAAGAGACCTTTGTCTTACACTTTTCTTCACACAAATAGCTCCGGTGTCCTCATCTCACTCTGTCAGCACTCCTATTGTGTTCTTCAGATGAGCTCCTTTAATTGAGCTTTCCCCTAGATCTCTTTAATTTAACTGGAAAGATATTTTCTTTCATAACGGGAATGAGTTTGGTTGGCCGAACTTGACCTTTGAAGTACTTATTTAGAGCTGTGTGGTTAATTGAAAACTTTTGTAAAGCTACTATGAAAGTAACAGCAACACATGCATAAAGAAAACGGTTTTCTGGGAAGCACGCTCGTATTCGGTATGAACGGAAAGATTAGTGTTATCTGGTGAATATAAATGGGATATTTAAGGGGTTGCTTCTGTTATGCAGTGCATTTTGAACTGTAACTTCTAAAAATGAATATGATTGGCTGCATTTACAGTCACGCACTGACTGGGATTGACTGCATTTATTGACTTTTCTGTACATTGGCGCAGAAAGAAATGTGGAAGGGGGCAAAAACTTTATGCAGATCAGAGACAGATAATGTAGATGATGTTTGAGTTTCTCGTCCATTTAGTGCTAAATTCACATAATTGCATATTAGTTTTTAAATAGTTTTTAAAAGTCGTTTGCTGACACTGTATGCCTACTTGGAAACGTTTTTTAAATGAAACTAAAGCTTCTATTAATTTAGGACATAGTAAATTGATCAAAAGTGACAGGAAAGTCTTTTATATTGTCTCGATTGTTTTTTTGTTTTTAAATATATATATTAGATGAAAAATCCTAAAAAAAAGTATTACGCATATTATGCAGCACAACTGTTTTCAACATTAAAAATAATAACAAATGTTACATGAACACCACTATAAAAATTATTTCTGAAGGATCATGTGATGTTGAAAAGTCAGTTTTGCATCATAAATAATAAATCACATTTTAAATGATATTACGATACAAAATAAAAGGTTTTGAAATTTTTATAAATTATAAATAAATAAATAAAATACTGTTTAATTGTTTCACTGGCATCATCCACTAAAACCAAACAATTGAAAAAATTTAATAATAGTTGTATTTAATTAATTATGATAAATTAAATTAACTAATATGATATACCATCTTTGTGAGTATAATATTATGTCTAACATTATAAAATTATATTATTAATTATTAATGACTGTACTGCAAGTATAAAACATAGTTTAACCTATTCATTACATTGCATACAGATACATTACTTCTAAAAGAAATCATTTCATATATACAATTTAGAATCATCATAAATCACAGTCAGCTGACAGCTTGAATTGAATATGTTGAATGCACCCTTGTGGTATAGATTCGGAATGCACTTTGCTCTTGTGATAGTGTTTTAGATTATATTGCAGTTGTACAGACGGGCCATGCACCTCCAAACCACAAGAGTGCATCTGTGGTTTGTCCCAGCTCTGCCTGCATTCAGGGCAGCAATAAAAGACAAACCGATCCGATGACTCCCTCAAGGTATATCTAACCTGATTCTATGTGTCTGTGTTCTCATCTGTCAACTTGACCTGACTGTGACTATTGAGTTTTATATAGCTCTTGTATGACTATAAATCTTGACTTCATCAAGCCTGTAGACCTCAGGGTTTGTCTTTATCTGTCTATCCCCCTACCTTTCTCTGTTCAGGACAAAATATGAATGATTTAAGCAAAGAACAGATCCAGGCAAGGGCAAATCAGACAACAGTGTCTTCAAAAGCCCACATACTTACCTGCTAACCAGCACCTACAGTGAGGATGCTTTGCAAGGACACCAGATTAGAAGGTGGTTCAATTTTTTTTAAATTGCATCAAATGTGTTTAAAAGGCTTTTCAACATCAAACAATGTTCGATTGTTTGCTGCTTCTGCAAAACATTATGTCACAGCATAATTCAGGGTACTCAAAATGTGTTAAATTTAGTTGTATTAAATTGTAAGGCACTAAAAAAAAGTTTAATGTGGTCACATAAAGACAGGAATTACGATATGGCAATATTAGATTTTTAAATTTAAAATGCTTTGATTTTGTTGGATACATATAAGCCTTTCTTTATATTTCTGCCTTTGCAAAAGTGAATGAAGTTCACATTTTGACCATTTGTGCATTTTCTATGAGCTCTTTTTTCTGTTTTTGTTCAGACCAAAGCGAAAATCAACTTATATTTTACGCAGCAAACATGCACTTGTAAATGTGGATTGTCAAAAATCTGATTCCAATGCATTTTTCAGAATTTAAACAATTAAAACACAAATATATTAGATTAATATAAATGAGAATTCTGAATTGTAAATCATTAATTTTACTGTTTGATATGTTACTATAGAATTGCCCTCCTTCACTTATATGGCATTCATTTTATTTGTGAAAGTCTTAAATTAGTTTTTTTTGACACTTTAAAATCTGACATGAAAAAATGTAATAAAACTTTTAGATAAAATCTAAAAACTAAAAGAAATATGAAGCTCAAGTTTTATCCAGTTGTTGATATATGGCCTAAAAGATTAAATTCTAATAGCTTCTATTGCAAATTCATAAAATGTTTATAACTGTATATCTACTTAAATAAAACACATTAATATTGTTGTCACTGTTACAAAAAGGTGCGTGAAGCGTTGCAAGTTCAAGTGCAAAAAGAGGAGGCACAGTAGAGACAGAGTCGTGAACAAAGCAAAAGGTAAAAAAAACGTTAAACAGGGTCCTGGGGGAGAGACAGAGGGAAAGACCAGATCCAGGCAGAAATCGTCAACAGATAATCCAACAGAAAAGCAAAATACAAAGAACACTAATGAATTGAACCCTAAGGGGCGGCTTCCTGATGCCCCTGGCTTAGCAGCCCGCGGGAACAACTTCCAGGGCGGGGCAGATGGTGGAGAAGCCCACTTAAGAGACGTAGGCGGTGGAGATGCCCACCAGGGCAGGGCAGACGGCGGAGAAGTCCACTTGGGTGGAGCAGACGATGGAGATGCCCACTGGGGCGGAGCAGGCAGTGGAGACGTCTCTCTGGGCAGAGCGAGCGGCGGAGAAACCCAATGGGGTGGAGCAGGCGGCGGAGACGTCTCTCTGGGTGGAGCCAGCGGCGGGAACGTCTTCCAAGGCGGATCAGGTGGCGGCAACCCCCCATCTGGGCGAAACGGACAGCGAAGCCATCTTCCCGGGTGGACCGGATGGCAGCAGGGTCCCACTGGTTCGGCCTGACAGTGACAGAGCCCACTTGGGGCCACCAGGCTGACTTTGCGCCCTTGAAAGCTCTACTGACTGTGAACACGCCCTCTTGCAATCAATAGATAGTGACAGTGCTCTTCTAGATCGACTAGAAGGTGAAAACGCCCTCCGAGACAAGACGGGGAATGGAAACACCCTTCGAGACTAGACAGGAAATAAGTATGCCCTACGAGACCTGACAGGAAGTGAGTACGCCCTTCGAGATCTGACAGGAAGTAAATACGCCCTTTGAGACCATACTGATGCTGATATCTACTCCGAGACTGAGCCGATGGAGAAGACGCCCTCCCAGACCGACTGAAAACTGATTCGGGGACCTCCATGGGGTGTGCAGCCACCAATGAGGCCTCTGGGGATTCTACGACTGAATCTGACATCGCAGGTTCCGGATCACAGACTGGGTCTGGCCGATCAGGCCACCATGAGTCAGGGTCACAGGCCTCAGTTAACTCGTCAGGCTGTGGCACCTGAACTGCCTGAACTAGACACAACCCCTCATGTCTTGCTACGGGGCTCATACCTGTTTCTGACAGGCTTGACTTGCTGAGGGCCTTCTGCAGCTTTGCAGGTTGCATAACAGACTGGGTAGAACATGGTCCCTCGTACCGTGCGACGGGAATCGTGAGGGCCTTCGACAGCTCGTCAGGCTGTGTGACTGGAACAGACTGGATTACGTACGGCTCCTCGGGCCGTGGTGCAGAATCAACGCCCCTATGAGAGGATCAGGAACCAATGGGCTGGCCAACAGCCCTCCTACTGTAGCCCTGTGCCCCACTGATCATCACTCAGCCCATCTCGCTGGGTGATGACGTAAACGCCGTCTATGGACAAAACGGGCTCTTATAGCTGCAGCCCTGTACCCAGCTAAACATCACTCAGCCCCTCACGCTGCATGATGGTGTCAGCGTCCTCTGCGGGCTCCTCAGGCACCACTGGTGTGGTAGAAAGCTCCCCTAGCCCCCTTTTGGTAACTGGTTATGCATAACTCAGCCCCTCTAGCTGAGTGCTGGGAACGGCGATCTCTGTGAGTGACTCGGAAACCACCGACATGGCAGACAGCACCCTTAGCTGTCTTTTGGTACCTGGCTGAATATCACTGAGCCCCTCTCGCTGAGTGATGGCTCCGGCGCCCTCTGTGGGAGTCATGGAAACCACCGGTGTGGCCCACAGCTCCCGTAGCTGTCGTTCGGTGACTGTTTGGGTAGCCGGGCCGAACTGTACACCACTCAGCCCCTCTTGCTGGGTGGTAATGTCAGGACCCGTAGCTAGCATTCTCATAAATACAAAGGTGAGAATGGTGTCGGGGGATATCCAGGTGGAAGTGAACTGAGCTGTGGCAAAGATTTCAACATAAAAGTCCACGTTAGAACATACAGAAAAGTCCTTCTCATGTTTATGTAGCTGAGCTGGCACATCCAGCAGATGGTTACAATCACTTTCTTTATAATATGTTTTAGTAAGATGATATTTTATTTTTTATTTTTTGTAACAGAGAATACAATGCAATTTAAAACAATTATGAGTGACAGATGTACATACAAAAATTCCTCAAAAGCCTGATGTACAGTACATCTTATTATTTACAATCTCACAGCAAAAAAAGTGTAACCCAGTCTGGAGGTGGACAATTGATAATTAGACTTACTGTAAGTGTTGTTTATACTGTATGTCCATGTACTGTCCACAACTAAAAGCAAGTTCACCCAGCACATTTATTTCTGGAGTGCAGAGTTGCAAAAGCACAAATGTCTACAATATTCACAAGTGGCACAAGTCTTTGCAGTCAAAAGCACAAACAAAAACAGTCCTTTTTCAAACCATTCAACTCTTTATAGCAATATGTGAGGGATGAAGCAAATAAAAACATGAGAAGATTTTGAAGGCCATAGTAAATTTCACAGGTACTTGTCAAAGCTGAATGCAAATCTAGATCTCTGATGTTCCTGCATAAAAGCAGGTCAGGCATAAAATTGAGATACAATAAGAAAAAAAGAAAAAAACATACAATAAAAGGTGAAAGAATAAGCATTTATGCTGAGATCATGACTGCTGCTGATTTTGCCCATGAATAAAACAAAGAGAAATACAAAAGAAATGCAGAGGGAGGGGGAAGGAACATAAAGCAATATTAAAGTGTTCAAAAATGGCTCAGCTTGATACACATCTGAATAAATCAATTCGGGTAGGAAAGGCAGATTAGAGCATCCTGGACGTAGAGCCAGAGAAAATAATATCTCTGTCATCCTTAGACAAAAACGGCTTTTTTTGAGCTTATAAATGAGAGGCTCATCTGTCTAAAGAATAGTGAAGAAGAATAGTAACAGCAAGTGTGTTAGAGAAGAGGAGGAGAGAGACGGAGTTGTCACTTATTTTGTATTAATGTCTTGAATCAGGGAGTAATGTCTTTTATCTTCTGTTATGTATGAAAAACATTTTTCATTGAGGTTCATAAAATGTATCATATATTTACTGAGTGGCTTAAAAAGATAAAATAATATCCATCACTGCATGATGAGAAGTACAGAAGTTTGTCTAGAAGTTGGAGTTTGATTTTTAAGTGGCTTTTTACTCTTAGATTTTTGTGCATGCTGTGTCTGAACAAAGACCTTCCTCTAGAAATATCAGGATGAATTGGAGTAGGCTATGCATGTGTTTCTAGTCGAATAGCATTCATGAATCTTTTAGTCACAGATTGCAAAAACGCTAACGCTAATAATTACTAATACCTAATATTAAGATTAAATAATATACTGTATTTAGCAGTGATAAAGAGATAAAGCAGAGCAACCTTGATACAAACTAACTGAAATTATTAAATATTCATACATTTTAATGTAATTTATAAAATAAATAAAATATACAATCAGTGTAATTATGGTTAATCAAATCTAAAGTCTATCTTTTTTTAATAGACAATAACTTTATTTATCTTGCACTGTAGGCGTCACAACTTTGCAGATAGTTTATGTTCACATACAGCAACATGACACACTGCATGAAAGATCATATTTGAAAAGGCATAATAGGGGCACTTTAATAGTACTTTTAAAATTATATAAATGAGTAATTAAGGGAAAAGCAATTGCCACAATGACACAGACTGTCACCATTGTTGTAATTGTATTGTTTCAGTTTCTTGTAGCTAAAACACATATGGCTTTATCACAGCAGTAGTTATAGTGTATCAAAACACTTAACATGCTGTGAGGGCGTGGATTTTGGGAGATTAATTAACCAATCACAGCAGTGGGTGTTTACTATAAGAGGTAACGCCCTTTTCACTTCTCTTCTGTTTTTGACAAAGAGTGAAAATGCTAATGGAAAATAGCCACTCTACTTACAACCATTAGACTTTTTTTAAGTATTATTTTAAAAGTAATTTCATTGTTTTAATGCTAACAAACAACTCCTACTGCATGTATTTTGAAAAAACAGAAATCGACAAGTTCTTTGTCCTTTGATTTTGGTACTGAGACAAAATCACAATTACTTAAACTTTAAAAAGGGAAATGTCAAGAAACCTAAACCACCTTAGTCGTTGTTGCCATGGCTTCCTGATGTTAAATTTATTATTTATTATTTGTATATTTATTTTCTTGCCTTTTACTTTCTGATGGTTTTGACACTTCTCTGTGCCTCCTGAGAAGAGTGTCTGATCATATAAAATAAATTGCTTCCCTTGGGGATGCTTAATATTTTCAAAACAAGCAATGCTATTGTAATACCTGTCCTGTGTTTTGTGTCTGTGGTTTTGTCAGTGTCTCATGCCATTTGTTTTAGTGTGTTTGTTTTCACACCGTTTTCCTCATGTCTTTGCCTCATTTGTAACATCGCTTTCCTCATCAATGATCATTCATTCCCAGCCGTGTCAGTCCAGGTGTCTTGCATTAATCCCTGTATAAATTCACTCTCCATGTCTGGAATCCCTGTCGATTGTTAACGTTGCATGTCAGTTTGTGTGTCTCAGCATTGCTCACTTCGTTTTAATAAATTGCTAGTTCGTATCGGATTCCTGCCTCTGTGTCCTCTCTGCTTGTGAGGAAGCATGAGC
Source organism: Enteromius thamalakanensis (assembly GCA_032357475.1). Classification (NCBI taxonomy): domain Eukaryota; kingdom Metazoa; phylum Chordata; class Actinopteri; order Cypriniformes; family Cyprinidae; genus Enteromius; species Enteromius thamalakanensis. The sequence goes on from JAUCMT010000114.1 coordinate 3,600,890, forward strand.
TGGAGTATCACGAGCTGTTTACCGTGACAGAACAATCGACCACAAGCGAGATGACCGCACATCTCGGCGCGTTTCCCATTACGTCCGCCATACCCCCGACTGCCTGGATCTCGTTTGGCTATCCGCCGAGGTCCGCCACTGACATCACCTTGGTCTGCCAAACTGGGACGTGGTGCCTGTTTCAGTTTCGTTTCCGCGGGCCGGACCGCCGCATAAAAACCCCATGGTCCCGAAACCACCTCGGGTCCACCGGGTCTCGTCACACCAGCTGTAATCCACCACTGTCGATCACTTCACTGGGCAAGGCGAAGAAGATCGCTAGTATCTTCCAGCTCGCGTTCAAAAGGGCGGCTGAAGAAGCAGACGCCTATCCAACCTTGGGGATGCCAGTGCCGCCAAAATCCCTCGCGGCTCCTAACCCACCAGTGTGATTGCCAAAGCTGTCAAAAAGTCTCGTGGTCGCAGATTTCAGGTTCAAGTCCTGTTTCACGGTCTAGCGAGCTATACAGAGCACAGTCAGTCCCGGTTTTACAACCAAAGATGCTGATTAAAGCTCAGTCGGTCCCGGTTATACAGCCAGGAGTGCTGTTTCCTGCCCAGTCGGTTCAGGTTTTACAGCTCGTTTTACGCAGCCTGAGGAGCTGCTGAAGATCCTTGCGACTCCTAGCCCGCAAATAACGGGTCTCACTCCCGTTTCACGGTAGAAGGAGCCGTGTATTGTCCAGTCGGTCCCGGTTACGCAGCTTGACGAGCTGCAGAAGGTCCTTGCGGTTTATAGCCCGCATGGAACTGGTCATATCCCCATTACACAGTACGAGGAGCCTTGTCCAGTAATGTTGGTTTGCGATTTGGATTTTGTGTGGTCAGATCCACCAGACTCCGTCTGTGATCCGGATTCAACATGGCCGGCTCCACCAGACTCCGTCTGTGATCCAGACCCATTATGGCCAGATCTGCCAGACCCGGTCTTTGATCCAGGTCCCCAGTGACGTAATTCACCCAAGCTCCATGCAGACTGTGAAGCCCCATGTTCAGAACCTTTGGAGCCTGTGTTTGGCTCAGAGACACCATTGGGTCCGCCAGAAGCTGCACTACCTCTGGAGATGTTGGTTCTGGTCGTAGAGTCTCCAGGGGCTTCACTGGTGGCTGCTCAACCTATAGAGGTCTCTGAATCGTGGTTCGGTTGGTCATGGAGAGCGCTGTTACAGTTGGTTCAGTCTCAGAGGGCGATATCATAGTCGGTTCAGTTTCAGAGGGTGCTCTCACTTTCAAGTCAGCCTAGGAGGGCGCAGTCACAGCCTGCTCAGCCTAGGAGGACAAGGTTGCTGTCTGGCTGGCCTAGGAAGGCTGCTGTGCCGCAATCCGCTCCACCCAGGAGGACAAGGTTGCAGTCTGGTCGACCCAGGAAGACATTACTAGTGACTGTTGGCCCAGGAGGGAATTGTCAGAAACTGTTCGGCCCAGGAGGGCATTATGGTTGCCTGGTCGACCCAGGGGGGCATTATCAGAAACTGTTTAGCCCAGGAGGCCATTATTATGGACTGCTCGGCCCAGGAGGGCATTGTCAGAAACAGTGACTGCTCTCCCCAAGAGAGGACTGTCCGGGTGGGTCTCTCCGCTGCCTGCTCCGCCCTGAAAGACGACTGCGACATCACGGAAGGCCCAGATGGTCATCCCCGCTGTCTGCCCCGCTCTGGATGGCACTCGTGCCATCTGATTTGCCTTGGTGGGCCTCTCCGCCACCCGCTCCACCCTGGAAGATGACTGCAATGTCACGGAGGACATCCCCCCGTCTGGTGTCCCCCGATAGTTATCTCCACCGTCGGATCCACCCTGGAGGGTTTACAAACTGTCTGGTCGGCTCAGGAGAGCATCACCGCTGCCTAGTAAGTCCAGGCGGGCTTCTCCGCCATCAGGTCCATCCTGGAGGGCGTACTAACTGTGTTAACAAACTGGTAGGCCCAGGTGTGAGAGTGAAGGAAACAGGTCAGATTCAAAAGTTCATCAAGAATACCAATCATGTTACAGGGGACACCTGATTTTCAGTGATTATCGTCATCTTGATGACCATCTCTGCATTTGATAAATAAAGTTTAATTCTCGTCATTATACATTACCATTACTCTGTTGTTCTATTTGATAATGTTGAGTGTTTTGCTACAATCTGTATTGTTAAAAGCGCTATATAAATAAAAGTGACTTGACTTGACTTGACACATTCCGGCAGAAGGGGTATGCCGTCTCCAAGCAGAGGATGTGCCCTGCCCCCTCAATGTATGAACCCACTCAATGAGAAGTGTGGCATTGTCCTGGTCATTGGCACATGGCTCTTCGCTTGCAGATATTTGTAGAGCTGCAGGCTGGGCAACCCCTAACATGCTCACTAGATTCCTATAGCCTTTGTGTAGAACCGGTATCCTCAAGTCAAGTCACTTTTATTTTTATAGCGCTTTTAACAATACAGATTGTAACAAAGCACTGAACATTATCAAGTAGGAAAATAGAGTGATGGTAATGTATAATGGCAAGAATTATCAAATGCAGAGACGGTCTCTGTAGTCAAGACAACGATAATCACTAGAAATCACTAGAAATCAGGTGTCCCCAACTAAGCAAGCCAGAGGCGACAGTGGCAAGTAACCAAAACCCCATCCATTAGAGAATGGGGAAAAAAACTCCTGATCCTCAAACAGTTAGAGGTACTGAGTGGCCCGGGTTTGGTCGGCTTGGCAAACCTCTCCAGAGTGTCCAGTAAGTAGACCCCTTCGGCAGCCAGATGTTGCAGAGCATCTCGAACCAGGCCCTTGATGCGTTAAATACTGTGAGAGCCACTAGAGTGCTGGGGCATATGTGCGGTACCCCTTGAGGAGCCCATGTAGGTACTCCACTGTCCATGAGGGTTTCAATCACCTCCTATATTCCATATGCACTAAGATGATGTCATATGTGTATTTGTCTCTGACCTTCTACGGGAAGGCTAGACTTCCACATGTCTTCTCAGACGTCCCAGTGCTCCAGTTACTGATAGGTAGTGTTTTGTACAGTACTGGTATCTTGTGGTAAGGGGGGTTTGGGAGACTCACACATGACACTGGCACTAGTGACCGACTAAAAGGGAACCTCTCGGTTACGTATGTAACCCTCGTTCCCTGAAGAAGGGAATGGAGACGTCACGTCACGACGACAAATAGGAATCTCACTTCGAGAAGACCAGTCTACTTTGCGTGTATGAACCCGAGATGTTTCTCAGTTTATGACCTCTCTAATAGTTCTTCGTTTGCATCCATAAATAAGTAGATAAAATAGTTCTATTGTATTGTCTCAAAAGATTTTTTGTAGTGCAGCTCAGAACATGCAAAAATAATAAGTTTATATATGATAATCACTTTAATAACAATAATCCAGAAAACAGGTAACATTTTTGAAACAATAACGGACGAAAACAAGACCTGAACGGAGTAACTGATTAAACAGAACTAGATCACAGAGGAATAAAAGAGCACATGGGGAATGACAACAAACAAACGTACATATATGTAACAATTATAAGAACTATTCACTGAAAACCTCTGGTGAGCCCATGCAGAATGGTAGATTTACGGAAAACTCTGCACTGGAAAACTCTTGGTCCCTCCTCTGATTTAGCAGTCGATTTGGTGAGATAGTGTATTTGTATTCAAGTCTTTCCCGGTCAGTAACGTGGTTATTATTGCAGAGAAACCCTCGCTGTAAAAAAGAATAATAATTTTCTTAATCTGTCAAAATATTTAAACATCCTCAAAACAAAACATCCTTAAAAGAAAAATTGTGTGAGGGAATTAACACGTTATGTTATGTTTATAGTTCACCTCCAAGTATTTTCCCGATCATTGAAGTCTCTTGTGTTTGCTCTGCAGGTCTACCAGATGGACACCGGTCACTATCTATGCAGGAACAAGTACTACGGCCGCAGTCTTTCCATCGAGGGGTTTCGACACGCACTCTTTCAGTTCATGCACAATGGGACGCAGCTGCGCAAAGACCTTTTTGAGCCCATCCTAAGCAAACTATGCAGCCTGAAGGCTGTGCTGGAGCGTCAGGCCTCGTACCGCTTCTACTCCAGCTCACTGCTCATCATATACGAGGGCAAGGATCCCGAGTCTGCAGATGCAGGCTGGCAGAGGGCCTCTGAGCCGGAGAAGCTGGGCTGTGTGGAGAGCCCGTCGGCCCCGGAGCCGCATACACCTCCTCAGATGCTGAGCGTTGATGTGCGCATGATTGACTTCGCCCACAGCACCTTCAAAGGCTTCCGCGATGACCAAACCGTACATGATGGACCTGACCGTGGATACATCTTCGGACTAGAGAGCCTTATCCACATTTTGCAGGAAATCCACGATGAGAACCAGTAGATCTACCCAACGGCTTTTCATAGAGACACAAAGATGTTTGTAAAGATTGCACATTGACACAAACTTAATAAAAAATGTGTTTGAACCACAAGGGATAGGTGCACACAACAAATAGAGGTGACCCTGTGATGGGTCTTGTCTCTGCTGTTAAAAAAGAAATGGCTCCTGGCCTCCCCTCAGTTAGCAGATGGTTTCAGTTTGTTTGTCACATGGATTCATCGCCACCATGTGGCCCACTGAAGCACTGCAGGAATGAACCATGAATTCAGGCTGCGTCCACTGTCAGGGTCTCTCTAGAGTGTGGCATTGCTAAAGAGAGAGAAAGGGATTCTATGTCTGTGTGAATCTCAAGAAGAAAAGTCCAGGTCACATTTCACCCCAAAATCAAAAATAAAAAAATCAAAGCCTGTTCTTAGGATCTTTAAGATTTTTGTGACATTAAATTTAGCCTGAAAGCACTTCCCTAATTTTTTCTTATAACAATGCTAAACATTTTATCCAGGCACAGATTATCTATCAGGAATTGTAACTTGCAATTTAAATGCTGTTTCATTATTCATATACATCATACTTTATTGATGAGAATGATATGGAAGATATGCTTAGCTATAAAAAGAATGTCTCTGTACAAATTGTTTTTTTTTTTAAAGGATTTAAAAAAATATTTTAATTAGTGCTGTCAAACAATTAATTGTGATTATTCAGATCCAAAATATAATGTTTTGTTTATAGAATATGTGTGTGTACTGTGTGTATTTTTGTTGTATAAATAAATATACACATGTGCATGTGTCTATTTTGAACATATTTAAATGTATATATTTTTAAATACATATAATTTATATTATATATAAATATATTTCACATATGAACATAACATATTTTTCTTAAATATATAAATGCATGCATGTGTGTGTATTTAAACACAATGAATATACACAGTACACACATATATTATGTAAAGAACCACCCTTATTTTAGATGTGATTAATCACGATAAGCACTAATTTTATGCAATGTTGTTTTTACATTGAAATTTTTATTTTGTGGGGGGGCCAGGAAGTGTGAAATATCTTCTCTGTATAAACACTCAGTATTTCTCAAAGAGTTTAAAAGGGAGCAAATCTAGCTCAGAAGTTGGTCAAAGCTTTACTGTAGGAATCAGGGGCATTTAAATGAGATTTTAAACCACTCATCTCTGATGACAAGGTGATGAGTCTGGCCTTATGGCAATAGTTGTATTGACAGCTTAGCTATGCGAGCCTATTTATAACTGGTGAGATGCTGCTTTTTTATTTTATTGTTATTATATTTTTATTGTTATTATATCTTACTCAGTACATTTAAAGCAATCATTACATGTTAGTTTTGTTTACTTCTGTGATTTAGCAGTCGTAGGGGTTTTGTTGGGATAGTGTTTATTGTAGTCTTGAATTTTGATTACCCTTGTGTTACAAAGTCTTTCCCTGTCAGTAAAGTGGCTATTATTGCAAAGAAATCCTCACTGTAAAAAAAAAGATAATTATAATCTGTCAAAATATATAAACACCCGTAAAACAAAAGTCTCGAAAAGTAAACTTGTGTGAGGTATTAACACTTGTTTACAGATTTTATTTTAAGTTAAGCTAAAACTAAATATATCAATAAATAAGAGAGAAAGTTTCGTCCCACTTTATATTAAGTGTCCCTAGTACCTGTGTACTTTCATAGTAACTAGATGTGTATATAGTAGGCGTGTAAGTACACACCGGTACATAGTATCTACAGCTGTAATATTTCTGTAACTTCACTCATGTAACAACCCTCGGAATGGTGTGTGTAAGTACAAATGTGTAACAGGACATTGGCAACACTTTTTTGTAAATAGTTACACTTTAAATTAAATAGACATTTGCTATGGATTTAGCATGCAATTATTCAGAATGTTACACTTTATATTAAGTGGGCAGTTCTTGAGGAATTACCATGTATATACACTGCTGTTACAGAGGGGCACCAACTTCACCAACTCCACCTACTTTACATATCCCTAAACCTACCCAACTACAACCCCTGATCACCCCATGTTCCAGTTACTCTTATACATACTGCTGTTACTAAATGTAGCTATGTAATTCCTGTTACATGACTACTTAGTCGAGTTAAAAAAGTGTTGTTACCTGTATGTGTATGTCCTGTTATACATTTGTCCTTACACACACCATTCTGAGGGTTGTTACATGTGTGTAGTTACAGAAATATTACAGCTGTAGATATTATGTAGAAATGTGTACTTACACTGTGGTTACATACTAGATACACATCTAGTTACTATGTAAGTACACAGGTATTAGGGACACTTAATATAAAATGGGAACAAAATTGTTTTTTTAAAAACAAGGCTTAATATTTTAAACAATTTGCCTTCTCCAGTTCTTTTGTTTTAGGCATATTTAAATATTTTTGTTGAAAAACAACATAAACTGACTGATTAAGCTTACTTTACTCACTTACATCTGCACTGTAAATTAATACAAACACATTACAAAAGCATTATTTTTATTTTGTTTCATTTATTTATTTTATTTTTTGTTTAAACATTATTTTGAAAGGGTTGTCTTTTTTTTACACCAATACACTCTTTGGAAAAAAAGGTACAAAAGCTGACATTTTGACAGTACGCTTTCAAAAGTACACCTTTGTTCTTTACTTACTGTACCCATAAAAGGTGCTTTTTAGTACCTTACTGTAAATGTACAGATTTGTAACCTAAAGTGTACAGGTGATTTTTGAAAGTGTACTGCCACAGTGTCAGTAATTGTACCTATTCTTCTGAAAGCATTCTGCCCACCTTCAGCCAGTGTAGCAAGATTCGTTTCTAGGTTTGTTCTTGTGAGTCCTGTCAGCAGTTGAGTGGAGATCGTCTTCTCATCATGACACCTTCAGCATTTTCTTTGTCTAGATGAAGCATTTATTGCACTATGGTGTCACCCTTTTACTCAAAAATGAGTAAAAACACTTCCACCATTCTCTGGGAAACAGACGTCATATCTGCCTGTTGTAGCAGTTGAACAAATATATTAACTTTCATTAATTCGTCTTGTCCTACATATATTGACTCTGATCACATGTATGAATAATAAATCAACATTATAAAACATGGCATCTGTGCGGAGTTGTGCCGTAGGGATGTGTCTGTATTTAGACGTGTGATTTTGGTCAATTGCCATACCTGGGATACCCAGGAGTGTTTGTTTAACAACTGTTTAACAAAGTCATCTGAACATTTCTGTAACCGCTGAAAGGAAATGTGTGTTGAACAAATGCCACATGTGTGATGTGTTTCCTCATAATAAAGGATAAATGTTTAAGACCGTAAGAACAGTAAGAATACGTAATTCCTGAAATGTTGGCATCGTTGATTAAAGTGTAGCTGGTTTGTGTAACGAAACCTTTCAATTATGTAGACGCATGAGAGAGGAACACAGATTCACAGATTTGGCATAAAAAGAAAAAAAAATATCCTTTTATCTTTATTGTTGTTGCATGGGTGGGTATTTTTTTAAGAAAAAATTATATGACAACTTTGAAAGTGAGCTATAAATTGTTTATTTAAGAAATTTTGTCTTGTCTCTGTAATATTTTATGTATTAAATTAAATTATGTAATATTTTTGACCAAATAAAACTACCCGATTTTGTGAAGGTGCATAAAAATATTTAGTACGCCAAATAAAAACTATAGATTTGGCAAACTGGCTTTGGCATGTGTGTGCTACACGATGGGTAGGATTAGGGTTGTGGGGGAGATGCATACTGTACATACAAACTGCATATTATGCGCATGCAAGACGTGTGTCATATATACGCCAAAGTCCATTTTTGTGTATTAATACCACAAGTTTTTATTTTTATTTAGTGTACTATATGCATTTTCATGAGACGGGGATGAATAAATCAGTAAGAACTAACAACTAACTAACTAACATGAAAACCACAACTGCTCAGTATTTAAATACTTGGCTAGTGTTTGCTGTAGCAGTACCATTGCACTTCAAAAACCCTCCAGCTCCACCTGTATAGATCTGCTACATGGGAAATGTCATTTATGTTATGTGTGTTATTCATATATATGCAGCAGCAGTATTTCTTGCGTCCTCGCAGCAACATTTTGGTGAATGTATTGGCAGTGGGAAAAAAAAGTGGAAAACTTTAATTCACTACATTCCAAAGCATATTATCATACTTTTTACTGCACTACATTTCATAAAAGTTGTTTTACATTTAATACTTATGAATGTTAAATATGTTGTACGTTTGAATCTTTGAATAACTTTGAGTAAAAGTAAGAAATTAATACATTTCTAATGTAATTAAGTATTATATTCAATATGAAAAAGTACAATATTATGCTTTGGAACAAATATTTAAAACACATTCTCAGTTCAAAAGAGTAAAGGACGGAAAGGCCGTGACATGTGGCCAGGTATGGTTTTCATACTTGGAATTTGTGCTCTGCATTTAACCCATCCAAGTGCGCACACACTTGTGAGAAGTAGTCAATCCACGCACACACACACACCTGGAGCAGTTGTCAGCCATTGCTGCGGCACCCAGGGAGCAGTTGGGGGAATGGTGCCTTGTTCAAGGGTCTCACCTCAGTCGTGCTATTAAAGGTGGAGAGAGTGCTGGATATTCACTAACTCCACCCACAATCCCTGCCGGACGTAGGACTCGAACCCACAACCTTTGTGTTTTAAGCCCAACTCCCTATCCTATAGATTTACTACCCATACTGCATAGCGTTGCCCTGGGGAAACAAAATAAAATCTAGTAAGGGTGGGTGGTATATATTTATATATATAAATGTGTTTTATACCTAAAAATAAACTAACATTCTGGTCAAAAATGACCCAAGGGACCTTAGGTGTATACCTTTTTTAAGGGACACACGATGCTGAAACAGACAGTTCCAAGAAGATATTTTGAGAAAAAAAAGAAAGATTACAGAATTTTCATTTTTGGCTAAACTATCACTTTAATACAAGTTGAATTTGCTTATTTGTAATATTATTTTATCTATGATCACAATGCATGTCAACTGATCTTTGTTTATTCTTTTAAGGTTGACACTAATATAATGCAGTAGTACTCACCAGTGAATGAAGAGACAAGCCAGAATCCACATGTCCTGGTGCTTGGTGACAAGGAACACCCCTCTCAAGTTTTTATCATTTTCAACGGGGAGGCGGTGAAACAGGAGACGTTACTTCAAGCAGTGGACATGTGTTTCAAACATTTCACTGTCATGAGCCAGGATTTTTCCTCTTGTTTTGTTCTATGTCTGTGTTTTGTGTTCTAGTCTGTTTTCAGTTGTAGCTCGTTTTCTTCGGCGCGCTGGCTGATTGCTCCACACCTGCAGCCGCGTTGTCCTGATTAATCTCTCTACATCTCTCTGTCGTGGTGCCCTGTCTTTT
>JAUCMT010000114.1:3610835-3626118 GCA_032357475.1 Enteromius thamalakanensis
GATAATGTTGAGTGCTTTGCTACAATCTGTATTGTTAAAAGCGCTATATAAATAAAAGTGACTTGACTTGACTTGACTTACAGCTCCTATATCTTATGTGAATTTTGATGTATTTTTTTCATAACTAAAAGATGTCTGCTTTTGAAATATAGGAACTCACTGATTATGTAATAAATGAGTGGTTATCAGTGTGTACAAGCCAAGGACATCTGTAATACTTAAATAAGTGTTTACATTAACAGAATAGTTTGCCCCAAAATGAAACTTTGCCCTCACCTTCAGGCCATCTGTGCTGATTTTTTAATTCTTCACTCAAACTTTATTATAACAGTTTAGCTTTACAAGAGCTGCTTAAGAAGGAGAAGTTTTATTATGGATTATGGACTTGCATTTTGGCGAGGAGTAATGGCTTAAAGCTACTGTAAAACACCTTAATGAGGGATTTGTGTATTACTCACAGCTTTTCACTTCACAAGATGTTAATTGATGTACTGGAGTCATGTGGATTACTTGTGGATTATTGTGATGCTTTATCAGCTGTTTGGATTCTCGTTCTGACGGCACCCATTCACTGCAGATAATTCTCTGATGTAATGCTCAGTTTCTCTAAATCTGTTCCGATGGAAAAACAAATTTATCCATATCTTGGATGGAATTTTTTGCTTTTTTGGTATATTTCTTAATATAGTTTGGGGTGAAAGGAAGCAGACAGGGAAAAGCTAGTGAGTTTTGAGTTTTAAGGAACCATTCAGAAACATATATGATATTAGAAATTAGTGGGTTTTTAGACATTTAGTGCGATAGTGTGGCAACAGGGTCACGCTAACCTTTATGACTTGGGGCATGAGGTTTGGTATAAATTAATGGCTGCTCTGCATGCCGTATTTCGGTAGTCAGTGACAGAGTAAAGGCTGTTCTCTATTGTCTTTGACTTGAGAGCATAAGTCCCATGACCGCATTTTGCACTCGTGTAGACGGATCTGTTCAATTTCAAGTGCGTATGTAAGTCTTCTGTTCCCTTTCTGAAGGGTCTGAATTGTATTAGTCAAACTGCTATTTTTGTGCCCAGAAACATAGTCGTTGTGATAGATGTGGCCAATCATGTGATCTGCTCCAAGGGAGAGGTGTCTGATGGGAGATTTCTTGGGGCTATGGAGTAACCTATTTGTTCCAGTCTGTAAGAGCACTAGGGGTCTCGTTCACTGGGGGTCTCGAGGAAGTGCTTATAAAGATCCGCTCTGTGTCTTCTGCGTTTACTAATCTCTATTCTTAGATCTTTGGGGGGTTGAGAGGAAGCTGTTGCTCCCAAATTGTGGTATTTCAAGCAAGGCCTCTGTTTGATGATGAGCGGATGGGTAAACAAAAGCATTAAATGTCTGCTTGCTGAATGCATCATCAAGGCTTCCTTTGCATTTGTCACATCTGCTTTGATTTCTGGATGCAGGGAGTCTAAATAAATATTTCTCAGACTCCAGCTGTTTAACTTTTGTTTGATATAGATCAAAGACTAAATATGTTTCACAATTCAGTTATGCTAAAAGACAAATAAACTAAAAATAGCTCTTTTCAGTTTCTGACTATATAAGTTACCTCATCAAAACCATTAAAAACTGTAACTGCAGTTTCACATTATATATAACTTTAGAGTAAAATGTACTTAATATCCTAATGATTTCTGGCAAAAAAGAAAAATCTGTCATTTTGACCCATACATTGTATTTTTGGATATTGCTAAAAATATAGCCCAGTGACTTAAGACAGATTTCTCTATCCAGGGTCACATATTGTTAATCACATCAATTGTGTACTGTTTTTCGAGATGCTTCTTATGAGCTTCCTGTGAGGGTGAGCAAAGGATTCCTATTTTCACTTCATAATCTTTTGGCATGTGTATCCCATCAACGTCAGTTTCAACAGGTATTTACAAACAAACAGATATATCCACAGTTATTAAATGAAACCATTCTCAATTCACAGTGTCACTATTGCCCTCCACTATCAGACACTTCAGTCGGGGGGGATTAACAGGTCCCATTCATGGAAACTCTATTACTGTGACTTAATTGAGTTCATAATTGCATTAACTTGTTTCACTTACCATCTGAGCTCACTGGACGAGGACAAAGTTGCCTTTGGCTTTAATTCAACAGCTTAATCATTATAGTAACAAAATTGCCAAGTAGGCCTACATTAAATGGATACTACCTAGTTTGTACTTGCTAGGATAACCTTAATGAAAACTTAAGCTTTAAAAGTGTTTCCCCTGTTATCTTCGTTCTGCTATGCACAGTTGCTTAGCCGTTAGCCGATTAGCACATTACTGGTCTGTTAAACAATTTCTTTTTCAACTGGGCTTGTAAAAGATAGAGTAGAGGTGCTGTGGTATAATACATTTGGCAACCTCGTCTCATAAAAACATGTACCTCTTTATGTGCATTACTGCATGTTTCGTTGCAATTTCAAACAAAAGTGTCAACTGAGTGGTTTATTACATTAATATTGCCATGTATTGTGGCTGTTCACAATGTACTGTAAGTATCCGTGGACTTTTGCTAAAGGTTAATACTCTGTTATGTTAGAAATATGCCCTACATCAAAACCAACCCTAAACCTACCCGATTGTGTTAACAAATGCAAAACTGATGCATTTCTTGATACAACTGTGCCATTTCAACTTCCTTTATACAGATTCAAACTGTCTAACCATAGTTACTCAGGATTTGAACCAGAGCTCCTCGCATCTCAAGTACATATCTGTACTCCGTGAGCTAACAAACCTATTGTCTATGAAAACCCATAGATAGCTAAATATGCATGATACTAATGTCCTAAAGCATCAGTTTTCAAATCTCTCAGCATATTAATATTGTTTTGACGTCATAACATGATATTCTTAAAGTAATTGTGCGAAAACTATTCTTTATTGATAAAAACTGTAAATGTGTGTAAAAAGGAATAAAAGAGTTTTACTGGCTCTAGTGTTCATTTCTTTTAGAAAAACTGTAGTGATATGTACTGATTGGTACATACTGCATTTCGTGTCTTGCTAAAAAGTGCACCAAGGTTCGTTTATGCCATGAGACCAGGTAGCATTTGATGTTTTTGAAAGAAGTATTCCATGCTCAGCATTTATTTGACCAAAATTCAGTAATATTGCTGAAAAAACTGTTGTCTATTTTAATATTTATTAAAATTTAATCTATTAATTTAATGCAATTTTCTGCATCATTATTCCAGTCCATAGTTGTTATTCATTGTTAAATGTGACCTGAGTTTAGATCACAACACATAGTTTTCATTAATCACGCAAAATTACAACCAGTGATCACAGTACCTAAATGTAGATTATTTCTGCCATGGCATTTTAGACAAGCACTTTATTTACTTTAATTACTTTTTTTTTTAAAGATAAAATTAATTATTTTAAGAAGTTTCATTTAAAGTCTAAAATGATGTCCACTAGTTTTAATAGGCATGATGTTTCTGCTTAGAACCTTATTTTGATACACAAATTAGCGTTGGCATCATTAGCAAAAGCAGGCGATAGTTTCCTCAGGCCTTTCTTGGTCGGAGACAGCAACATTTCCATTAGCTTTGAATCACAAATGCCAACTTGATGATATTGAGCTCAGAGCTGAGATCACCATTAGGGCTACGATCCATTGACGAGTTCCCTGAAAGTGATGCTTGGCGATTGGCGAATTAGACAGCTCCTGTCTTTTGTTGTTGACGCTAATGGAACGATAGCGCTGGCCGATGATTGTCAGGGTGATATTGGGAGCTCAATAATACATCTTTATTTAGACCCACGCAGGAGCAAGCAGGATAAGGGGCTTGAGTGAAGAGAAGTGCATTAGCAGGCATTAGCGAGCATGCTAATCATCACTCAAGGGAGGAAAGAGGAGGCCAGGAGAGAATAAAAACGACTGAAGCAATGCAATCACTCCACTCTCAAACATGAGAGAGCACATTTACTCTATGCAGGGATGCAGGTCATCACATTCGAGTGTTTACAGACTTTTCATAGAATCAATATCAAATTCAAAAGAGCCCCATGTTTTCTCATTCATCATAATAACCCTTTTTTAACCAAAACACTATGCAAAGAATCTTTTCTTCCCTGAATATTTGTGTCGGTGCAATAAATACTGTGTATAATTTAATGTCCAGCAGTGTCCATTACAGTGTCAGCCAAAGATTTGGCACTGTCAGGAACTTTTACGCTTGCACGTCCAATCACAGGTGGACAGCAAAAAGTACATGCGTGAACAGTATCTACTCAATCTACAAACATAGTTTCTAACGTTAAAGCTTCCTGATGTGTCTCAAACAACAGTGAATGACTGTCTGCTTGCTTGTCAATCAGCCATTGTACTAAAACAAGGGTTTTACTGTATTGCTTCAAATGTTATATGTGTGGATAGCTTTTTGTGATTTTTCTGCTTGCAGTAACATGGTTAGTGATGTAACAGGCATTGAAAAAAAGTGGTGTAGAAATTTGGTTGTAAATTTCACTAAAAATTAAGAAATGGTTAGTAAAACATTCAATTTTCTTGTAAATATATTGCAGAATATGCAGTGGGGTTGGCAATTGCAATTCATATTACTTCAATTTAAAAAATGTTGAATGTGTTTAAAAAACCTTGATTATTGGCTTGATTATATTGCTAAAAGAACATTATTTTGTTGATTTTGGTGTAATGCAATGTATTTATGTGGTTTAAGGTGCAAAAAACACATTATTTTCCACATACTGTACATTTTTGTTTCTCCTCTAAGCCCCGCCTCCTGAAATGGGCCATTTTGTACAAAGCTCATCGTTCTAAAACAATGAGGTTTGCTCAGATTGGCCAGCTATCCAGTGCACTGCAGGGCCCGCAAAATTTCAAAATCTCTGGTAGCCCTTCGAGCAGGCACTCTGCCTTTTTTGGTAGCCCAAAGTAGCCCGGAAAAAAGAGATTATTTTAGACGTATAATATTGTAAAGGAAACAAATCATCATATAAAAAAAAATTGTAAAACACAAAACTGTATAAAATACAGCCGTCAAATTAAAACCATAATGTCAAATGTCTGGTTTTAACTGAAAAGAAATGTCTATGCACTTGTAAGAGCCATATAAAACATGAACAGATTCTGAATCTGAAATTTCAACTGAAGTCACAGATGAGAAAATGCCACTTGATAGTGAGGGCATAGCATCTCCTTTTTGCCTCATAGTCTGATTTTTCAATTTTTTTCCGCTTTGTGGTAGTCTGCTTTTCTTTGGCCGTCCCTTCTTCACCCTGACCTGTCTTATTTAGCTCAGCAGAACTAAAATACCTTCGTAAATCCATGTGCCACTTAATTTTACCCTCCTGAAAAAAAACTAGCATATGCTGGTCAGGTATGTTTTGATGATGGGAAGCTGGTCCTTTTCTGGTTTATGATTTTCTATTGATTCCCAATAGAATCAATAAGAACAGCTAAATCATTCTAGAGTAGTTAATTTTCTTGATAACAAGCAAAATATATTTCTTGCATAAATCAGATTGATTTATTAAAAATGCAAACTCATTCTCTGCCAGCAGGAGGTGCTTTAAACACGAAAAAACCAGAGGTATCCCTGGTAACGGCTGTAGATAAAGCAGCTCTGAGCTTACAAACGCTGCCTTATATGCAGGTTGAAATGAACATGACATTTACTAAATATAGTTTTCCCATAGAAAATACTGGGATATATTTTTGCTTTTTATACATGCATTACGTGCTCATGTTTATTCAACGAAGCCTTTAGAAAATTCAGTCAGTTTTGATATCATGGCAAGTCGCCACAAATAAATAAGTGTATGGGAAAGATAATAATAACAATTAGCTGCTTTTGTATCCGGCGACACTAACCAGACAGATATACAAACACAACAGACTAGTTAAGTTCGGTCCAGGTGCATGTACCCAAAGAAACCGCCCATTAAAAATTTACACGATCGCAAAGTGAAAGTAAAAAAACAAGCACGAATTCAAACGTGATTTCAATACTTAACCTAATTGACAGTGGCTCCCCGATAGCTGAAAATTACATAATTACCCAAATATATTTGTGAAAGAATGCAAAAGTATTGAAATATATTTTTCCTTCTTATATGATAGCCCGGCGGGCAGGGCTGAGATTGATTTTGGTAGCCCTACTGGAAGACACAACGCCAGACTGTCTTTGCAGAGGTAGAATTGCTCCACTTTATAGTCTCAGTGAACAACCAGCATAGGCTACTCGCATAGGTTTTAGGAGTCCGTCCTCTGTAAATGCGCTGAACACACTCTAATATTTGTGTTAAACTGTTCTGGAACAGTGTTGTGAATACAACTTGACCACTGATTTCTAGTTATATCCTCTTTTGGAATCACAAACAAAGCAGTTTTACTTTCACAATGACACACAGCATGTCCAACTGTCAACGGAAACAATACAGCGAGAATAATAGTTCTGGCTTCTTTCTTTTTGCTCAAACATTTGGGTGGTGTCTGTGACGTAGAAAAGGGAGGCATGTTAAAATGAGCAGTTTAGGGGAGGTGTGTACAAGTCATAACTTTTATAAAGAATATCTGTTTGCTTTTTAAGACTTCAGTACTTGGAACTTTACAGGTCTGCTTTATGCACCAAGAGCTTGTAACACTTGCAATTTTGAAATCGCAACATACAGGTATTACCCTTTTAAAGGTTTTAGATAAAACATTTTTTACAGATCAGATTTGAACTGGACAAACCCATGAGTTGTTTAAAAAAGGAAAAAAAAATTTCTGAAATCAGATTGGATTTAATATTTTCAGCAAATATAGACCTTTTAGTACAGTAAAAAAGTATTTTTATTTTGTTGACAAAATAATTCCCCAGCTGTCACAATATAAGATTGATTCAAACACATATGCATTTTTCTGCCACCAAAAGAAGATAAAACTGCAACCAGCTAGATTTTTGGACTGAAAGTCAGAGCTCAAGGGCAATAAATAATTAATGAAGTTAAAGGGAGTATTGATGAGGGGAAACACCTGTTTGTCAGTAGCCCAGATGTGAGTGAGGTATAATTGGATTGAGTCAGTGTCTTACTAAAACACAACCTTCTCTGTTCTCTAGCAGGTCTGAACCACTGTAGTGGTGATGGATCTTCCAGGTGGTCTTATCACATGTACATTCTCTCACTAGACACACATTTTGAGGATTCAAAGGACAATCTGTCAACCACTTTTTCCCTGAGCACAGATAATATGTATATAACAGGTGCATTGACATTCTTCACTTCATGTGCTGAATTTTCTTTTTTATTGGTGGTACCATGATACAAACTAGGGGAATTATAAGTCTTACAGATCCTATATATATCTCAGCAGCCAATGAGCTCACTGCTCAACATTCAAATGCTTGGCGAGTACAATTTCAGCACTCTTCAGAAGCTCTCCATCTTCCCCAGCTCCACCTGGATGGATCTGCTACAGGGGCAATAATGTAAACTATATGCAGCATGTTGTGAAAGCATTGGCAGTAGAAGGTTGTTTGCAAGTAGCAAATGTATATATTTGCTAAGGAGACAGTTGGGCCTTATGTTTAAAGAGTTGGACTTGTTCTGGTCCCAGGTCTGGAAGGAATGGTGGAGGGAGTGAATAATCTGCACCAAACCCCCAAATGCTCCCTGGATTCCACAGCATTGGCTGCCCACTGCTCCAGGTGTGTGTTCATGGACCACGGTGTGTGTTTGTTTGTGTTCAATATTGTGTGTGTACGGAAGGGTTAAACGTAGAGCACAAATTTAAAGCCATACTTACAAATGGGTGAACAATGGACTTTCCTAAAATCCGCTGTAGGTATGTATTTAATTCAGCACACTATTTGTTGTCTGTCATAATCTGTGCTCCATTACGATTTGATTGTGCAAAACCACTGCAAGTAGTGCTGTCTGAAAGAATCGAGCAAAACTGTTTGAAATGTTAATGATGATTCAACACCAATCGAAGCAGCTGAAAGAAAACACAAAAGACATGATTGGTGAAATATCTGGTAAAATGATTCTCAGGTTGGTATACTGTAATCACTATTGTCAGACCAGGATTTATCATTTATATTTTACTTTTAGGCAAGGCTGTATTTCTCTGGGGCTCATGCCCAGTAAAAAATGTCTTGCAATTCTCCTGTCAGATCTTTTTATCCAAATGTGAACTGTGTTCCACTCTGCATTGCTTTTGAAGTGATATAGTAAGGTTCAAGGCATAAACTACATTTCAAGAGAATTGAGTTATACTATGATTCATGTATAGGCCATTAAAATGAAGTCAATGTAGCTGTTTGGTTTGTATTTCTACTAACAAAAAAATAATTAGCTTTTTCAAGCCATGTGTTCTCTGGAATTTCATATATGGGTTTTACAGTTGTGAGAATTTGTTTTAGGGTTTGCAGTATAAATAAAATAAGATTTGTGGATAAGATTACTTGAAGATACCTTACAGTTTTGTTGTACTACATAAATTATGTAGTCCTAACTCAGAAGGGAATTTTGAAACATCTGTGTTTTTGATGTAACACAACTGTACGTTATGAGCTTTTGTGAAGCTCTTTGTAAGTGGCCCTGCCTTTAGGCTCCATGACAAATGTGATGAATAGCTTTTTTCAACATGCATTCTACAATAAATAGTTTCCCCATTTTTTCAGTTAAATTTGTAGGTTAATTTGCCAGTAAAATAACTGTGAAGGTATTGGCAGTTTTCATAATTGTGTAGATAGACATCAGCAGACGCTGTACATACTGCAGTTCTTCTCTCAGCAGTGTGCCAGACATTGTTCAAAACCAAGCAGTCTGTTTTCTTTATAATCAATACAGCTCTCAGACTTACCATGCATTTGGATGCTGTTCTTTCCTTTATAAACTATTTCCTTTGTTCACTGCAAGAATGAGTAGAGTAATTTACATGTTGTCTTCTGAGATAATGGGAGTTTTACCATTGCATCACTTGTTCACCATTCATCCTCTGTAGTTAATGGGTGCCGTCAGAATGACAGTCCTAACAGCTGATAAAAGCATCATACTTATGCACAAGCAATCCACATGACTCCAGTTAATCATATGATGTCTTGTGAAGTGAAAAACTGAGTGTTTGTACGAAACAAATCCATTATTAAGGCATTTTAACATTTAAACATTGCGTCTGGCCATAATCTGTCCATAATTTATAATACAGTTCAACAGTTACAGGTACAAACATAACTGTTTTTGCTTCTAAACAGTTCTCGACCTGCGCATTTTTCAATCATTTCACAGAAAAAAAACAATATTATGACCAAACATATTAAGCTGCAAGTAATGTTTTGAAGTTTAAAGCAACCTTTAATTAATTTCATTATTACAAACAAGCTGTTTTTTTCTATAAAACACATTATAGTCATGGATTTAAGTTGCATGGATTATACTTGTGGATCACTGTGATGTTTTTATTATCTGTTTGGATTCTGACGGCACCCATTCACTGCAGAGGAACAATTGGTTAGCAAGTGATGTAATGCTTTTCTGATGAAGAAACAAACTCATCTACATCTTGAATGGCCTGTAGGTGAGAAAACTTTTCAGCACACTTTCCTTTTTGGGTGAACTACTCCTTCAAGAGCGGTTTACTGAAACATGTCTTAGGGAATGCGAAATAACTCTCTTTAATGGTAGGCTTGCAGAAAAAACCCATTGAAACCTTTATTTTTAAAAGTGAAAGATCAGTTACAGCAAAAATGTTTTCTTTGAATATTGTGAGTCTTTGAATACTTTGAATAAATGGGAGTCCAGATAAAATGAGAGAGAGCTTTCTTTTTATGTCGTTTTCAGCCCCGTGGCTAAGATCAAGCAAAGAAATGGTTCTCTTTATGACCATCTCTCAGGTGTGAATTACAGATGAAGCAAACAGACCCTGGTTGCCAGATTATAAAACAGCACTTCAAAAACTGATTCTGGAGCATATGTAAAACCATCTTCCCGTGAGGCCAGTTGACAGGTGTTATGAGTTCCTTGCTTTCCGTTAAGAGCTCCTCAAAACACTTGTGTCACATCTGGAGAATGTGGAAGCACTCGAGTGGAACACAAAAGTCCTCTTCTTCCTCCGTAGGAAGATAAGAAATTAAAGGAAACAAAACCAATAGGGAGATAGTGTATAAAAGATCTGTGGAGAGCTGTAGGCATGTCGCAGCCAGAGACTGCACGGGGCATTAAAAGCAGATTAATAATGAATGTGCAGTGGAATACGTGATGATGTCATGAGATTCAGTGCGTTACATAACTATACCGTGCAGTCAGAGGGCAGAGATGATAGAGAGATGGACGAGGAAATGGAGATGCAATTAACCCCAAATTCTCAGCCCCGCTGCAATTTGAGAACATTATTAAAGAGCGTTCAAATTACAGGTGGGCTAAAAGGGGCTGAGACCCTCTAGTTGCAGTTATACGTAGCTCCCTAGCTATTTCTGAAATCTAAATAATAACTACAATTAAAATAATAGCCTTGGTTAAAATAGCCACTGACAGTGTCTGCCCCAATGCTAGATATAGTCAGCTGTGCATAATACAGTATACCGCGAGGCGTGATTTAGTGTTTTATTCTTTTTTTTCTGTCAATTGAATAAAGAAATTAAATAAAAAAGTAAAATGTGCACACTTTCTAACCTGTATGTTCGCTGCAGATATTTATTAAAGGAAAAGTAAGCAAATATTTAGAGTCTAATGGGATTGATTCCCTTCACAGTAATCCATAGGCCCAATATAGGCTGATGACTGGCATGTAATGAGACTGAATTGAAGGCTATATTAATAAACATCAATCATCACTAGCAAACTGTTCCCACTGATAAAATGCAGTATGATGAATAATGTTGATAATACAACACAGACAATACACAATACCTGGCAAAACTTGAGTACAACTAGTATTTATTGTGATATTGTCATCATTTTTATTATTAAAATGCATTTGTAGGTGTGGTGTTATTGTACAGTACATAATTGTGTTTTGTACAGACTGGGTGGGGTAACTAGTAATTAAGTACCAGTTTAGTAGCCAAAAGCTGTTAAGGAACAGATTAACGGTACTGTAATAAGATAGAAGCTCTTAGAAAAGAGCAGCAGTAGAACAACTTCAGATTTAAAAAATAAAAATATCAATGTGAATAAAGATCTTTTTTGTGCATGCTACTTTTGCATTATCTTCTGTTTTGTTCTAAGACTTATTTTCCTCCATCTGAAGAATCATGTAATTCTGCTGTTATAAGACAAAGTTTAGGATGTTTTATTTATATGTTTATTTGCTCTTGCGTTTTTATCATTTCTCCCTTTCAAAGTCACTGACAACAGGTGGTCTATGTCAGCAGTTTGACTGTGTGTGTGTGTGTGTGATGTGAAGAAGAGATTAGAAGAAGAGATTAGAAACAATAATGTGTACATTTCCGAAAATTATTATTATTTTTTTAAAAAAAGCTGTGTTTGCCCATACAAAACTTTCTGCCATGATAAGAAACTCATACAGATTTGGGACAAATAAAGGATAAGTAAATGATGATTGAACATTTTTAGAATATATATATATATACACTGTATATCTTAAAAAAAATAAAAAAATTAAGGAGCTCACTGTGTGTCATGCCCCTACACAGTGTTTGTTGTCTTTTCCCCATGTGCTCTATGTGACTTAGTTTCTGTCTGTCGTTGATTATGTTCAGGTGTGTCTTGTTTAATTGCTTTATTGTCTGCCCTACTTAAGTTGCGTTCTGTTTAGTTCTTGTTGTCGAGTCATTGATGTTGTAACGTGCTGTGCTTTGTGGATTCCCCTTGTACCTGTCTTCGCACCTTTGGATGATTAAAAGGATTTATATTTAAGTATTGCTTACGCTCCTTCTTGCTCACTAGACAGACCGTGACACTGTGATGGTGTAGCACACAGTATTTCTATTTGTTTTCTATATTTAAAAAAATATATTATTTGAAGAATCCGTTAGACAGATAGCAAGATAGCAAACATTTAGAATAAAGTCCAAAGGCATACTTTTCTTGGTAATTATCCTTTCCTGTAAAACTGAAAATAAAGAGAAAATACTCTATGAATATTATACGAAAACATAATTACGATTATTCAGTTTGATGACAGTCAACTGTTTGCTCTAATTCTCCACAGTTCTCCTTCAAAAACTGTGCTCGTTTTAATATAACATAACTCAAAGCTTTGTTGCAATGTGATTAACATCATAAATGACTTACAGTCAAATGTTTTCCAGAACCAAACTGTCAAAAGATCGCATTTCTAAGCTGCGCTGCGTCATCATTCATTCTCTTTCTATTCTAAACATAACCGAACATCTATTATTGAAATGTTTCATAAAGGTATTAATAGCTCCATTAACCTGTATCCAAATACTTCTAAAAGATTTTCTGTTTGTAGAGGAGTGCGTCAAGGTTGTCCTATATCCCCGTTTTTGTTTCTTATAGTAGTAGAGTGTCTCTCTATTAGAATATTGAATTCTTTAATGGTGAAAGGAATAAGTATCTTTAGTAAAGAGATTAGATTATCTCAACTTGCAGATGATACTGTTCTTTTTTTGAGAGATAAAGAACAGTTGCCTGCAGCTCTACAATTAGTAAGTGAGTTTTCCGATGCTTCTGGATTAAGGTTAAATGTTAATAAATGTGAAATATTGTGTCTTAATAATTCAAGTGAAAAGCTTCTGTCCAATATCCCAATTAAAAATAAGATCAAATATTTAGGAATAAATATTATTAAAGATCTAACCGAGAGACAAGAGTTAAACTTTTCCCCTAAACTAGAAAAAGCTCAAAGAATCTTTAATAATTGGCTTCAGAGAGACCTGACTATGATAGGCAGAGTTTTATTAACTAAGGTAGAAGGGGTATCTAGATTTATTTACCCAGCGTTGTCACTTTTCGTTCATGATTGTACTTGTAAAAAAATTAATGATTTGTTAATTCAATTTGTTTGGAGAAATAGACGTCATTATTTAAGGAAAGAAATTCTTCAAGGACCCAGAAATGAAGGCGGATTTGAACTTTTGGATTTTTACGACTTAAACTATACTTTTAAAGTGAAATGGCTAAGGAATTGCTTACTTAAACATGACTCAATTTGTTTTTTTATGCCATATATTATATTCAAAAAGGTTGGAGGACTGCGTTTTTTGTTAATGTGTGATTATTCTGTGAATAAATTACCTCTGGCATTATCCAATTTCTATCAACAAGCTCTGAAGGCTTGGAAGTTATGTCATGTACACAACTTTTCTCCTCATAAAGTGATCCTGTGGAATAATGCCTACATTACAGTTAATCGTAAATCTCTTTATTTACAAAGCTGGATGAATAAAGGTATCTGTTATTTGTCTGATATTTTAGATCAATCAGCTAATTTTCTTTCTTATGAAAATTTTATGAACAAATGGTCATTCCCTATTAAATATAAAGATTATTATTATGTAACGAAAGCCATCCCCACAGGTTTACTCATGTTGATGAGAGGTCATATGATGTCATATAATATTTGTCATTCTGAACCTGCTCTCTGTCTAAATGGAGTTGATATAAATAGTAAAAAATGTACAAATAAATATATTAGACAGTTGTTTTATAAAAATAGATCCCTACAGCCTAGAGGGAAATTTTTCTGGAACGTTTGTTTTACAGATATTATATGGATAAAGGCTTGGTTGTTACCTTACAGATTTTGCATTTCTAACAAACATAGAGAATTACATTTGAAAATCCTTCATAACATTTACATCAGCAATTATACTTTGTCAAAGTTTACAGATATTGATGATAAATGTTCATTTTGTTTAAATGAGTCAGAAAAATTAGCTCATCTTTTCTATGAATGTGTACATTCAAAGAAGTTTTGGGGAGAAGTGTCTCAATATGTCCAGGAGAAAACAGGTTACAATTGTGATTTGACTTCAAAAGATGTGCTATTTTATTTTAAATCAAAGAGTATATCCATTAGTTTTATGTTGAATCTTATAATTTTATTTGGTAAATTTCATATTCATAAAAGTAAAATAAATAATTCTAAGCCTTGTTTAAAGGTTTGCTTAGTCGATATAGAATTATACATGGATTCTATTCAGATTATTGAGAGTAAAAAATGTAAACGAACTATATTATTTGCTAAAGAACTGAAACTTTTTGAATTTTTTTTTTCTATAATATTATTATTTAGTTGCTGTCTGTATTTGCCAGGTAAGCAGTATCTGTAAAATATTTGTAAAAAATAATGTTAGTAATGAGTAATGTAAATTCTTTGACAATTTTTCTCTCTTCTATGTTTTTATTTATCTATACCTTTTCTCCATTTTGTACTATTTGGATGTCTTGATAGTTTTGTATATTTTTATCTGTCGTGTTTTGTTCTGAAAAACATAAATAAAAAAATAAATAAAATTAAAAAAATGAACACACAAGGCATGCTGCATTTATACGCTATCCACATTCAGAGACAGATGCATTTGAATAACATGCAAACATCATCACATTAAAGATACCTTTCAAACCCAACAATAATCTATTTACAAATTATATACAACATGAGGACAACAAAAGTGAAACTTAAACACACAATAATTCAAATTTAACAAAAGCAACAACAAAACAGGAGCAAAGCAAGCAAACCTGGGACAGTAAACTAATGAAAAGCAAAGCTTGAAATGAATTAAAAGCTTGATTTGTCTAAACTGATGTCTCTGATGTCCACATACTCAGTTTGAAAGGTATTAGTGTGTTTGTAATATGAAGCATGGATTAAATTTATGTAGCACATGGATAATTGAGGGAGGTTTCTTGAATCATCTTGGAGACAATGTTCTCCATATATTTTTATAATAGGTTAGTTCACCCAAAAAGGTCAATTCTGTCATTAATGTCTCACCCTTATGTCGTTCCAAACTCATAAGACCTTTTTCCTTTTCATCTTCTTTTGTATTTCTGTTCGCTCTTATAGCCATGCTGCTGCTGAAGCCAGTTTATGCCAAGATAATTCATACTCCTGTGTTTGTGGTCCCAAAAAAAGCTTAGTTTGAAGAGCTGTCTGGTCCTTCCCCTTACACCTACCCCTCCGACCAAAAGAGAGAGATGGACGAATGGGAAGAAATGGGATTGGGCTTAAACTGTGCTAATAGAAGTTCACAAATGACAATATAAAATATTTGAAAGTAAAGAGTTTCTGAGATTACAAGAAACACTGTTTTCATTCATCTTTTTTACAGTAGACTTTCATGCCTTAAACTGCTT
>JAUCMT010000114.1:3639147-3652842 GCA_032357475.1 Enteromius thamalakanensis
CACAGCTCTTAGCCGCAGGTCTATCAACCGAGGTTGTAGACACCCTTCTCCAGTCCAGAGCTCCATCTACGAGGAAGCTGTATGCCCTGAAGTGGAAATTATTCACCTCATGGTGTAGAGAACGACAGCAGGATCCAGTTAACTGCCCGGTTGGTACAGTGCTGGAATTCCTGCAGTCTCGCTTCTCTACTGGGGTCACCCACTCCACCCTGAAGGTTTACGTGGCGGCGATATCGGCCTACCACTCCTTTCTTGGTGGACACTCAGTGGGTAAAGAACCCTTGGTAATACGCTTCCTCCGCGGTGCGCTAAGGTTAAGGCCACCAGTACGGTCCCGGGTACCAACCTGGGACCTGGCTGTGGTACTAGAGGCCCTCTGTGGGCCGCCATTTGAGCCCTTAGAGGAAACCTCGGATCGTCTGCTGACAATTAAAACCACACTTCTTTTAGCGTTGTGTTCTCTGAGGAGAGTAGGTGACCTTCAGGCCCTTTCTGTGGCCCCTACACATCTTGACTTTGCGCCCGGCATGGCCAAAGCCTTCCTGTACCCGCGAGCGGGTTACAGCCCTAAGGTACCTACGGTTACACCACAGCCAGTGATACTGCAAGCCTTTAACCCACCTCCCTTCAGGGAGCCTGGCCAGAAGAAGTTAAACTGTATGTGTCCAGTGCGAGCACTGGACATGTACGTCCACTGTGGAGAAGGACTGATCAGTTGCTGGTATGCTTCGGTCCTCCTAAGAAGGGGCTACCAGCAACAAAACAGACCTTGAGAACAATGGATAGTGATGCCATTAATACATCTTACGAATCTTCTGAGGGCGTTCCCAAAGCGTCTCGTCGATGCAGCGTCTCGTTCCTTCAAGGAACAGGGTTATATACATAACCTGAGACGTTTTCCTTGCCTTTACACTGTGTCCTAACCAAGTGTGATGCGATGAGATTCCAGCAACAAGCAATTTGGGAAATTGCTGTACGACATGATATGATCACAGCAAGTCAGAACATATTTGATGGTTAAAAGTATAGTTCAAGGAAAAATGAAAAGTCTGTCATTATTTAACCAACTTTATGTTGCCATCTTCTGTTGAACACCAAAACAGTTGTTCGGTAGAACGTTCATGCTGCTCAAATGCATTCAGTGAAAGTAAATGGTCACTAAGGCTTATCAAAGCTAAAAAAATGCACATTCAAGGGTTAGTTCATACAAAAATGAAAATTAACACGTTTTACTCACTCTCAAGGCATCCTACTGTAGGTGTATACTATATGACATTCTTCTTTCAGATGAATCCAGTCGGACGTATATTAAAATTATCCTTGATTTTTTTGTGTTTTTGTTCAGCAGTCCAAAAATAACCAAAAAAGATGTGCAAATTAATAATGAACCATGCCTCATCTGACTCCTGGGGTAAATAATGGCTGAATCAATGTGTTTTTGCAAAACAAAAAGAAAATATTTAAAAATGTTATAAATACCTTTTTTTAATCACTTTTTGCTCATCACAAAAAAAACATCCTTTGTAAAGGTTTATAGAATCAAATAAATGAATAGTAGAGACAATTCTGAAATGATTATTGTGATGTTTTATCTTTTAATCCACCATTTGGGTGCAATTTCTGTCCTGATGAAGAAACAAACTCCTCTATATGTTATTGTCTGTTGTTAAATACATTTTTAGTTTCACTGCAGAAGTGATTGTATTTAACTTGTGTGTGAATTCTCGCTGTCTCTCAGGTTTTGAATTACTAAAACTCTCTCGTCAGGCGCTTTACATGTTGAGTGACTTAACAATATTTCAAAATAAGCACTTTGTTGCTTTCATGTACTCAGGAAAGCTTGTGGCAGATTTGTTTGAGCCCATTAAGGGTTGCTGTTAAATTGCAGTGTTGTCAGGGCCTCCAGACTCAGCAGAGCTTTTTGTGTTGAAGTCGCCCTCACAAACCCAGCCTCTAGCTATAACCCCCAGAAACTGCAAACGTTTTATATAATGAGCTAAAACTTTATAAGGAAGCATTTGTTTCACTGCTTGTGATATATGATTTTATGGCATGAATGTAAGACCTTTGAATGACAGTTTTCTTTTTTATTTGAAATAAAGGGTTCAGGTAGAGGTTTATTGTACCTCATTTGTGGTGTGTATTGCTATAAAAAATTTTGGAAACTCACTGATACTTACAATGGGTCTCATTCAGTAACTGTACATGTATTAGTGAACCCAGAATGCAATTCATACCTGCATCCACTAGTGTAGGTCCTGGTGTTAAGATGCGGAGCAGCAAACAATAAGTGCTCATATACTGGCTTTTATGAGTCTCCTTTAAAAAAGAAAGCATGTTGTGCCTCTCACGGAGAGGAAAATGTGTTCTGAATCCCAAGAGAAATCATCTGTTTTAAGACATGCAAAAGGGTTAATAGTCTACAAGACACTTGCTGAAGTCAGTTATATACTTTTGTCTTGCTGACATTCAAAGACATTGTTAATTGTGCATCTTGTTTACTGGCATTTCATCACTTTTCTGTACACTGTCTCATTATTGATTTTAATGTTTTAAAATTGTGTCATGTGCAAACCTGATGATACAATCTGACACAAATCCTATGTTTTTATGTGTGTTTTTTTTTCATAGTTAAGTCATGAAACTGAGAATGTATTGACTCAGACATACTTTCTATAACCATTTATTTAGTTCTAGCTAGCAATTGTCCTGCAGCGAAATTATAAGATCTCTTGTTAACCTTCTTCCTCCCCAGCTCCACCTGTAGAGATGTTTTTCTTGCAGTAGTTTCATTATCCTTAAGGTCTTTCCTTATTCTTGACTGTTTCCTATTTTTGTGCCGACAGATGATAGTATAGTGTATAAATGATAGTTAGAGATATTGACGATAGCAGATGTCTTTGTTGATACTCAAGACTCAGTATATATTAGGCTCATTCTCCTATTAATGCATTAGACTATTGTTATTATTATTACTATTATTAGTCTATATTACTATCAAATTGCCCTGCTATTTCACCTCAGTGCCGCATACCTCCTCGTTGGAAAAATTGGACTCTAAAACTAAGCCCACATCAAAATTTAACTGCAGGGTGATAAACCTGTGTTTACAAATTATATCAGAACTGCTAAAAGAGACATCTTTTAGACATCTTTTGTTTAGCAGCTATGAATAAAAATGACAAAACTGCCTCATCACCAGCATTAAGTTTTCTCAGCAGCACATTAGATAAAAACATTGATGCTTATTCTTCATCATTGATATAATAAAAAATATGCAATTATCAGTTTAAAGGGCTCATCATGAGGTGTGTGGTCCAGAATGCTATATGCATCTGTTTATTTTAACTTTACTCCAAAAATATGAACTTAGGCTATTCAAAAATACTTATGTCCAAAATTTAGTGTTAAACTATAGGCCTTTAAAATCAAGCTACTTTTGATTTTTAGACTGATAATTTCCGCACTGATGCGGAAGTTATTGATAACCTCCTCCGATCCCGCAGAGGTCGCCGTTCCACCCCTGTGTCCATCCTGTTCCCTAGCACATCCACGAGGAGCCCAGAAACTGCAAAACTGCTCTGTCACCAATAGTGCCTTTGTGAGTATCTCCGACCCAGTATCTGTGAGGTTCCTTATTCCCATGTACCTTGGCTGATTCACCACAGGTGTTTCACATTTACTCACTTTTATAAGGCCCCCGACTTTCGCGTATTCTTTGCAAAGTCTTATCTGCCAATGGTGATATTACTGAATGTTCCAACCCGTGTTTGTTTCTCCATGTATGACCCTGGACTGTTTCTCCCGTTTGCGATTCTTGCCGCCTACCTTACTGACTTGTGCTTGTTTATCGACTATTCTGCTGGATTATCTCTGACATACCCGTTTGCTGTGGATTGTACTTTCTGCCGGTTATCACTACCCATTAAAGCCTTGCACATGGATCCGAATGTCTCTAGATACTTCCTCACACTACTGTATTCTATAATCTAACATAATGTGAAAAATGTTTATTGTAGTAAAAAATTATTAGAATCACAAGCTCATTTTATGCAGTATGCATGCAGGCCTATTACAAATATGAGAAAGATCTTATTGTAATGCAATGGTATTTTCATAATACGAGAGCTAAAAAAAATAAATATATATTTTTATAAACTTATACAATTTATTTTTAATTGTATTTTTTCTGCGTATTTAATGTTTATTGTCTAGAAAAATAAACAATTTTAATAATTTTACATTTTGTGTAATCATAAATTTAAAAAAAATGAAAAAGAAATATGTTTTTTGAATCTCTATTTGGTCCATAATAAAATGACATAATATCTCAACGGTGTTGCTTTCCTTAAGGTTTATCACTGTGCACAGATCTACACTGTGACAGAGAAGATATATTTCTTTGTATCTGTGTTTACGGCAAAGACTGCTGGGAGTTTGAGCCCAATGAAATCTCCTGCTTTACGGTCTGTACATTGCCATACTTAAAAGCTGTCCCAAAGGCCCCATTCCGATCTCATTCTTGTCCTGTTTTATCTCTTCCTCATCATTTTTTCTATGGCTGAATACAGCTCCCATGGGCTGCCTTGAGTCACTGACATACAAATCCACCTGTGTTGCTTAGACAGTTTTAATGCACAGATGTTATGTTTTCCTAAAGCTAAAAGATTCATATCGTTTGCTGGGCTTATACGTGACTGTTGTGTTTATCTTTAACTGTAATCTAAATGTCTAGTCACAGAAATAATACCAAAAGGAGCTTCTTTCAGCACCATGGACAGTGATATATTTGAATAGCTGCACATTTGTAAAAAAAAACCATAATATCCAAAGTGTAATTAAGAATGAAAGATTATGGCCTTAAAGGAATAGTTCACCCTAAAATGAATATTCTGTCATTATTTACTCATCCTCAAGTATTTCCTAACCTGTATGAATTTCACTTTTCTGATAAACATAAATGAAGATATATTTTTTTAAGTTTGTAACAAGGCTGTTTAGGTCACTATTTCCATACAATTTTTTTTCCTACCTTTTTCAAAATATCTTTCTTTGTGTTCGGCAGAACAAAGCAACTCATACAGATTTGGAACTACTTGAGCGTGAGTAAAAGAATTGTTATTTTTTGATGAACTATTCCTTTAATGATGGATTTTGATTCCACAAGGTGGACTGGAATCATTGGATTATTGTGATGTTTCTATAAGCTGTTTGAACTCTCATTTTGATGGCACTTATTCATTTTTTCAAAACTGTTCTGATGAAGAACAAACTCAGATGAAAACAAAGGTTCAGGGTCTTCAGTAAGTAAGTGAAGATTCAGCAATTTTGTGCAGTGTAGCCATAAAAACATAAAATAATCTCTTCCATGCTCTGTTGAGTTCAGTACTGTGGCAAGATGTCATAATAGACATGAGGGGAGGGAAAAATATCAGTCCTGTCTTTCCACAATGACAGCTTTCAGTTTTTGCATGGGAAAATGTCCTGGCATCATGCTGGCTCTTACATCATTACTTTAGCAAAGGATGTGGATACATCGGATACAGACTACACTGATAGATCACAGTGTATTCTGCAGACAGGCAGTTCTATAGATATGAAAACCAAAAAGGCTCCAAAAAGGCCAAATCTGACTTGTATGCAGTGTGAATATTTTAAGTCTTAATAATTTCTCTCCTGGTTCAAAAGTAGCTTATCAGCACTGAACAACATTAAAATCTGCAGGCATATTAATGCGCTGAAATCGTAATAGAGTCTCTAATGATAATGATCAAGGGTTCTATTCCCATCTCTCTCTTCCTCCTGTTTCTTTTCAGGGTTGAACTTGGTGTTAATTGCCAGTTGTATCTGTATCAGTATTCAGTGAAAGATTTGATTAAATAATGAAAGTTTTTCAGAAGCTGTTATTATCCTCGCCTTTTCACCCATGTCTGTTGGCATAATGAAAGGAAAAAGATGCAACAGAAGAGGTTTCAGAAGAAGGTTTGATTTTTAGCGTAAATCATCTTTTTTGGATCAAAGTTCAATTAATCTTAAGTCATTAACAGAGTTCTGATGAGAAATGACATGCTTGTGTTTGGATGTGTTTTTAAACACTAAAGCCTTGAAGTGGGGGAATATAGTGTCTGACAAGACAGATGAAGCTAAAAGTGAGGTCTGGTTTAAGATTTCAAGAGCTCAGAAGTCATTTTCTTTCATGTCAACAGGAATGATAATGAAAACCAATGAACTTGTCTGACTTGCAGAAGTTCTGCTCGTCTAGATGTCACTTTTTCAGAAAAGGAGATAAATTTAAGAAAAAAAAATTAAGATTCAAATGTTAGGAGAGAGAAAGCAAAAAAGAAAAGAAATAAATATATATGTACACAAGTGCTCAACACTGATAACCCCTAGTCAAATATAATGGAGTCAAAGTATGCTTTTGAAAGCCCAGGTCTTTGATCTTCTCATAAGAGTGAGGCAAAGAACGAGGATGTCTAAAAATCTATTTTTTTCTTCATTTTAGGTCTACCGTCCAAATACCCAGCTCTTTTTCTACCTTGGCATGAGGAGTAAGTGGATCTCTGAATGTGGTGAGTTGTGCAGAAGGGCAGCAGAGGGCAGATAGAAGAGATAAAGCAGGAAAGCAACCAAAGCATCCACATCGATACACACCCTCAGTGTATATCCATAAAACTTTACTTAAGCAAATAACAAGCATCTCACATGCAACTTCTCTCCACTACTGACTCATGAGCTTTGGGCAGTTTAAAGTCACTGCCTTTTACTAATTTCATTTTCCAGAAAATAAAGGAAGAAATAGTTTTTAGACCTTTGTTTAACTCCCTGTCTTCCTAACTCTGCTCATCTTTTCACAAAACTCACATGCGGCCATCAGATATTATTAAAATTTTTGTGGTGTATAACAAAATTTTTCTTTGTATTCTAACCTAGTTTAGCAAGATTCTGTTCTTATGTCTACTATTGCAACACTCTTGAAATACTTTAGAAACAAAGAAAATGTATAAAAAAAGACCTGCAAATCCAAAATAATACAATTCAAAAGCATTTTTTATTTTGTTCTAAATTTTGAAATTGTTAGTTTTTAATGTTTCTGCATTTATTTATTCAAAAATAGATTTAAAATATAATAATTGTCACAAGCCGCACCTCTGTGGCTCTTCCCGGATCTCAGCAGCAGAAACTATGACCTGAGTATTAACGTTCCTACCCGGACTGATTTGACCCACGCACCTTGAAGTCTTCCGCTTCCAGGTGTTCCTCGTTTCTCAGACTATTCAAACAAGAGCTTTGCTTTCTATAGTTTGTTATTCTGGTTTGATCTCTGCTTGTTCTTTGGATTTTGATTCTTGCTGCCTGCCCTGACCTGTTTTGCCTGCCTTGTGACTACCCTTTCTGCCTGCCTTTTATACTACTGTTGAACTGTGTACCGAACTCTGCCTGTCTGACCATTCTAGTAAACTACCACCACACCGCTCCACAGACTGTGCCATAGATCTCCTGCCTGGCATGGCGCCACCTCGTGGTCGTATCTTCCTGCAGCTCTAAAACAGCTTCGCTCTGCTCGATACTTCACTAAGCTGGACCTGCGCAGTGCCTATAATCTTATTCAGATCCGGGAAGGTGACGAATGGAAGACAGCTTTCTCCACCATGAACGGGCACTACGAATATCTTGTTATGCCCTTCGGCCTTTCAAACAGTGACCAACATGACACGAAAAGGAACCAAATGATTACCCTGGAGCACGGAAAGTGAAAAAGCCTTCCATGAGCTCAAACTCAGATTCACCACTGCTCCTATCCTCTGACACCCTGATCCACTAAAGCAATTAATTGTGGAAGTTGGCGCCTCAAACACTGGTATCTGTGCCATCCTCTCACAGCGCCAAGGAGACCCTGCTAAACTCTTTCCATGTGCCTTTTACTCCTGCAAGCTAATGCAGGCAGGAAGGAATTATGATGTGGGTGACCACGAGCTCTTGGCATTAAAGGCAGCGTTGGAGGAGTGGCGGCACTGGCTAGAGGGGGCCAGAGAACCCCTCACAGATCATTGAAATCTAGAATACCTACAATCATCCAAAAGACTGAATTCCCGACAGGCTCAATGGACTCTGTTTTTCATTCGCTTTGACTTTCAGATCATATATCGACCCGGCTCTAACATACCCGGATCTCAGCAGCAGGAACTATCACCCGAGTATTAACGTTCCTACCCGGACTGATTTGACCCACGCACCTTGGCGTCTTCCGCTTTCAGGTGTTTCTCGTTTCTCAGACTATTTAAACCAGGGCTGCGTCCGAAATCGCTTACTTCCCTACTATATAGTACGTGAAAAACAGTATGTGAGGCGAGTAGTATGTCCGAATTCATATCATTCGAAATTCAGTAGGCGAGAAGTACCCGGATGACCTACTGCTTCCGGCCAAATTTTATAGTAGGCATACCATGGACACTTTTCTATCCCATAAGGATAAACGTTGTTTACTGTGAATAAATTACACTTGTTTAACACAATCTAAATAAACGGATGACTTATTGAAAGTTTAAATTGTCACACTGTTGTGACGACGCGTGACACATGACAACATCAATATGTCGGATGTAGTACGTCCGAATTCCATTCATACTACCCACATTCATACTATATAGAACGTACTTTTTAACGGTCAGGTAGTACGTTCAATTTTAAATGTAATACCTACTTAAGCAGTATGCGATTTCGGACGCAGCACAAAGCTTCGCATCAGTTCGACAAGAAGTCTTGATTGCCATGGTGTTATTACTAAACGTTTTTTGTATTTAAATTTTATAGAAAATATAATTTGTGTTAATTTTATTTTTTATAATGATATAGAATTATTAATGAGTAAAAAAAAATAAAACTTGTTGTCACTCCAAATTTTCAATTTAATGCTTCCTTGCTTAATTAAATTATTTATTTCAAATGTGGGAAACGTCGGAACTCAGAATAACCAGCTTATTTTCAGTCCTATTTAAACAGTAAATCTATTATTTATTGACAAAATTGTATGTATAACATTTAAAACATGTGACAGCTTTTGAGACAGCTTGGATAGGTTATTTCCAATGAGCTCATAACAGTGCATGATGTTTCTTCAAAAAGGATGCGTTCAATGATTTTGCATACAACTCACTAGTTTTGGATCCCTTGTGTGCTAACAAATGTATATTAAGAGATCTGACTTCTAAATGACCTTGAAAGCTGCAAAGACCTTGTCCCGTCTCAAAGGAGAGCTTAGGTCAAACAGGCCTGTTAAAGAGCGAAGAGAGAGCTTTTCAAAGCTTTCAGGATTCTCCCACACTCCTGTGGAAATACTCACATACGCAACCAGCATTAAAAGCAGATTATTGATATGCATGACCTTTTAGGTCTTGAATACATTAACTCAACCATGTGTCATTATCTGAAAACTGAAGCGAGAGAAGCTGAAGAATTTTCCATGCTACATTCCATCTCTTTCTTGCTCTCATCTCGGGAAAAGAAACAAGATGTTTCACTCCCTCAGTCTGTTGTGTTCATTTATTTGTGTGTGCGTATAAAAGAAGAGAAGGAAAAAGATATGAAAGGACCTGTCTCATTGCACTGTTTAAATGCCATTATACTGCAGGGTAAAAAGGAGAGTGAAACCGAGAAGAGTTATCTGAAAGAAAGATTTGTTTTTATCTGCGATAAATCATGCTGTCGCTTTGAGCTGATTCACCGTTAAATGACAGGTCTTTCAGCTTCTGCAGCTCTATACAGCTGTTAAACGTGAATCTTCATAGCAGCATGGAGACTACATTTCACAGCCTTTCCACAACAATAAAACATCCACAACATGCTGAAGAAAACTGACGCACCTGGTTGAGCTTTGAAAAGTAGCTAGTCAGAATCTTGTCACATTGCAAACTTTTGGAAACACAGATTAATTACAAAGCAGCAAAACGCTGTGAAGGGTAAAGAAAGAGCGGAAGAGTTTGGAAAGACAGATGCACAAATACTTTTTCTGTCTCCATCTGTGTTAGAATCAAATCTGTAAATTATCATTCTGCTTTCGCTGCAGGAGGCAGGGCGGTAATATTCATTTTTTTTTTATTATTTATATAACTATTGATTATTGATATAACTGATTATCTGATCTCTCTCTTATATGCAGACAGAGATACAGGAGCCTCCTGCTGAGCATGTGTGCTGAGGATAAAAGAACCTCATCTCGTAGAAGAGTTTAGAATAACTTTAACAAAAAGAACCAGAAAGTTCTCCAAAGCTTTCCGGTGGAAATTACTAAATCTGCCCAAGATCACTTCAGTAGATCTTAGATCTTAGACTAAAATTTAAAAAATGTAAACATATATATGTATAACGATTTTTACTCTAAAGTAGCTTTTTTTTGATAATAATGTTGTTGTGTATCAAGACTATAGAATAAAAAAAAAATTTGGTTCCGCAAAGAACCATTGCAAGAACATAGAAGTTATTCTATGGCATTGTGAAGCACCTTTATTTTGAAAAAAGAAATGCTGTTTTGCATTCAAGAAAATATTTAACTTATTGACTCTAAAAATGTTCTATAGCTATCAAGTTAAAAGTAACAAATATTTTTAAGCTTGAATACACTGAAGTAAATACACATAGTAATTATTCATTTTATTTATGGAGTCACACCACACCAAGATTTTACAACCTAAAAATATATAACAATTTAAGAAATGTCTCGGTTACGCATGTAGCCCTCGTTCCCTGAAGAGGGGAGCGGAGATGTCACGTTGGATATTGGTATTTTGGGTGCCACTGGCCGTGAGGCGGCCAGGTGGGGGCAGGATGTGTTAAATGGCCGCATCTCCAAGTGCACCGGACACAGCTGCATTGCGACCTACCACTTCAACGGGGTGACCCCCGTACTGTATACCCCTTAGCTGCACCAACGTCAAGGGTGGTAAAGGAGGAAGAGCCATCCGAACAGTTTCTGGCAGTAAAAGGTGCTGTCCACGTGAGCTCTTCATGCACCTCTGGGAAGAAGGGTACTGGGGCCCTGAGAACCAGCACGAGTCACCCCTAATCATCCCGCCTCGAAAGTTCGGAAGGCGGTGGAAGTTTCCACATGATCCCGTCCCCCTCAGTGGCCCAGCAAGCATCGTCACCAGTTCTGGATCTGTATCTGAACGCCCAGTGGACGCCATGCTGGCCGGAACTTCACAGCCAGCAGGTTGTTATCACAGAATATAGCCTTACAGGCTTCTCGCCAGCCCAACGCAAAGCAGTGGGCTGTTTTATAAGACTGAAGGGCTGTCAGCGACAGCGGAGTGATATAATTATTAATGGTCAAGATGATTCGTAGTACCTGGATGAGCCTGTGTTATTAGTTTTACTGGTTGTTATCTAAATAACAAACCTTGAAATGTGGTGACTGACCAATCAGAATCATGTGTGTTTTGTTATTGCTATTGTTTTTTATGATCTGTTTTTAGAGGTTTGTGGTATTTGCCCTGATTTTACTCATGTTGTACAGCGCTTTGTGATCTATATCTGCGAAAGGCGCTCTATAAATAAACTTTTACTTAAGTTAAAATAGGGGACTTCAACATTAATTTCATCACGTACATCAAAAGCAGTCGATAGAAGATGACTCCCTGGTTAAAAAAAAATATTTTATATTGTATTATATTATTTATTTATTGTTTTATTATTTACTTTTTGTGTAAGAACCTGTATAGGATATATACATATAATATCTATATGCTGGCTGTATATTATCCCTTACGTATATTATCTTAGTGCATATTAATGTTAAATAAGGAATCCTATTGTTAAGTGTTACCGTAACACTACGGTGTGGTGCAGGGTGCGGTATGAAATCAATTCCTCTATGGAGCACAGAACGGAGGACACGACAGATTAAATGCAATCTTATTTAATCAAAACAAAAACTCCAGAGCTACAGAAATAAAAAGAACAGGCTGGCGAGGCAGCAAAAGTAACAAACGCAAGGAAACATACAGACTTCACATTACATTAACAAGACCTAAATACAACAGAAAGACAACGGTAATTAAAGGGTTACAAATCAAAGACAAAAGTGAGGGCAGGTGGAAAAGGACAGGTGAAACAAACTAAGTAGGGAAAAACCAAAATCACAAAGACAGTGGGGGAGACACGACAGGACAGGAACAGAGTGTCACAGTTACCTGTTTTTTTTTATCTTTTTCTTTTTTGAGAATTTCTTGAACTTTAGAATTAATACAGAAATTACAAAAATTGTCATCACAAAAGATTTTTCATTAAGTATTTTTCAACTGTATTTTTAACATATTAAAACAACAATGATCCAAGTAGTATTGAAGCCTTGGTTGACAGATATTTACCAAATAGTCCATAGATATACCTATAGAAAATCTATAATGGATTCTTATATTGTAATGTGGTCACGCTCAGTAAACACAGAGAGACTGAAGTGAAAGTAAAGTTAGTGTTTATTTTGTGATAACATCCATTCTTTCCTTCCACAGGTGATATGCAGGTGAGTATTTCAACAGGTATAGGTAATCATCACAGGTAAGTAACAACATGGGTCTTTGGAAACATTCAGGTAAGGAAAACTAGATAAACACAGAACGTAAAACCTTAGTAAGCAGACATTTCTCCAAAGGTAAGTGGTAGGTAAGAATACTCAAAGTTCTTTCGTTTTCCAAGTCCTTCCACATATCGTTCCGTGTTGCAATGCTTAGTGCTCAAAGGTGGGTGCTCAATTGTCTTACCTGCTCAGTGATGAAAAGGTACTTTCAAAGTTCAGGCAGACAGCTATCCTTTCGCTGAATTAGCAGATCGGGGCAGACAGGTAAGGATGAAGGAGATCGTCAGGTAAGCGGTTTCAACCTTGAGCTCAGCCATCGGCCTCATGGCTGAGCTGGCTTTTATGGTAGAGAGTCCAGGTGTCAATAATCAGGCGAGATTGAGCGGGTGACAGGTGGGGATGATTGTGTATGGTTTCTAGTAACTGATCCAGGGACAGTTGAAAGTGACGGTATGACAAATGTATTGTAGAAGTCTGAATTTATTAGAGAAACAGATTTGGGCTAAAACAGCTGTGCTATAAAGGAGCGGAATTTATTTCTTGAAGAGGTTTTATGAAAAACCTAAATCTTGCTCTGATAAATTGCATCAACACAGTCTCACGACCAATTCGTACGTATTCATACGAGGTGCCAAATTTGTGTTAATTCGTATGACCTCACTCGTATGATTTTGTACGATTTGTCTAAAACCCTGTGATGGGTAAGTTTAAGGGCGGGCTTAGGTTAATGTCATTCGTAAAAATTCATACGAATTGGCAACTCGTAAAATACGTACGATTTAGAAGAAATCATACGTATTTTTTGAGTGAGGTCATATGAATTTGTACAAATAAGCTATCTCGTAAAATATGTATGAATTGTCGTGAGATCAGGTTGGTTGCATATAAATTAGCTGACCTCAGTAACTGGCTAGACCATCGGATTAAACAGTTCTTTTCAGTTCTTTCTGTCATTTTCTGTGAGACATAAAGGTTCTATTTCCAACTTCTTTACAGAAACCTAAATAATCCACTTTGCTTGTTGTAATCCATAATGGCCCAAAGCCACTGGCGTGCACAGATAGAGACGAGGTGGTGCTGAAGCACTTGCCCTTTTGCCCTCAGTCCAAAAAAGTGCCCTT
>JAUCMT010000114.1:3675800-3688335 GCA_032357475.1 Enteromius thamalakanensis
ATTTCTGCTTAATTTAATGTTTTAACAGACACCTCAATTATTTTCTTTTTACAATTAATTTTCTATTAACAGGGTTACATGTTAACTAGAATTTATGTTAAACTTACTTCCTGTTTATAATTTTATTTACTTAGGTTGTGTTTGTTTTCTTTACTTGAAGCTAATTATTAAGTTAACTTCAGTTTTCTTATTAAGTGTGCTTTGCAAAAATAAGGCAATTTAAAAAAGGATTTACAGTGTACAGTCAGTATTTGTTTTTCTATTTTTTTTCTCTTATATGTGTACAGATATATTTTTAATTTATTTATACAGTATATGTAAGTTGACTAATACTGTATTTTTATTCTGTTTATCTTCTTATGTCATTGTATCTGTAGAAATATGCAGCCACTGGAGAAACAATTTCCTTTGGGGTTAATAAAGACTACTCTTTCTCTTTCTCTTTCTCTTTCTCTTTCTCTTACTTTTACTCTTACTTTTACTCTTACTCTTACTCTTACTCTTACTCTTACTCTTACTCCTTTACTTTTTCCCAACCATTATATCTATAGCTCAGCAGAAGTGCCCCAATTTCCCCAAAACCATGGTCGCTCAATTATGGTCACAAGCCGTCATTACCGACATAGTTTGCGAATAGCATTCTTGCTTCATTGTACAGGAAACACATTACTTGTTTGTTTTTCCATAAAGGTCACTCCGTGGGCTTTCCAAACACAGTGTTGATCAAAGACTGCCTAAAAGGAATACATATTTATGTTGTCTATTGAAAAGATGTGGGTGATGAGATTGGATCCAGTCTATTAGAAAGCTTTAGAATGCAGTAAAAGCTTAAGCAAGTGCCTCAACACTAAGAGAGTCAATTAACAGCATTACCCAATATGAAATTACAATCTATAAGCAGAAAATCTTGAACTTTCCACAACCCCAGGTATAAAAGGTTTAATACTGACACTGATCAGTTTTAAAGGCCAAGCGCATCAAATAGCATTTCAGAACCGTTAAAGTGATGAAGATCAGTTGTAAGTATGGGCATGCTGAGGATTATGGGAGCTAAGATTTAAACGTGTATAATCCAGAGAGAGCGCAGTCCTGAGGCATTCAGTCACATCACGCTGTAATGAAACACTCTGTTCATTGTGGGACGGTTGTGGCACGCTGGTGCACTGGCACTCTGCCATCCTGGCACCTCGGCTCAGATGTTATTCAGAATTGTAAAGCGGCCCCTCTCCGGCAATTGTGCTTCATGTGACCTGATTATGGCTGTAGAAAATTTCACAGCACCAGCGTCCTTAATTGCAGTTCTAGTGATTTTATAAATTCTTCTACACAGCTGCACAGAAATAGGCTTGTTAATACTGGCATCATAAAATTTGATTAATTAGTCAGACTAGCATCTGTACAAGAAGTGGCACAGCTAGTTGTAATTTCTTTGTTATGCCCGGTCTGTTGATGTGTGATAACGTTAAATTGCTTCGAAATCAAACTACTTGCATATATTTTACAGGTTTGTTGATGCTGTGATGCTGTGTCTGTTATCAGATCATCTACAATACCATTTAAAAAAGTTTTTTTTTTTAAGAAATATTTGAAATATTGTTAAAATTTAAGAATTTATTGTTAAATTTATTTCTAACTTTTCAGCATCATTAGTCTTCAGTGTCACATGTCAAAAAAAATCTATATAATATGCTGATTTGGTGCTCAAGGTACATTTCTTGTTATCAGTGTAAATATTTCTGCTCAACACACACATATACAGTATGTAAATATATATATATATATATATATATATATATATATGTATGTATGTAGTTTATAAAACCAGTTTCGGGAGGGTGCGCGTAGGTAACCACAACCGATCACAACTCCAATATTCCACTTATCTCATCTCCTTATCAAATCTTCAGCCACTCCCTATAAATAACCAGACACTTTTTCCTTCCGTATCTCAATCTTGGTATCACGCCTCCTCCCCAGCTCCTCCGCACATTTCACCAGGGGAGCACTCAGAGTTAGGAACTGGCTGTCCACCTCTTTTCCCTCCCCAGTCCTTATAGGGCTTGGCAGCCCTTCTAACCCTAAGTATCCTAAGTATTCCAATGAGATTGCTGCTTTGTTCATGTGCCTGGAGCTGCTAAAGCTACAGTACATGGCTTGGTGGTGCTCAGGCACAAAACGTCTTGTTGAGCACACAAAGTAAATGAAGAAGATACACCTGAGCAAGATGAATGTAAAGCTGCTGGTCTTGTTTCCTGAAACTAAACAGCTGTATGACAAATGCAAAGTTAACAAAGTAAACAAGTATGTTGACAAAGAAGTGTGTGAATGGTTTTGACAAGTATGCCTTCTGGCTCCCTTTTTCTTCTGTGTTACAAGTCAGTGTCAGAAGCATAAAAAGTTGCGCAGTGCCACCTTGTGTACCGGGGTTAGGGTTAGCGGAGTCAGCTCTTCGTCAGTGAAAATCCCTTGGGTATGAACAGTGAAAAACACTAGCTATTTTGCCTGCGATAATCATTCTGGTGTGTACGAGGCTTTAGGCATATATGACGTTGTTTTTTAAGATGAATTAAATCGGAGTTAATAATTGGTTAAAAATTGTCCTGCTCTTCCAAACTTTATAATGGCATGGATGGGTATTTTGTTTAACAGTCAAAAGAAGTCAAATAAAGCACACGCATCCATATTAAGTCACACAAGCGCTGGAGGGTGAATAAAGGCCTCTTGTAGCGAATTCATGCATTTTTGGTTAACATAAATACTTATTAAAAACAAGATAAACAGTTTTGTGTTACTTCCGCTATCTGTACAACAGTTTCACAAAAGGAAAACTCCTTTTGACTTACATTAAAATCTTCTGACATTTTTCTTTCAAAATCTTTGTTTTGTGGTTTGGCATTTTGTTTTGTTTTCTCTTGTATGTTATAATACATTTGAATACATTTTTAATATGTATGTGTGCATTTTATTAGACTATTTTTGGACTGTTGAACAAAAACATTCACCCACACAATAAAGCTTTAAAGAGCCAGGACAATTTTCAGTTTAACTAAGACTGCATTCATTTGAAAGAAGAAAGTCATATAGGATGCTTTGAGGGTAAGTAAAACATGGGCTAATTTTCTTTTTTTGGGGGGTTTACTACTTTTTATACAGTAAACTCTTTTAGTTTAGTGTACTACAAGCCCTTGATGCCCACTGTAACATCTGATTACTGACACAAAACCTGTTGAGCACAAATTGTTTATTCTTGCTTTTGCAGCTGTTGAATATTATTTAGAGTGTTGTAAGCTTTTTAAAAAAAAAAATGTTGCTACTGCCTGACAGATATTCCTGAAATAAGTATGCTAAGAGATCACTGCTGTCTCTGGGACACCTCGTAAACAGCAAGAAAAGTGTCAGGGGAACGGTGAAACTCTCTCTGCCTGTCAGTCACTGTGCATGTCTGTCTCTGCTGATGTCAGGTTGGCTGACATGACTTTGGAGGGCGGGCTTTTACCTACTGTACAAGAGAACCTTTATATTAGTTTTAGGTTTAATATGTATTTACAGTCCAATTCTTTTATTTATTTATTTTTTTTAAATCGATATCCTTCTATGTTACATGAAAGAAACAATTCTCATAGAGGTTAGGAACAAATATGATGGCTAGCAAGTAACAGCCCAAATGCAGGATGTTCTCACACTCACACACACACTCTATCTCTTCATCATTCTGTCTCTTACACACACACCTACACTGGTAAATCCTATTATCAATCCGGACACACCGACGCATCCATGCGACAGGATTAGGATGCTGAGTCTGAATCAGGAAGGCATGATGGAAATGCAGAGAGAATAACCATCATGACGAGAATATAGAAGACACTCTACAGATCTGTGTAATCTTGCTTTCTAGCAGCTCCCCAAAGGACAAGGGATACAAGAATACTGGAATTATTTGAACTGACCACAATATTATATAGCTAAAGTTTCTTATAAAGAAATGAGACATTTGTACTAAATTTGTACTTTTTCTGAAAATAACATGAGGGTGCATCTGTTTTTTTATGCATTCCAGAGTCGTAACCACATATTTATCTTCAACAAATGTATATTATTTGATGTCTCATTCACATCTGTAGCATAAATGTTGCAGGACGTGTCATACTGAAGCTTAATACTGATGGCTAGGGGTTTGTTCACATGAATAATTCAAAGTATGAGGAGTAGTAATGGTGAATCTTGACTTACAAGACTGCTCAGAGTGAGAAGTGGATTGTGTAATCTGTAATCTTTTAATGCTCCATCTTCAGCACTGCGAGAGGTAAAGGATGACATTTCACAAGACAGA
The DNA here is from genome assembly GCA_032357475.1 of Enteromius thamalakanensis. Lineage (NCBI taxonomy): Eukaryota > Metazoa > Chordata > Actinopteri > Cypriniformes > Cyprinidae > Enteromius > Enteromius thamalakanensis. The sequence goes on from JAUCMT010000114.1 coordinate 3,680,134, forward strand.
AAGAAAGGATCTGTAAATATTAAATCTTTTAATAATGCAAATCTAATACTATTCAAGGATCACATGTACATTTATACATATAATTCTATACTATACTATACTATATATTACTTTTTCAAATGTTTGGGTTTGGTAATTTTTTTTGTTTTGGTAAGTTTTTTTTTGTTCTCAACAGTATGACATTTATTTAATCAAGTAAAAAAATTCAGATCAGAATGTAAACAAATCAGAAAGTAAGATTTCTTTAAAGATGTTTTGAATTAATTTAGATTGACTTCTGAAGGACTATGTGGCAATAAAAACTGAAGCAATGATGCTGAAAAAATTAGTTTTGTTGTGCTTCACACTTTCCTTCCACTATAAAATTGGATGCTTATTTTGTGAGATTCTCAGAACATACTGTAAGAATCGACATGACCATGCCCACAAAGAACAAACACTTTTTGGTCACATTATAACATTCGAACACTGTAGCAGACCTTCATTCATTTGAGGATGGTCCTGTTCATTTCCTCTCAGTGGATGCTGCTCTGCACCACTGCGCCCTCCTTACATTATCTCTCGCTTCATGATCATCTGCGAGGACAAGCATCTGCCAGTGCATTCCAAAATTATTTAGTTGTCACCAGGGTCCCTCCTGTGAAAGTTCAGGCAACTTGAACAACATGTCTTATTGAAATTCAAACAGCACAAATGAATAACAGACATATACCTTGCATATACACATACATAATGTACATATATGTATATATTGATGTGTGTGGGTTGTTTACATACATGCAATATATGCATATCTATTGTGTATTATTTGCTATGTATATATATAACACTCAATACAATATATTTAGAAAATAATTACATGTACATGTCTATTTTTATATAATTTACATACTTTTTTTGTGTATTTATATATACATAATAAATATACACAGGACACATGTGCACACATTTTTATGAAATTTTAAACGAGTTGAACACATTCATTGTCTGCATAATTTTTTTTTTTTACAAATTGACCCAAAAATGAACATCATGTTATTGAAAACTACATTACATTTTTTGGTTCATTTTAATGCTTTATATTTAATGCCTTATCTGTGTGTGACTTCAAAACAAATTTGATCATCTTGAAGATACATCTGATAAGATATTGCTCCTTTAAGCAGATTTCATGTGCAATCTGTACTTTTGAGAAGTATATCATTAGAATATTGATGCACTGCACAGGTAATGTTCACTTTTATGCACAGTCTATTTTAAAATCCCACAGCTGAAATCAGAGAGCTGTAAATGTTTGTCAGAATGATGCTGGACTCATATAATGCGTCAGTGCGTTCTGCATTATTGTTGATGGCAATGACTGACTCAATATTCTGAGTTTTAGATTTCAAAGTAAAACAGAAAGGAAATGGAAACTGCACACTGTGATAGAGTTGTGGCTTCAATGCATCTAAGATGAGGCATAATTTTTTATAGATTTCAGCTCTTAAAATCATCTTTGTGCCCCTGACAATACAATCTCTTTTTTCTCTTATTTTCTTAGACTTAAAAAAATACGAATGTCCACACAACTTTTCCAAAGCAGATATTACATAAGAACTAAATGAGCTTAGTATAACCATATATTACTGTGATTAAACTAATTAAGCAAACTGTAAGATTAATTTACATTTTATGCTGATTGCTCTGCATTTGTATTCATTGTGCTGAACCTGAATAAAACTGAATAGAAATTAAAAAATATTATTGCAACTTTATATCACAATTAATCTTACTTTTTTTCTCAGAATTGGGAGTTATAGAGTGAGATTTATGAGATACTGTATAAAGTCACTATTGCGAGTTATAACAAGAACATATTAGTCCTTTTTTTCCCCACTCAACATTGGACTTTATAACTCACAATTGCGACCCTAAACTTTTTCTTGAAATTGCGAGTTTATATCACGCAATTTTGACTTTATGTCTTGCAATTCTGACTTTATAACTTGCAAGTCTGACTTTATAACTCACAATTGAAACTTTATATCTCACAATTCTGACTTTATAACTCGCTAGTCTGACTTTATCTTGCAATTTTGACTATATCTCGCAATTCTGACTTTATAACTCACAATTGAAACTTTACATCTCTCATCCTCTTGTAGAAGTACTGCTCTGGCTCCTACATCACTCGCGTCCACTTCCAGTTTAAACGCCACTGCAAAATTTGAAGCAGCAAGGTTCACTACACAGTAGCACTTTAATATTATAAAATGCTAATTGACATTCAGAAGTCCAAACAAATGTTTCCGCAGGACTAAGCAAAGTGTTCAATGGGACAGCAACGGAAATAATTCCAGGAAAGAATCAGGTATTACAAAAGCTGAAATTTCAATAGCTCTGGGCGTCAAAGGAACTTGCCAATATCCTATCCAACTTACTCACAAACTTCGCAGAACCGACGCTGTCAGCACAGACCTCCATTCTCTGCATTGGAAAACAGTCAGGAACAGTTACAGCATTGGCACGTCTATAGTCTGTACAAAAACGTGCAGTACCATCTGACTTCTGCACCAAAATACATGGTGAACTCCATGAACTAACACTGGGACTGGCCAAACCTATCTCTAACGAATACTGAACTTCTTTTTTTATCACTGATCTTTTAACAGCATTCACTCTATATGAATGTTGCTTGATTGGATGGGAATCCCCTACATCAATATGCTGTAAAACATTGGTAAGTGTAGGCACATCACCTAATATAAAGGAAAATTTTGTGGGAAGATTAACCACATCATCCTTCTGGTCAACATCAAGATGTGCTAAGAAACTTGACAGATTGGCTAAAGTTTCAGAGTTAGATAATCGGGCACACAACAGTGAAGAATCAGACTTTAATGAACCCTCAGAATCACCTTGTTCTTCCCCTGAATTTAAGTTGCACGCAACCCCTACTGGATGAATAAACTCTTGTATCTCTTCATCAGTCTCTACCTCATCTCTAGTGTGATACTTCTTATGCATATTAACATGACATACCCGCTTCCGACGTTTCCTGTCTGGTGTACTCAACACATAATCAGTCTCTCCCCTCTTCTCCAGTATCCTATAAGGACCTGAAAAACGTGTGGTTAAGGCCGATCCTGGAACAGGCAGTAGAACCAGCAGCCGGTCACCCACTGCAAAAGACTTTTCAACAGAAGATTTGTCATACCTTTTCTTCATTTTACGTTGTGCTTCTGCTAATGATTCGCAAGCCATTAACCAAGCTTTCTGAAGTTTTTCATGGAATTTACTCACGTAGTCTAAAACATTCATCTTTTTAGATTCTACAATCCCTAACATTCTCTGTTTTAAGATTTTTAATGGCCCTCTCACATAATGGCCAAACACCAGTTCTGATGGACTGAACTTTAGAGATTCTTGCACAGTATCCCAAATTGCAAATACAAGCAAGGGAACACCTTCATCCCACTCAGAACCTTTCTTATGCTCTGCAGTAAAAGTATCAGTCACTTCCAGTGAAGGTACCATCTTTCCTCCAGCCAGATCATTACCCAAAATAAAAGATACACCTTTTTACTGGCAAGACTGGGCGCACTTCTACCTCTACAAATCCGGACACTAAATCGGTTCTCAGATGAATACGATGGCACTCTTGTGATCTCCATGCTGAAACTCTGAACCAGCCTGCTAGATCCAACGGATGTTTGATCTGAAAAATGCAACACATCTGCACATATAAAAGACTGGGCTGCACCAGTGTCCCTTAACACCTGTGCTTCCACCTCATCTTCCTTCTTACGGACATAGACACATAACCTTTGAAAAGGAAAGGAGCATATGAAGTGTCCACCTTCTCATTTGGACACTCACAAGGTCTACCTAGAACTACAGTCTTCACAAACCCAACCTCTTTTACCTGAGATTGTTGTTTACACTTTAAAGAGAAACACTCTGCAATCACATGTCCTTTTTTGTGACAATAAAAACAGTCTCGCATTTCTTTAGGCTTCTCTGAACTCACTTTAGACTGTTGAATCCTTGTGGGTGATCTTACATAGTTTTCTCTATTGTAAGCGGCTGAAAAACATTCCTATGTGTGAACACAAATTTGTCTGCTAGTATTGCTGCTTGTGACACGGTCATCACTTTCTGCTCATTCAGATACAACACCATTCTGTCTGGAAGACACTGTTTAAAATCTTAGTAACACTAAGTAACACTAGTTCTATCAGTGAAGCAAAGACATCTGCCTTACTAAAGACACACCATCTATCAAAAAGAATCCCCTTATCTCAGGCAAATTCCACGTAAGTCTGAATGGTATTTTTCTTTCGACCACAAAATTGTTGCCTGTAAGCTTCTGACACTAGTTCATAAGCCTTAAGTACGGCTGACTTAACTACATCATACTTGAGACTATCTTCCAAAGACAAGGTTGAGCAAACCTCTAAAGCTTTAACAGTTAATTTACACTGCAACAATAGTGACTATACATCTTTAGGCCAACTCAAAGAAGTTGCGATTTTCTCAAAGGTGCTAAAATAACGATCCACTTCAGATTCCTGAAAATACTAAAGCAAAGTGCTTACCCACTTCAAAAGTGGCTGTATTCGAATTAGCCGAATTGTCACTTACCGGAATGAAGTTTTGCTGAACAGAGGAACTCGCTGCCACTCTCGCCGACTCGATATCCAACTGTTTAAGCTTAACTTCCTAAGTTCCTTTCGAACTTGCGGATCTGTAGCTGCAGATTTAACTCTGCTTGGTGGGCCTGTGCTCTCTCTTGAGCCTCTGCTCGGAGCTGTGCGATTCGCAATTTTAATTGCGCCTCCCCTCTCGACCTGGGAGTGCCAAGGGAAAACGGTTCAAAAGGTGAAAGAGTTGCCGAACTTTGGCCTCCGCTGCGACTACCTCACCATCACTTTGGCCTGCTTCCACACCATCCTGCTCCTCATCCATAGGCGCCACACCTCCATCTACTTCCAGCAAGCTTAAAACACCAAATTCGATTAGGTGATCAATCAATTCTGCCTTCATTTTCTTTTTTAGTGCCTGTTTCGGAATTACAATCTGATAGTGGCTAGCTATTTCCAGCTAATCATCTTTCCTACATTTGTCTATCGCCTCAAAAGAGGGATTATTAATGAAACTCTTCAAGTTTAATGCCATTGAAACACAATGCACTAGACGAAATATACTTCTCAACGTTCACTTCAAACTATCTAACACACATCTTTCCACAGCAAAAAAAAAAACAAAACACAATTTTTAGGATGAGCCCTATGTTGAATCTATGTTACGTTCCCCCTTTGGATTTAGCTTCTAGGGGTTTTAGGGAGGTAACATAATTATTAAATTAAAGAAAATAGTAAAAGAAAAAGGATGAATTGAATGCTGTTGCTTACTATGGAAATGTGTGTATTCGAGTAACAGACAGAGGCAAATGATTTTCAAAAGAATTACGTTTAGTAATGTCTTTGTAAAGTTTTCTGTTACAAGCTCCCGGTGAAAATATTTACAACATAAGCAGTGAACTCGAAATACCGTACAAACTCAACCATAATCTATTTACAAAAATATATACTTACAACAAAAGATAACAATAGCGAGGGAACTGAGCGGTGCTAAGGAAAAGAAAACAGCAAAACATAAACTCTCTGACTAATGTTGAATCCAAAACTTACTAATAAACAAAAGAGAAAATAACATCTTCAGCGTAGACTGCCACTAGCTACGCTGGCTAACAAACATAAACAAGAACTCAACAGGAGCGAAGCAAGTAAACGTGAGGCAGCAAAACAAATGACAAACAAGTCGCCTCTCCCGCCTTTGCTTCATATCCGGATCTTTATATGGATCGGTTGCCGTCTGATGATGATTGACATGCAGATGGTTCAATCACAGGACCTATGAGATGACAGTGAAAGACGGACAAAAATAGAAACCCCTCCTAAGACAATACGGGACATAACACAGAGACTCCGAGAACACTACCTTTACCTTAAGGTAGAAAAATGTGAATTCCACCTGTTTCCTGGAGTATGTCATTTCCCCTGCTGGAATCACCATGGAAGATAAGAAAGTCGAGGCAGAGCAGCAATGGCCTGTTCCCACCACAGTAAAAGCCTTTCAAAGATTACCCAAAGATTTAGGGTATAGTCAGATCACAGCCCCTCTTATGTCACTGCTTCGTGGTGGGAAAAAGATTCTCTGTTGGATCCTTTACTCACCTTAAGCAAACCTTTTGCTCAGCCCCTATCTTACACCATTCCGACCCACAATGTAAATTCATAGTTGAAGTAGATGTTGCAACATTAGGAGTGGGCGCCAATCTGTCACAGTACTCTGGTACTCCTCCAGTGCTCCATCCTTGCGCCTACTTCTCGAAGTTAACCTCTGCAGAACAGAATTATGATGTGGGTAATCGAGAACTTTTGGCTATTAAGTTGGCTCTTGAGGAATGGCGTCATTGGCTCGAGGGAGCTCAAGAAACTTTTGAAGTCATTACCGATCACATAAACCTCCAATACCTGAGAGAATCCAAGCGTCTGATAGGCTAGATGGGCATTATTCTTTACGCGGTTCAACTACAAGATCACCTACCGTCCAGGTAGTAAAAATGTTAAAGCAGATGCCCTATCACGTCTCCAGGATCCAGACCCAGTTCCCAAAGAACCTGAACCTATCTTACCTACAGTACCTCAGACTTTGCAGCCCCCATCCAGTGGGAACACGAGGATCAAATCCGTCATGCTGCTGAGAACAAACCAGCACCTACTACCTGTCCAGAGAACAAAACTTACATTCCACTGCACTGCGTCTGCAAATCCTGGACTCAGTTCACACCTTACCAGGCGTAGGTCACACAGGTAATTACAGAACACTGAATCTCCTGCAAAACAGTTACTGGTGGCCTCAGATGAAAAGAAATGTCATCAATTATATCAAAAGTTGTTCTATTTGTGCCATAGCTAATGTTCCACAATGTCTACCTGAGGGAAAACTACAGTAATGCCCCTGCCATTACCCCAGCGGCCATGGTCACATCTCGGTATAGACTTCACCACAGACTTACCACAATCACATGGGTTCACCACCATTCTGGTCATAGTTGACCACTTCTTTAAGAGCTGTAAGCTTTATTCCATTGACAGGAATCCCCACTGCCTTACGTTTCATCACGTCTTCAGACACTTTGGTTTACCTAAGGATATGTCTGATCGTGGCACACAATTTACATCCAGAGTCTGGAAGGAAGAAAATCCAGGAGATCTCCCTCTACCTCCGTGTTTCCTGTCACGACCATCAAGCGGAATAGAGCCAATTCCTTCCTTGGGCAGAATATGCCCAAAATTTTTTATGGCAGTTATCCACTGGATAAACACCTTTTTAATGTGTTTTGGGCTATCAACCCCCGTTATTTCCCTGCTCTGAAGAACCTTCCCAGTTACCAGCCATAGACCACTAGTTTCGAGAGAGCGAGCGACTATGGGACTCTGCCCATGTTCATTTGCAATGCGCCATTCTGAGACACAAGAGCAATGCAGATGCCCGCCGTCTGGCCACTCCTCAGTATCAGCCAGAAGGTAGAGGTAACTACCTACACCTCGAAATCCTTCTGCCTCAGTCTGTCTTCTGCTTTTAAGCCGCAGAGAAATCTGCTACATCTAAGACAAGGAGGAGCCACACTCACCTGCACCAAGCACCTTTGAGCCTATGACCTAAAGGGATCGTAAAATACTGTATTCTACCTTTGATTACCAGTATGCTCACCTGCACCAAGCACTTATAAGCCTGTGAGCCAAAGAGATCGTAATATACTGAACTCTACCTTTACTTATCTTACCTAACCCTGTATACAGTACTCACCTGAATGACTTACCTGTGTGATGTATCCCAGTAGTCAGATTCCACAAACAGCTTGACTATTGTTGCCAGCCTCTGAGCACGTTGAACTGTACCTGTTACACTCACCTGAACCCCTGCTCTGCTTACACTGAAAAAGGAGAGTTGGATCTCACCTGCATATCTGGAGATTGCTGGTGCCTTTTGTTCTCTATTATACCCACCTTCTGAGTTATTACCCTACCTCACCTTAAAGTGCCCCTATTATGCCATTTTAAGGGTTGCTAAAATTGTTTAACAAGTCTCTTAAAACAGGTTTATATGTGTGCAAGGTCAAAAAACACTTTAGTTTTCTTTAAAATTAGG
>JAUCMT010000114.1:3691648-3713039 GCA_032357475.1 Enteromius thamalakanensis
AAAAATATGTGCTATATTAAATTTAGTAAACTTGCAAAATAAATCTATCAGTACTTTTGTACTTAAGTACATAAAAACCAGAGTACTTTTGTACTTTCACTCAAGTAAAATTAAAAAAGGAGTACTTTTACTTTTACTGGAGTAATATTTCATATTATGGATCTGTACTTTTACTCAAGTACTTGATTTGTGTACTTCGTCCACCTCTGTCTGTGGGCTTCTAACAACTTGCTATAGTGCATTCCTTAAAAATGCTTTTAAGAAATCTTCATGTCTCCGCCTCCCCCAACCCATGCTTCAGTAAAAGAAAAAAAAAACTGGCATGCCGTTGGGGCCCCTAATTCTGGGCCCCAGGGCATTGGCAAGGTTACGTGCAGACTGGTGTCACGGTGCACTACGCGGCCACAGGGTCATGACTCGACCGAAGGGGAACGTCTAAGGTTAAGTAAGGAGACGTTACATCCCCTTGCCATGACCCTGGGTTGCGCTGACGCTGACTCGGCTCCTCAGCCAAAACCTGCAAGTGCATTCCAGCCGTGCCCTCTTATACTCATGCTGTGATAAGGCACACCTGGTGCTATACCATTCTACAGGTGTGGCTGATTAGTAATCCGGTGACAGTGATCTTTGTAAGGAGGTGAGGGTGGAGCCTGGCGTGGATGTAACATACTGGGCCCCTCTGAACCTCTCCTCCATGTCATGGCCAGGTTAAACCCTGTCTCATCCAACAATATAAATGTTTTTTATCAGCTTCCAGGTTTACCCCTCTAATAAGACATTTATTGCAGGAAAAACAAATACTGATAACAAATGAATTTGGAAGATATTTGGGGAACATACTTAGTCCTCATTTTCTTCACTTAGTCACATAGTAAAACATTGATGTTAAGTTAATGTGTATTGTATTCAAGCATTTGTAAAAAGTGTCAAGTGTTTAGAAAAATGTGCATTTTGATCATGGTTGTGAATTATGTGTCTAGAGACATGACATGAAGACTCCGTATTGGTGGAAAAAGCATTGTAAAAACTGTAAAACTGTAGTCAATATCCACCGAATTGTCATCTTAGGACATACAGTACTTCGCTAATTTATGAGAGATGTTTCCATCCAACTGAAAGCCACTGTCAGTGTGGAAAGAGAGGAAGGAAAACTTGACACATTGTTGAACTTAACTGTCTAAAATGACTGTCTGAAATTTAGTTTCAGTCATGCACATTCATTGTATATATGTCATATGGTGAGCAGAAAGGAGTATATTCAGACACAGACAATAAAATTTACAAATGTGGCACATCCTGATTCAGCAAAACTATCTGAAATCTGCTCTCACGAAATCCAAAAAAATCACATTTTAATTGTAGCTTAAACCACATGTGGATTTTTGGATTGGCAATCATTATATTTTTTATGCTGTTCATGGATACAACTCCAGTATGTCTAAAAAAAGTCTTATTTCTGCAGCCTGTCTGATTAAAACCCTAGGGATTTAACTATTCAATAAACCCATGATGCAATACGATTCACAATACTATTTTCTCACGATTCGTTTTAATTGTTTTAATTGACAAAATGCTGCACATTTCTTTGTGAAATTGAAGGTACTTAGTTTGTACCTAAAGAGTCGAATTTGGTACATAAATGGTACATATTAATATTTAAACCTAAATGTCCGTATTTGAACCTACTGTAATAGGTACAAAAGTATACCTTTTAAAAGGGTAACGTCCCAGTCACAGCTTTTGTACCATTATTTCTGAAGGTATACAGTACACAGTTCAGTTGCTGGATGCATTTTAGTGTGAACGACAATATGAATCTGGTTGATTTTGGTTGTTTTGTTCTATAAACATTATAGATGGAAAATGAATAGTAGAGACTTTGGCAACTAGTTACCCACAGGCTTAAATGGGTCAAGTATCTTTCAAGGGACAGTGGTGTTGTGATGGTTCATGGATCAACCCTTCTGAGGTTTTAAAATACACCTTTTCTTTTGCCAGCCGAGATCACCCCATGTTGCTCATTACAGCTCCAGGTCGGTGTTCTGAAAGTGTTATATCCCTTCTAAACTTTTCCTTGCTAAACCTTTTTCAAAGATATGCTGTATTAAACTAAATGTTCCTATTTTAAAAGCTGAAAAAAATGCAGCCTTTCTGACATCCCAGAGCTAAAACATTACTTAAGCTGTGATTGATGATTTTTTACTTGCTGCTCTGGAACCTTTTTTACAGGACATGTGAGCTGCTTCAAAAATCTATGAAAAGTTGAAAAAATAATGACCATCTTGCTTTTGGCCATCAAAGTCTTGAAGTTTCTCTGCATGTCACAAAAACTTTGCAAACTCAGACCAAAAGAAACCACAATGTGTGAAAGAACACAAGAGACAGAACCGCAGAACTGCTGATGCCCTTCTCCTCATGGACCCGTGTTGAACCCTAAACCGAAGACGAGTCAACAAAACATGGCAGTCATTATGACAGATGCTCAACCCCATGGTTTGCCGATAGCTTGCTCCTCCTACTTTAAAGTTGTGATGCTTTTGATCTTCTGGTTTTCTGACTACAGAGGAAGAGGAGGGTTGAAAAAGTGAAGTCTCAGTGTGGTCTTCATGCCTGTGTCGACAGCTTTGAGTAAGTGTGTGTGGGTTAGTGTATTTACCGTACAATGTATGACAAAAATCATGATTTATAATTATTTTCTTTGATATAGATGTGATTAAATGAACTTAAACTAAAATGATTATTTCCTTTATTTCTTTAACATAATTTGTAAGTTGCATTCTTTGCCCAACCAGGTTTTCCACTCTTACGGCCCCTCATTTAAACCCCTTTTAAGGGCCTCTGCTGTATTTTTGACCTGCCGTCAGCATGATGGAGAATAAAGGCCTTGTTGTCTTTTCCAAAGCATCCTACTCAGCACACACGCAAGCCTCATCTGTCAGTTCCCTCATGTGCAACATTGGTTTGTAAACTGGGCCAGTAGGGTCCTGCCATGGGTTCTCAGAGTGACAAGGGCCTCCACACCCTCAGGCTACTCGACCCTGACCAACCAAAAAAAACTGAACACCAAGACCATTTATACTTAAAGTGCAAACTGACCACTATTTTCCCAGGCCACTATAGGCAAATACAACATAAAGTAAACACTACAGTGTAGTCCCACAACATGAAATAAACACTACAATATAATTTTTTTTTTATGTAAAAATATGTTTTCAGCTGTCCTTTTAACAGCATATATTTAGCTTATATAAATAAATATACTGAACATGTTCTATTTTTTTCCAACCAAATCGTTAAGAAGCTGCTTAACATCATTATAATGACATTTCCTCCATCCCACATGAACACTTTTGGAAGCTAATCAATGCTTTTCAAAGACCTCTTTCCCAGAATAGTGACATTTTGGTTCTCTGACACAGGCATATTGCATTATTGTAATGATGTCATCCCATGATAGCTTGAAATAAAGCTGAAGAAATAATGTCAAGGTGCTGTTTAGAATCCAGACTCCATTTTTTTATCTCTTCAGTTTACCCATTTTTTTAATCTTTGCTGTCAAGACAGGGCTACTCCTAAGTAGCCCAAGCTTGACACTGTCACACGTCTTGTGCTTTATTGTTTCTGTCTGATAAGGCAGAGCAGCTTAAGGAGTGTTACCTCAGACATTGTGTTCAGTCTGAGTTTTAACCTCCCTCGCTCTCGCTGAGGCAGGACTGCCACAGAAACTGCCATATGGTTGCCTAAGCAACAGCTTCAAATGAGATTCTATTATTAATGACTGGAGAAGAAAGTCTCTCACACTATTTATCGATTAGTCAAGCCCAGCCCCTACGATCAAAATGTCACCCAGGATTTTTCTCTAGTCAAAACCCCATGGATTTCTGAGTCAATACAGGAAATCAAAAGTGAAATACATTCTGTAGCTATAGATTGTTTTCCTAGGATTGCTTTTTCTTTGACTGTTAGGAGCATGAACTAAATTGAATATAAAGGATTATAGAGGGAATGAAAGATTTGTGCGTGAATAAATATTAGTTTTGTTCAAAAACTATCTTAGCTTTGTTCATAGACAGCATTTCAAGACAAATGTGCGTATGTGTGCTTGTTTATGTGATTTATGAGGACACAAATTTGTGTATGACATAGGTATAACAATATGAAGGTGATTTATAAGACGTTTCCATTTTCCCCATAATTCAAAATGCTTAAAAAAACACACTAATTGGTGTTTTTTTGAAAATATAAAAATGCACAGTTTCCAGTAAGGGTTAGGTTTAGGGTCAGTGTAGGGCAATTCCACATACAGTCTGTACAGTTTTGTGTGCAAGCGTTTTTGTGACATAGGAAGACACAAATATGTATAATGTAATGGGTATTACATAGGTATTACAAAGACAATGTGATTATATATATACATATATATATATTATTATTATTATTATTTTTATTTTATTGTTTTGAAGGAAGGAAGGAAGTAAAACTGCACAAAGTTTCCTGTAAGGTGTAGGTGTAGGGCAATAGCACATATACTACTGTACAGTATAAAAAACATAAAACATATTGTCATACTACGGCGCGTGTTTGTGCTGAACCTCTAGCGAGGTAAATGAGCGGAGGACACGAGAGATTCAAAGACAAAAAATATTTAATAACAAAAACCAGAGCAGAAAACAAAAGTTGACGAGGCAGCAAAAGGTACACACACGGGAGATACACTAACAGACTTCACAAACATTACCGACATTAACAAGACCTGAATACAAACGAAAAGACAGTGGTATATAAACACATACAAATCAAGACTAAAGTGAGGGCAGGTGTTAAACAACAGGTGAGACAATCGAACTAAACTGGGAAAAACCTAAATAACACAGACAGCGAGGGAGACAAGACAAGACAGGAACAGGATGTTACATTACACCCCCCTCCCGGAAAAGCGCACCTGCGCGGTGAGTAACATAATTCGGGAGGGGGGGCTGGGGCGCTCTGGAGGCAATACCCGGACCCCATCACACCACCTGCCTCCAGGGTGGATCAGATGCCCTCGAAGGCCACACCGGGTGGACAGTCTTATGAGGACCGCGATCAGGTGCCTTAGCGGGCCAATGTAGCTCGGGCACTGGTTGTGGCAGTCCATAACTAGTCCACATACAAACTCCCATCCCGCCCACCCTCTCCAGGACCCACCCCTTACTGGCCCCCCCAAATAATTTTCTTGTGTATGCTCCTCGGGAGGCACACGGGGGGCGCAGCATTTGGAGTACGCCTTGGCGGGCAAACAGGATGCGCAGCAGACTCTGGAGGGTGCACAGGATACGCAGCAGTCTTTGGAGGGCACACAGGCAGCGCAGCAGACTCAGGATGGCGCTCTTGCAGGTTCTGCAGGTTCTCTCGAGGTTCAGGCCATGACAGTGGGTCCTCCTCCGCCATTGGTTCTGGTGGGTCGGGCCATGACAACAGATCCTCCTCCACCAGTGGCTCTGGTGGGTTGGGGCCACGACAACAGATCCTCCTCCACTAGTGGCTCTGGTGGGTCGGGCCACGACAACAGATCCTACTCCACCAGTGGCTCTGGTGGATCGGGCCAGGATAGCAGGTCTTCCTCCATTGTTGATTCTGGTGGGTCAGGCCACGGTGGGAGGCCCTCCTCCACCATCGTCTCTGATAGTGGCAGCGGCGGTGGCAGCGGCAGCGTGTCAGGCTCTAGCAGTGACAGCTGTAGCTGGGCCGGCTCTGTCAGCGGGGCAGACTCTGGCAGTAGCAGCGGCAGCATGGCAGGCTCTGGCAGTGACAACAATAGCTGGGCCGGCTCTGGCAGCGGCGGCGGGACAGATTGGGGCAGTGGTAGCAAGGCAGACTCTGGCTCGGGAAGTGGTACTGTCAGCATGGCAGACTTGGCGTTTTCCTCCTCGGCCGCTATCTTAAACACACGGAGACATCTCTCTATAATTACCCTCGACTCCTCTGGAGACAGGATTGGGGGAAGTGAGCTTGGAATAACGGGAGTTCCATATGGTAATCCGTGCCGTAGTAGTGAGTCCGGAGCTGCATCCCGCAGAGCGGTGGACTTTGGCGGCGGACCAAAAACCAGAGCAGAAAACAAAAGCTGACGAGGCTGCAAAAGGAACACACGCAGGAACACCTATCATCCACTCACACACACAGGACTCTTAGTTTATTTTTGGACTTCATTTCCTCTCCACCATTGCACCATTCACAACATCATTGCACTTATATCGAGTTACACACAGACTCAAATTCCCATCATGCGTTGCTCACTCACATCTGCTAGCGCTTGCAAACAGCACCCACAGCTGCAGCTCTTCACACAATGCTTAAATAGCACAGTCACACAACAAAATAACTCAAAGTCTTGAATTCCCTTGACTTTAATTTCTGAGCGTTTATTCCTGTGTTTGTTTTCTGTGTTTTGACTTTGGACTGTTTTCTGGATACTGATTGTTTGCTGCTCCAATCTCTGCCTAGATATAGCTACTCTGCCTGTCTCCATTACTTCTGTTTGCCATTGATTTGATTCTGCCTGTGTTTGACCATGCCTATGAATAAATGCTTGCATTTGGATCCCCCCTCGTCTGCCCCAGTCATTACAGAATTAGACTTTTACAGACTTACATTACAGACTTACTGCCACTACAGGATCCAGCAGCATCTCCAAGAGAGTATTACCAGGTATGGACCCAGCCAAGCAGCTGATCTGCTTAAGACACAATCAACTTAGAATCTGGTTCTGCATTTGCTGTGCGTCCCTTGGAGGAGGAGCATGAATCAGATGTTAGGTCAGTACCTGACTCACTGGGACATGACCTCAAGATGACTGCCAAGCCTCAGCCGGAGTCAGCGCACAAGATGGCCGCCATTCCTCAGCCAGAGTCAGATCACAAGATGGCCGCCATGGCTCAGCCAGAGTCAGATCACAAGGTGGCTACCATGCCTCAGCCTCGGTCAGCGCACAAGATGGCTGCTATGCCTCAGCCAAAGTCAGCCTCAGCCAGGACACAAGATGATGGTTTATTCTGCAGGACATAGAGGCACCAGCCAGCACTTGGATTTTACAGCCTTCGCCTTAATTTTCTCTGATAAATGTAGGAGTAATACGTAATTCAGAAGTCTAAAGGGTCTACCTTTATTAGTGTGCACTGACAGTAAACATGATTTTATAAAATAAAGAAAACAAGCATGTTCTGCCTTCTCATCTTGAACAGGAGCACTTAACAAAAATGAACCGAAATTTAGCGAAAAAGGCCTGATAAATACATCTATTGAAAGCTTTTAATTACCACTTAATGAAATAAAAAAATAGAAAAAAAACTTATTAGTTAACTTAAATAATCGGTAAAGATGACTTCTCTTTGAAAGCGTGTCTATGAGGAGATGGAGAATCAGGAAATTCATCTTTGCAACACACACTCAGAAAGCACTTGTTTATGAGTAAATAATTCAAATGTCTTCCTATTGTTTTCCCCTGACACATTCATGATAATTCCTTTGCTGGGGTTTTGCGGCAGGATTATTGCATGCATCTGAACGCAGAACTTTTCAGCTTCGCTAAGGGCAGGCAGGGGCGTAGCAACAAATTCTCGAGGTTCACAACTACCTACGACACCATTTAATACATCAATCAACTGATGCTTTTATCCAAAATATTAGCATTTACATTAGTTAACAACATTTAATGTGATCTTAAAATTATCCTTAAAGAAAAATAAAATTTCACTCCTCATGGGCCCTCCCCCCACTTGGGGCCCTGTTAATTTAGTCCCACTTTTCACCCAAGTATTACGCCCCTGGCTGCAGGACAATAAACACTGTGGAGTCGCTTTTAGCTGCGAAGCATGGTCTCATGTTGTATTCACAGGCACAGCATGGCAATCTTTCAATCACTAATTGATAAATGTCTAAAATATAAAAAAAAAGGAGAAGCCTGCGTCTGAACTATAATGTCAAAAATATCAGCACAAAGAAATGATCTTCGTCGAAGACAAGAACACCTGGATGAGCTCTGTAGACAGATCACCAGAACCGAATGCACAAACACACACTATAAGTCCTTTGCGGAGGAGAACTGGTCCCAACTGAGCCTGGTTTCTCTCAAGGTTTTTTTTTTCTCCATTCTCTCACAGATGGGGTTTTGGTTCCTTGCCGCTGTCGCCTCTGGTTGCTTAGTTGGGGACTCGGGCCGTGGTGCAGAACCGTTGCCCTCTGCGAGAAGAGCAGGCACCGCTGAGATGGCCGACAACCCTCCTAGCTGTGGCCTTGCGCCCCACTGATCATCACTCAGCCCCTTTCGCTGTGTGACGACATGCACACCCTCTATAGGCAAAACGGGGATCGCAAAAAGGACAGACAGCTCACCTAGCCGCGGCCCTGTACTCAACTGAACATCACTCAGCCCCTCTCGCTGAGCGATGGTGCCAGCATCTTCTGCGGGAATCTCGGGAACCTCCGATGTAGTTGACAGCTGTGAAACCTGAATCGACTGGACCTGGGACAGCACCCCTGGCTGTATGACTTGAGCTGACTGGACAGGAAACAGTCTTTTAGGTTGAGGAACCAGGACCAGTAAATCAGGCTTCAACCCCCTCCTTTGTGGTTTGAGAACCGCGGGGGTTTCCTACAGACCTGGTAACCGCTTAGGCAAAGCATGCACCGCAGGGGCTTCAGATGGCTCTGGAGCCCTTGCTGGTGGATCCAGTGTTGTGGATTCGGTCCCCATTTTGCGCGGTTTCTCCGGAGTAGCACGAGCAGCTTGCCCCAATCCTCCCGCCTGAGACCGCACTGTCATCAGGCAAAGAAAGATTCCTGATCTCCATGCCAACTCGGTAATGTCTGGAAGTTCTACGGTCTGCGCTCAAAAACACAGCGGTGAGGATGGTGTCGTTGAGACCTGATCGTTCTGCGAGCTGAATGAACTCAGAAACAAAGTTCTCGAACGGCGGGTCTCTGTGCACGAGAGCAAACAGTTTTTCTGAGAACGTCATCCTTTAAAATAGAAATCCACAGAACTGAGCGAGCAACCGTACAAACATAGACACTTCCGGGTTATATACTCGTGAATCTAGGTTTAGTAGGAGGAGTTAGACAATGTGTTGCTGTGGTGACTGATGGGTAAGGAAGAGAAATTAGTGAATACACGTGACGACACAGAAACATGAATACAAGTCTGGGATGTAAACAGAATGAGTTCGTGAGACTGAGTCCAGGCATGAAAACAGACAAAAATCACAAAGTTCGTTGGGCGCTGGAGTGCCATCCCCAGAGCTGTCTAGGCACCTCCAGCTGACTGTGACACAAATCTATCCCATACAACTGGCTGCTTTATCACAACAAAAGTTTCTCAACAAACTCTCCATTATGCTGAGCTTCGTTTATAAAACAATCTGCAGTCAAATGCTCCGAACACACATATAATTCTCCATCATGATTCGGGATGCCATTAAAAAGAATCATTTACTTGTTCCTGCAGCTGTGGCCATACTGGATGCATCAAATCGAACATTCCTTAAATTTTACATTTTGTCCTATTGTCAGGAGTAGCTCAAGTTCTTTAACTGAACGGGTATCTGTACTGTATCTGGTTTATAGTGTTTTAATGGCTTCTATTTGATTTTGATACAACACTGGCTTTCGGTGTAGACAGGTTTCAGCTGACTGAACCCCAGTGGGTGGAGTCTCAGGTGTGCAAATATGTTTATTAGTGTGACGTCACAAATCCCAAAACATCAACATTAGGAGATTGGTTAAATAAATTATCTTTTTGTACTGCGGATGTTTTAAGCAATAAAACTATCATGATCATTTAAAAACGACTATGTTATGAACCATTTTGTGTTTATTTAAGCCTATTAGTAGTGTCAGTAGCTTAGCAACATGCTACCATCAAAGTCTATTGCAATTGTAAGTCAAGTCTATTTGCCCTCACTAATTAATCAGTTAAATTAATTTAACCTTTTCTACCATCAACAATGTGCAGCACTCACCTGGATAATGCAACAGCAGACATACTGTAGCACTAGAATGCCCTCCACACACCATCTATCAGTGGAGATGTTTAGATTAGAAGTGAATGATTGATAGACTATGTTGGGCCCTGCCCTAGGACATTTATTGACCATGCAACAGAAACTCAATATAATGTTTTATCTGAAAATGAACTCTTTTTTTTTTTTTTACATCAGTACACCAGTCATTACATAGGATGAACACCTCCCTGTTGGCCTCACTAACACTTCTGCCTCCCATCCAGATACTGATCAACCCTGTTTAGTTTCAGAGTTCAAGCAAGAATTGCAGTGTGAATGCTGCTGGAATTTGATTTAGTGCAGAAATATTGCATCAGTGTGTTTTATTTTGGATATGATTAATCATCATTAATCTTTTCACAGCACTAATATTTATTTATTTTTTAAATGACTGGCCATTTTTCTAGAGAAGAAGTTATTTGTCAGATTATTTGGGTCATGTGGATTAACTGCCTAAATGAGGATTTTGGGCCATGAAAAAATAATCCATATTGGGCCTTGTCCACTTGCATTAGATAAAATCTGAAAAATTCTGGAATGTTTTCTTCCAATAACTTAATTTCCATTTGACTGAAGAAAGAGACTTATATGACCCGGGGGTGTGAAAATAAAAAGAAAACGTTAATTTTTGGGTGACCAATTGCTTTAAGGGCTATTCACATCAGATATGATAACGTCTCAGGTTACGCATGTAACCCTAGTTCTGTAACGTTTCCTTTGGATTTGAAAGGCGAAGGAGAACGAGTGGTGTCCAATTCCACATTGTGGGCCATTGCAGCAGGTCCTCTGCTACGGGCTCTGGAGGATCGGGCCATTGCAGCAGGTCAGGCTCAGGGAGGTGCTGTGGAAGCGCAGACTCAGGGAGGCGCTGTGTGGCAGGCTGTGGCTGTGGCTGCGGTGCAGGCTGGCGCTCGCGGGCGCGGATGCAGGCTGGCGTTCGGGCGGAGAGGTGTTAAATGGCCGCCGCCAAACGGGAGCCCGGCAGCTTCGGTACCTTTCCCCGGATCCGTTCATCCGTTGTGGGATAGGGTGGAAGCCCTTGAGCCAGGCGCTCGAACACGTACTCTCTCCAAGTCATTTTGTAGCTCTTATTTGGTGCGTCAATCTGTAACGTTTCTTTTGGATTTGAAAGGCGAAGGAGAACGAGGAGAGTCAAAAAGATATAATAAAATAAATAATAAAAACGTTGAGCAGTATCAATTAACTTCAATTCAAACACAGGCAACAACAAGGCAAACATCAGGGCTGACGCACCATAATGAACAGAAAAGACATGGGTTTTATACAGACACTAATTGACAGACACACCTGAACGAAATACACAATTAACTAAACTAGGTCAAGGAGCACATGGGGAGAGACAGAGCACATGGAAACAAAAACAAACATCACATGACACAGAAGATAAATCAAATACAAAGAAACAAAGAATAAAACAAACTCAGACTGTAACAAGTTCCTTGAAGGAATGAGACGCTGTGTCAACAAGACGCTATGGGGAACACCCTCAGAATTCCTGGGAACAGAGTAATCAGGGGTAAGGTGTACAGACGAAGCCTCAGCCACGTCTGCACCATCGCATCTAGCCCCAGCAGAGCTGGATGAGCTAGAGAGTACCAGAGGGGACATAGCGCACCTTGAGACGCAAAGAGGTCCACCTGAGCCTGATAAAAAACTCTCCAGATCTGCTGCATCACCTCGGGGTGGAGCCTCAATTCCCCAGGCCTCGGCTCATGTCTCGATAGAAAGTGTGCTCCCACGTTTAGATGCCCAGAAATATAGACTGGAGTCTGTCCTGGGCCCACACAAGGATCTGGTGTGTCAGCTTGTATAAGGGGCGCGATCGCAGACCTCCTTGGTGGTTGATGTAAGAGGCCACTGATGTGTTGTCGGTGTGCACCAACACATGTTGATCTCTCACGTCTGGTAGGAAGTGTTTCAATGCTAGAAACACGGCCAGCATCTCCAGGAAGTTGATGTGCCACGTGAGATGGCGACCACTCCACAGACCTCGGGTCGAGCGGCCACTCATGACCATCATCATGCAGAGGGGATTTCACCTTAGGGAAACACCTCTGTTCCTGAGCCACCACTGTAGGGGTCTCATATACAGCAGGCCAAGAGGTACAACGTTGGACACAGCTGCCACTAGACCCAGCAGTCTCTGAATATGCTTGACAGTGAGTGACCGGCCTTCTTTCACACTTACGACTGCAGTAAGGATCGACTCGATCCGAGCAGGGGTCATATGAGCCTGCATCATGGTCGAATCCCACACCATGCCTAGATAAGTGGTTGTCTGAGCTGGAGAAAGGACACTTTTCTTGGTGTTCAGCCTCAAGCCCAACTGTTTCATATTCAGTCGTCGATGCAATTGAGTATGCGGATGCCCTAGAATTGCAACAGACCCACACACTTCGTAAACGTACGGGGTGAGAGTGCCAGACCAAAGGGAAGAACCCGATACTATGCTTTTCCCCCGAAGGCAAACCTCAGGAACTTCCTCTGAGAAGGATGGATCAACACAAGAAAATAAGCATCTTTTAGATCTACCATAACAAAACAGTCCTCTGACCTTATTTGAGACCTGCTTTATGGTAAGCATCCTGAACTTCAGATTCATCACAGAGCAGTTCGGGAGCCTGAGATCTAAAATGGGCCTCAGCCCTCCAACCATCTTTGGAACAATGAAGTACCGGCTGTAGAACCCAGACTCTCTTTCGTGAGGAGGGACCACCTCTATGGCTGGCCTCTGGTGAAAAGGGATAACCTAGCTGGTCATAATGACGCGGTTCCACCAGTCCCACTGTCCTTTTCCTTCAGACAGAGTTAGCCAATGATGCCTCTGTGTGGCCACCAATGTGTAACACAGACATTGTGCGCAGGCATGCACCAGCCTAACCCGCTGCTGAGTACCCCTTCCCTAGCAGTGCTGAAGTTGTTTTCAACGGTCTGGAGGGGGTCGGGTCCAGCACCGCGAGGAACGCTAGTAAAGGCTCTCTCTTCATAGAGAACCTTCCGAGATGCAGTGGAATGTGCTTTTATGCTTCCTGGCCAATGACGTCACCCACCTATGACGTCTCACCATTTCATTGGTCTGATTACACACACGATTCAGAGCCGTCACGCAGAAGGCGTTCCCCATAGCATCTCGTTGACGCGGCTGGAACTGTCCGTTATCAAGCTGTTAAAAGGAATACTGTTCATAAAAGATGAATTTTTGTGTTTTGATGTGGAGATATTCTATTACATCAGTAGAAGAGCAGGTTGTTGTTTGCTTTGGAATTTGGTTTAGATTCAGAAAGCACAGCGTGTCAGATTTATTAAACAGATAATAAATCTGACATGTGTTTTCTGGATATCGATAAAATGTTAATAATCATTCTAATTCTGTGAGAATAAGAAGTCCTTGCCAAAACTATAACCATAACAAGGAACAATATCTTCGAAATCATTTACTCACTAAATCTCATGAACGATGTAGACAATGACATCAAACTAAATTTACCAAACTTTATGGAGCCTGAGCTTTTTAAAGTGGCAGACGTGCAGCATGTGTTTATAATAAACAGAAGGTTATGGTCTCTCGGTGTGTGGATGCTATTATTGTTACAGTTATCTGTATAGTTATCATTCTTGGTGTGAACAGGCCTTTTAGAGTGACCTTACACAAGATTTTCAAGCTTGTCTGTCTTGCCTAACTTTGCTTCTCACATTTTTTCATACCCATCATCTATCCTCATGAGCTTTTCTCTTTTTTTTCTTTTACTTTCATTTTCTACACTCTCTCCAACATCTGAGCCCCTGCTCGGCTGTGTAATGGAACATTTACCCTAAAAGCTTGGCTGAAATGGTTATATCTCCTCTGTGTGTCATCCCGTGGTTGCTTAAACCCCAGCGCCCTCTCTTTCTCCCCCTCTTATCTCTATGACCTGTAATAAGGGTGCTGTTCTGTGTGAGTGAACATTTCATCTCCAAGAAAATCAGTCTCTGAAAAAGCAGGACATTTCTGTCTGTTCTCAGCAGGTGAGCTCTGTGGCAGCAGGTGAAATCCAACATGCAGCTATGCTCATGAATCTGATGATGAAACACGCTCATACATATCCTGGCAGGCTGGCTGCGGGCCCAGAGTGCTCCTGTTTGCTGTGAAAATGAAAAATATGCATGTTGCAGTCTGCGAAGAAAAGCATATTTTAAGTATATTTGTGTTTTGAATATACAGTGCAAAATATTCAAAGTGCAGGGTGGCATGGTAAATAGGGTAGCTGTTCTTCATCCAGACTCCCTCTAGGTTTGAAACTGAGAACGTCTAGTTAACCCCAAAGCAGTAATCCCAAAAATAACTCTAAGGGTGTTGAAGATTGAGTGACCCCTAGTTCATAAATTTCTGTCCTTTTCTGTGTGTTTTTAATTCTGGGTTTGTATACAGCAGGATTTTAATCTATGCATGAAAACCTTTAACCTTTAAAGTGTATGTATGTGTGTGTGTATATACACACACTGTATATAGCATGGGTATAATTGTATCAATAGCCAACAATACAGTTCATTATATGGGTCAAAATTATGCATTATTAACTTTTTTTTATAACAAAACTTAATTTGTCATTAGTAATATGCATTGCTAAGGATTTCATTTAGACAACTTTAACTGATGCACCCTCAGATTTCAGATTTTCAAATTGTATTTCGGCTAAATATAACAAACCATAGGACACCACTGTAAAATTTTCTTCAATATAAAACATTTATTTAATCAGTTGTGCACTATATACAGAATATATATGCAGCACATCTATCATATTTCTTGGCCAGAATTTTTTTTTTTGTGTATATGGATCCATCCTAATGCCTCTACTGTAATTTACAGCACACACTAGAATCAAATTTGAATTATTCAGCGTGTTTTAATGTAGGTATGCTCTTCGATTCTGAACACCAGCACGGAGCTATAAACCACAGGGAGTGTGTACGTAAAGAAAACTGTCTAGACCTGTTTTGTCTGCGTGCCTGTTTGTTTAGATTTTATTTTGCCCTTGTATTCCTTTCCCTCACACAAACTGCAGCTGTTTTGCATATAGATCCCATTAGACTCATCACACCTGTGCTTCAGAGCTTCAGGTGGACACCCACTCCAACACGTCTCATGAAAATTTCATATGCAACGAGAATGAGAAGCGACAGTGGGAAAAGAGACAGAGAGAGGGAGGGAAAGAGACCGTTCCGATGAAACCGGTTACCATGGTGAGACTGTCAATGTCGATATCCAACGTGTCATCTTTTAGACCCTAATTGGGTACCCCAAATGTTTTTCTCTTTTTCTTTCTAGCCAAATCCCCTCTTCTTTCCTCCCACCCATTTATGTGGATAGCATGCAAAAGTTTTCACTAAGAATGACTCAATCTCAATGGCTGTTGAATCACCACAGTTTTTTCCTTGGAAATGAAGTCACCACACACTAACAATACTTTCTCACATTCTGGCGCTGTCACCAAATCGACACATCATTTCTAACAAATGGCCGAGAAAACTACCTCCTTTAAATCTCAAGTGACTTCAAAAGCGGTTAAACGGAAAAGGGTGGAGAACACGCTGCCCAAAGATGGCATCTCTGTCTTTATAATGAGATTTTCACCCGATGCCAATCTGCACAGACTATCTCAGAAAGTTTTGGGGAGAGAGGCAGACGTTTGGGTGACAATGGCACCAATTCTAATCCCCCAATACACCAAAGCAATCTCAGGCCTAATCTATGGCAGATGATTGGAATAAGACGCCCTGATTAAGAAGGTTTCTGTCTGTCACTCTTCCCTTTTTTCTGTCTCTGCCTCAATATCTTTCCTTTTTTTCTTGTGTTCTCTCTGACTAGGCACCTCACAATTCAGTTTGGTTTTGATTCAGGGAGTCTTCCTGTACCTTTAATTAATTCTATGCATTAACGTTCAAAGTTTTGGGGTCAGTTTTGTGTTTTGAAAAAATATATATTTTAATAAGCATTAACTAATAAAAAAACATTAAGTAGCCCAACTTTTCTACACAGATAATAATAATTAATAATTTTTCTTGTGAAGCAAATCTGCATATTATAATGATTTTTTTTTTGAATCATGTGACACTTAAAATGTCTCTAGGTTATGTATATAACCCGGGGGTGTGTAAATAAAAAGGAAACATTAATTTTTAGGTGACCAATTGCTTTAAGGGCTATTTACATTAGATATGATAACGTCTCAGGTTACGCATGTAACCCTAGTTCCTTGAAGGAATGAGAAGCTGCGTCGACGAGGTGCTATGGGAACGCCTCCAGCTCTGAATCATGTGTAAAATCAGCCAATGAATAGTTGGGACGTCAAAAGGGGGTGAGGTCACTGGCCAGGAAGCATAAAAGCATGTGGAATGTTGCCTGCAGATAGCTCCTGTCATGCAGCGGAGCGCCAACAGGGGAATGCTGAAAGTGTGGTTTCGAGACGCGCCGTCTTGTTCCTTTAAGGAACTAAGTTTGCATACGTAAACTAGAGACGTTCCTTTTCAGGAACTCAAGCTGCATCGATGAGACGCCATAAAACGAGATGCCCACGCCCCCAGACTTTCAAATCCTGTCTAGTGTGTGTTTGTGCGTAGATAAGACAGTAAAATAGAGGAGCCCAAAGTGGCTCGCAGATCCAGTTCATAAAAAAGGACCACCCTGCAGCGTTGCAAATCTCGCCCATTGTGGCCCCTTCGGCCTGACTCCTAGCCTCGGTGGGAGACCAGAGGACTCATATGACAGATTGATGGCATTCAGATATTCGAACGGATTTAAGTCTGCTTGGTCGCTGGAAAGCCGTTCTTGGGTGACAGGAGCATACGAGCAACTGCTCATGGCATCCAGCCCCAGTGGAGCTGGATGAACTAGAGTTCACACATTCTACAAAATCTCTCTTGTTGCAGAGGTCTACCTCTGCCTTGTATTATACTCTCCAGACCTGCTTCACCACCTCGGGGTGAAGCATCCATTCTTCGGGCCTCAGCCCCTGTCTCGACAGGATGTCTGCTCCTATGTTTTGATGCCCGAGAATATAGATGGCTCTCAGTGAGCGGGATCTGTCCCGGGCCCAGACAACGATCTGGTGCGCCAGCTTGTACAAGGGGTGAGAACACAGACCTCTTTGGTGGTTGATGTTAGAGAGTATTGATGTGTTTTCGGTGCACACCACACCAACACCTGTTGGTCTTTTACGTCTGCGAAGAAGTGTTTGAGTGCTCGAAACATGGCCAGCATCTCCAGGCAGTTGATGTGCCACATGAGATGGCGACCACTCCACAGGCCGTGCGCCGAGCAGTCACTTATAACGGCTCACCACCCAGTGAGGGACGCATCCGTCGCTAGCATCGTGGCGAATCAGAGCTCCCTGCACCGGGTCCTGATAAAATTGAGTATGCGGATGCCAGTCGTGGAGCCAGCGGAGCATCCATATACTTCATAAACATGCGGCGGAGAGTGCAAGGCCAAAAGGGGAGACCGAAACTGGTACGCTTTTCCCCTAATAGCGAACCTAGGAACTTCTCGTGCATTTAGAAGCCCGGGAATGTAGATGGCTCTCAGTGAGAGGAGTCTGTCCCCAGCCCACACAAGGATCTGGTGCGCCAGCTTGTATAAGGGGTGCGATCGCAGACCTCCTTAGTGGTTGAACCAATCTAGCTGCTCTAGACAATCTCCCAAGGAGGTGGCGAGCCTCTCAGCTCCACTACATTTCTGGGCGGAAAGAACTAAATGCAACACTGCACCCTGGAACACTGGCAGGGTCAGCAGATCGATCTCCTGAGGGCACTGAGGAGAGATGGGCACTTTGTAATGCAGTGTACACCAGTCTTCCCCAGAGGGGCCTGCCCTCTGAAGTCCTGAGCATCAGGACTACTGAAAACTTCTATTGAAACAATGATTCTCAGACATTTCAGGAGACAATGCTCTGTGTCTGTCTCCTTGTATGAGAAGCATGTACTCAGGCTGAATCTCGGGCCAGTGACGACAGCACAGATGAATCAGAGCAGACGGACAGATAGTGATCGCGTTCTCTCACAAATCAATCCTTTTGCCTCAGAAGAATTGGAATATTAATCCTTTTTTAGTAAATAATGTAAATAATTGTTAATTAATAGTTATATCTGCTGGTTTATCTTGTGTTTTATTAACGGATGGTAGGTTTAGGTGCAGGTGTTGGGTTACGTACTCATAAATGTATAAACAAAGTAATATAAATTAAACTGTTGTGACCATTTACAGCGAAAAATCACACCCCAATACATATGCAGTAATGGCAATATCATTACCCAATATTTAAATCCACTTATCTGTGCGTAGATCACGGCTGATGCCCGTCACTGACTTACATTGTAATCTTTTCCTTGAGACCATTACGGAATTTCCGACGATTCCGTAAAACTAACTGGGAATTTTGCATTAAGAGTCATTACATGGAATTTTATGAGATCAAGTTACAACTGGTGTAATGATACTGAAAATTCAGCTTTTATCATTATAAATAGAAAAGGAAAATGTGACTTTTAATCTCATAATACGCATTTTTAATATAATTCAGACTTGCGAGATAGAAAAAAGTCAGAAAAACATTCTTTCTTGCAATTCTGAATGAGCTTATGTAACATAAATCTGCCTTGAGTTTACGTTGCGATTTTTTCCTCACAACAGAATAAAAGGTTTTAAAAAGGTGACTGTGACATTTTATGTCAAAATTTAGAATTTGTTTCCTTGCAATTCTAAGTTTGTATCTAACAATTCAGATAAAAATAACAAATAATATATATGTATATATATGTATATATATATATATATATATATATATATATCAAAAAGTCAGAATTACAAGATATAAGCTCTTTCTTGCACTTCTAAGATTAAATCTTTAAATTCTTAGCTTAGGCCTATATCTCATTATTCAGATTTTTCGTCTAAGACTTTTCTTCTCTGGGGGGTTGTTATTTTAAAATGAAAAAATATTCTACAATTTTTAAGATTAGCCTTTGTAAAGGGATGAGATTGGTTAAATGGTATGTATAAAAATTATAATATTTTATACATTAACAGTATTTATTATTCTATTTATTCTCTTTTAATTTGAAACTGATAGTAAATGTGTTTCTTTTAATGTAAAACAAAGCTTATGCATCTTTTTTATTATTTTTGCAGTTATATTTTCCTTAAAGCTTCATCATGTTTGTTTGTATTTAAACACATTTAGTCTGTGGTAGAAATGCTGCTCCAAACGTGCCCTCACTGCTTTCACAGTGTTATGCAGTACATGGTAATTATCTATAATTTTTAGTTCTGCATATGCTTTTCAATAGGCAGATTATATTAATATTCCCTTTTCTTTGGATCAATCCAGAAACATTTCAGTAACTATTATGATGCATCTGTAAAGCAATTTTTTCCCAAGCACCTACAAGCCAACCTGACATCATCATTCGCCATCCCATCACACATCCAGACAACCCACCAGTCTTCACATGGGAACATCTGCTCTATCATCCCTGCGTTTATTAACTCCGGCAATATGTCATATTTAGCGGCCACCTGTAGCTCAGCCCAATGTGTGGACACACAGAGCCGTGGCACATATGAATGATATGGGCCATCATTCTTCAGCTTCCATCTGTTCGACACACTCACAGTCTCTATCACATCCCCACGCTCTCGTCTTGTACAGATTCCTCTACCAACTGTGATTTATGCTCTTCTTCAAATTAGCTCAACTTCGCTCAGGAGTGTTGATACATATTATAAAATATAATGTCCCTATAGTGTCCTAAAAGCCATCAGACACTCGGGAAGGAGAGAGACTGGAAGGAAAATATGAGATCTACAAACAGTCTTTGACAAAACAACAGCCGAGTAGCCAGATGTCATAGCGTGAGATGCTGAGTTCATACTAATTAAACCCTAGGCAAGAACAGAGAGAGAGAGAGTTTAGAGGGAAAGAGCAAATTAGGACAGGGAAGTAAAGACTTGAAGGGAAGGGTGGAGAGAGCTAAGTTAGAAGAAATTAAGATTTAAATTTGAACATAGAAGGAGTATATGAGAGGAGAGGGGAAGAAGGATGAATAGAAATTTAATTTCACCATCATAAATGCTGGATAAAATAATAAACTCATGATTGTTAAAGATTAATCATATAACAAATATTTGCTTTCTTTTATCACAATTAAATGAATGATGCTATTTGTTTTGAGCAGATGTTGTCATATTTGCTGCGCACCTTACCTTAGAAAATAAGTAAATTAATAAGAAATATTTTAAGTGTGTATTCATTTTTCCAAGTTAATAAGATTCTTAGTTAATAAGTTTGTTCTCATTATACATATACTAGCTAAAATAGTTTGAATAACTAAAAAGGTAT
This sequence comes from Enteromius thamalakanensis, assembly GCA_032357475.1. NCBI lineage: Eukaryota > Metazoa > Chordata > Actinopteri > Cypriniformes > Cyprinidae > Enteromius > Enteromius thamalakanensis. The sequence goes on from JAUCMT010000114.1 coordinate 3,712,086, forward strand.
TTAATTAAAAATACAATAAAACTATAGTTGTAAAAATAAAATTGTAAAATAAGATTACAATGTAAAATAACTGTATTTTAATGTATTTTCAAATGTAATTAATTTTTGTGATGTGTGATGAGCGTCCCGATTACTGATCAGCGTTGCCCTGGTTACCAACAAGGGAGCACCAGCAAGACTCATCAGCGGCTCATTAAGCCCAGCTGCAAGCCCTTAGCCCACGGTACGAGCTTCATTTTGACTCCACACCGCCGAAATAACCTGTCTCTCCCTTCTCTCTTAGAAGCCAGCTATTAAGCCTTGCTTTACCTGCATCTTCGAGGAATTTGTGACAGTTTGGTGGAGAATGCGGGCAAGTTAGAGCACAGGTGTTACATCCCCCCTTTGGATTTGGCTTCTTAGGGGTTTTAGGGAGGTAACATAATTATTAAAGAAAAGAAAAGAAAAAAAAAATAATTGAATGCTGTTGCTTACTCTTTTGATGTGTGAAATTATTTGATGTGTGTAACTAAGTAAGACTCAGAGACAAATGATATTCGAAGTATTACGTTAAGTAAATTCTTTAAAAAAGTATTCTCTTTTACAAGCTCCCAGTGGAAATATTAAACATTAAACAGCGAACTCAAAATACCATACAAACTCAGCCATAATCTATTTACGAAAATATATACAACCAAACAAGACAACAATAGCGAGGAACCTTAGCGGGGTTAAAGAAAAGAAATCAACAAAACATAAACCCTCTAACTAATGTTGAATCAACTTAACTAAGAAAAGAAAATAAGAAAAATAACGTCTTTGGCGTAGATCACCACTAACTACACTTACTAACAAACATAAATACAAAAGTCAACATCTGCTCGAATAACTAGTGTGTTTTAGACCAGTGATTCTCAACCAGTGGGCCGCGGCCCTCTAGTGGGCCTTGGAGCGCCATTTGGTGGGCCTTGCAGG
>JAUCMT010000114.1:3713139-3723406 GCA_032357475.1 Enteromius thamalakanensis
TTGGTATAATTCATTAACAGCAGTGTATTTATTGAGTTTTCTGTTATTCTGTGTTCATAGTATCATATTTGGAAAGGGGGTCCTCGAAATGTTTTCAAACAGTCAATGGTGGGCCCTGAGTCACAAAAGGTTGAGAACCCCTGTTTTAGACAATGAATTACCCTTTGTGTCTGTTAGATGTAGGTCACGTGACATTCTATATCTTTTTTTTGTCGCAGATCACCGAACACATGGTCACCAGACATGATAAGATTCAGCAGGAAATGGCCACCCTTTGCTCCACTGCTCGCCAGCCCCTCACCGTTCCCGACCCGCGACAACAAGCCGCCCAGCTCCTGCACAAAATGTCGGCCTCTGATGACATCAAGGCCTTCCTCCAGATGTTTGAGTGTACGGCCACTGCGGAAGGTCTCCGCTGCTGACTGGTGAGCCGCAGCATTCCTACCATAGCATGCCTCAGGACGAGGCTCAAGATTATGAGGCCGTTAAGCAGGAAATCCTGGGCCAAGTCGGCCTCTAACCCATCAGCGCAGCCCAGGCCTTTGTGGGTTTTCCAACCTCGCCAGCCCGCCCGAGCCCAAGCCACTGAATTATCCCGGCTGGCCCATTATTGGCTCTTAGATGGCGAGCCAACTACCCTACAAGTGGCCGAGAAAGTGGTCATTGACACTATCGACACGTGGTCGGAATGAGGAACCCCGGCACGGTGAGGGAGCTCATGGACGCCGTCGAGCTGTTGGACGCGGCCCACCGGAGATAGGCCGGGGAGCGAACGCCGCCGCCCACCGATTCACACTCCGCCTCGGCAAAACTGTCTGATCTGTCTCTCCCTTCTCGGACAGATGTAAAATTAAATCATCAGTTTTTGCTGTAACATGATCTTTTTTATATTTATTTTTTATCATTTATTATAACATTTTTATAATTATTAATTTTAAATTATATTTTATTTTTATTAATTTATTCTACTTTACCATTACAGGACTAAAATGCTTTTTAAAATAACATTTAAAACAGCTATTTAAAATTGTACACACTTACTGTATTTTTTATCAAATAAATGCAGCCTTGGTGAGCATAAGTGAGCATATTTTAAAAGCATTAAAAACAATCCTAACCATTCCAAACAGTACTGTAACTTTCTATCATGTTTTGTATTTGTACTTGTATTAATATTGTATTGTGTTTATATCTAAGCTGTTCCCCTTTAACTAACAAAAGAAGAATATCGAGTGTATGTAAAGTTAAAGCGTGCTGATGTGCCACCAATAATCACCATTGATTTTTACAGCCAGCCATATGTCTACCTAATAAATGATTTATAATGTGATTTTTACTGCATCCTTCTAACCAACAATCTTTGTCTCTCTCACACATACACACACACACAAGTACTAACACACCTCTCTAATGGGATATTGACTGGACGTGAATTTCAGGACACGCTTGGGAACAAAGTAATACTCAGTTATTACAGCCAACCCAAAGCCTGCCACTGAATTCATGTTATGATCAATATCACATTAATCGCTTTTCTCACCACTCAAAACCCATGACGCCTTTAGAGGATGGCACCGGCGTGCGCTCCAAGGGGCGCGGGGCAACAGAGCGCTCAAGCCTGTATCTGCAACAAGGTTTCATCACTCAAAACACAGCAGACTCCTCAGTCACCGTCTGACAGTCCCACCTGATCTGCCTTAACTTCTTCAAAACAAGCAGCCAGGCAAGAAGGCGGCCTTGGTTTGTCCAACCACCAAGGATTGATCGCTCAAAAATCTTCATGAATAATTTATTTGAATTCCCAGTTGACTATTTATGGAAAACCTTGACTCAATGATAAGATATACGATACGGGACCATGCGTAGATGAGGAGCGTTGGGTTTCGTGGCTGAAAAACAGTGCAGATCGAGGGGGAGAAGTGTCCTGAACGCACCCTCGTTTATCTGTCATTCCTGTCACCTTGATAACTGCATTTTTGTTAGTTTGCATTTTGTGTTTTTTAATCGCAAGCTTCGAATCGATGCAGCTGTTCCTATTCGATTGTCAGAGTGAGCAAATGCTTCTATAGAGTCATAACATTTGACAGATTCAAATGGGATTTTTTTCCTCCAAAATAATCACCTGCAAGTTGTTTCAAACTTGAATAAGTTTCTATCTTAGAGAACCTAGACTAGCATTCTTCCGAATATCTTATTTTATGTCCAATCATACAGTTATTGAACAACCTGAGGGTTTGTACTGTAGGCAGTGACAGAATTTGTTGTAAACAATTCCATTATTTCAAATATAATAATTCATTCATTCATTCATGTAGGGCTTCAAACAGAGAACTAATTAAATTCTGAGTATCTCTCAGGTTTGGTGCATAAAATGATTTAACCTTGTTACATTCAAAGCATATCCTGCTTGAAGGTCAATACAAAATGGTCAATAGTAGCCTTGATAAGAAAATGTAATTTTACCATACAAAAATATTGATTATCAAAGATTTTGTGTGGAAAGAAGAGGTAAAAAATGTGTTTCAAAAGACAAATGGCACACTTTCCTGAGAATGAGCATTCAAAATTCATATTAAAGAAGTCTCAAAGGTGCTGAAACCTATCGTTCTGATAATGCAAAATAAATACAGGAAATTATAATGAGGTAAAAAGAAAAAGCAGGAACATAAATATAGCCTAATTAATAAAATAAGTAATATTTTTGTGTCATAAGAAAACTGAAAATATACATAGGCTATTTAACTCAAGTCACAATGTATGTCTGTTTTAAAGGACAGTTTATTTGTCCTCATATGTACAGTTTAGGAGCTTAAAAACAATGGCACTGCATCACTAAACCAAAACTGGACTTTTCACCAGCAGAAAACCTGCTTACCTAACATGTTTAACTTCAATTCAGTTGCTAAATGGAAAAAGGACAGGAAATAAGGGAATAACTGGCACTTAGATAAAACCGTATAAATCCATAAATAAAAAGGTGTGTTATCTTCAATGAAAGCAGACTGTTTAAATTTCCGTTTTCAACCAGCAGAGCAGAAAAGAGACACATCCATTATTTCTCCTGCAGAGAATTTTAATGGAATCAAGTCCCTGTGTGTGAAGCTGTTTGACTATTCATAAAAATCCATTTTTTCCCTCACTAGTGTTGAAATATTTCTTTTTCTATGAGTTTCTAAGTGAGATATTCCAATTAAAGAATCCCAAACATGTAAAAACAATCATTATGAATTCTACAAGACCTATGATCATAAAAACAGGTTAAACTTTTGAATTATGATTGAAATTCTTTTTGTTTTGTTTTTGTTACAAATGAGTTATTGAAATTAAAGTTATTCTATTCTTGCCTTACCTACAATCATTATGGCAATGAGGATTAAAGCTGTTTGGTTTGATTTTGTGGGAAATGTATTTAATTTGTCCTATGTCTTTATGTCATATCCATAAACAGGTTTGCTAATTACTGTGACAGATACAGGCCTACTTACTTGCTCAGAACCTGTGTTCCCTCAGATATTTACAGTAGGAGTTTCTTCTTACTGTCCCTGATGTAGTTAGTCAGATCTGCTCAAGTAACAAGCAATCATGACTTTACTGCAAACAATCACAACCATTCATGTAGAAGAATATATAAATGTTTCTCGGGAGGTAACTTGCAATTATTGTTTCTAAAATAATCATGAAGGTTCTGAAATGTATATGTAAATTAGGCTCATTTGTAGCTTGTTGCCTTCTTTTTTTTGTTAACTTTGTTTGCTCGTTTGGTGCAACCCACCTTTTTAATTAGCAGAAAGCAGGTAAAGAGAATTTCATTTAAGATGGATTTGTGAATATTTTCTAATAGTTGAGGTAGCATATTTGGTGATCAAATAAGAAACAAATGATAATTAAATGTGTAGTGTCACTGCAGAACACTTTTATCAATTAAAAAAGCTTGGATTTCAATAGAGAAGCAAAAAAGTACTGTGGTAGTAACTGTATAGTTACTTTTCCACATGCAGGTCCAATGATCTCAGACCTTGAGAGATGAGGTGAGTGCAAGAGAAAACTGAAAGAAAACTAGCTAGAATCACAAAATATGATAGAAGCAGTTTTCACTTTAGACTTATAATGACTATCAGTGGTAGGCAAGCTACTTAGAAAATGTAGTAAGCTAAGCTATCAGTTACTCTACATTGAATTAAGCTTAACTACAGTAAAGCTACTACCCTGAGAAATGTAGCAAGCTAAGCTACAGCAACATTGTAAAAGTAGTTTACTACATCTAAGCTATTTTTTTTAATTGAACCAACCTCAAATCAATGCTGCCTTAGTGATAATAAATGTCAATCAAACAGATTATACGCATAATTGTGCAATTATTTATTTAACAATTGTTCTAAACCGATTTGGCAACAAAAACAAACATAATTACAAATAAGGTGTCAAGAGTGTATATGTATTGTTATCTGAATGCATGCATATGTGTAACTCAGTGCAGCTAAAACCACAGGACAAACCACATTAGCAAAAGAATTATAAACTACTCCAAACAGTACCAACATGGCAAAAAAAAAAAAACGTTGTCTCAGTCTTGTCTTAAGCATGTCACGCGTCCGGTGCAGAAGGTGGCACTAACACCAAAAAGCTCATTGCCAACCTCAGTAAGAAGGAATCCTTCAGGAGTGAACAGACAGACGATCACAGCCACACACCACTTGGACACACAGAGATGATGGAGAGGACACAATGGAGCCTGTAGACAACTTGGAGATTCAAGGAGCCTTCTGGAAACAGGTAAGGAGCAAGGGAAGTATGGAGATTATAGGAGCAGGTTAGAGTCCACTTTCATAGTACGAGCTTGGACAGAGAATGAACAGTGGTGTGTGGTTATAAGGGGTGCTTGACGGAACCAGAAGTCGACTGCAGGAACATCCGAGGGCTCTCCTGACCACGGGAAGAGAGGGGGCTGGTAACCGAGCATGCACTGAAATGGGGTGAGTCCAGTGGTGGCTTGACATGGTGAGTTCTGTGCATACTCGGCCCAGCCCAGATACTGATTCCAGGAGTCCTGGTGGTCATGGCAGAAGGAACTGAGGAACTGCCCCACTTCCTGGATCTTCCTTTCAGTCTGTCCATTAGCCTGTGGATAGTAACCAGAGGACAGACTGACAGTCACACCTAGAAGCCTGAAGAATGCCCACCACACTCTGGATATAAACTGTGGCCCTCTGTAGGACACAATATCCTCAGGTAGACCAAAGGTTCTAAACACTTGGTTGAAGAGAGCTTGAGCGGTTTCCCAGGCAGTTGGTAGACCTTTCAAAGGAAGGAGACAGCAGAATTTAGAGAAAGATAAACTATGACCAGGACACAGGTGTTACCTTCTGAGGCGGGCAAATCGGTGATGAAGTCAACTCCTAAGTGTGGCAGGGGCGGTTAGTATCAGGAGAGGTAGTAGATTTCCTGCAGGCAGATGTCTTGGTGTCCTGGACATGGCGCACTCCCGACACCCTCTCACGTACCTTCGCACATCTAGTTCCATGTGGGGTCACCAGAACTGATCTTGTGGGAGCGAGAGGGTTCTGTTGGTCCTTGAATGCCCAGTGCCCAGTGACGTGTGGGTGGTGTGAATTAATGGAATGTGCTCTGCTTCAGGCACAAAACGGCGGTTCGGTGGACAACCCAGCGGAGGAGCTGGTGCAGGGTCCGCTGCGGCTGGAGGGGTCACCCACTGAATGGGACAGAAGAACATGTGCGGAGGTTGGATGGGTTCATACGGGAAAGTGCATCTGCACGCACATTCTTGGAGCCAGGTCTGTAGGTGATAGAAAATTGGAAACGGCTGAAGGGACAGAATGGCTCCAACTCCCATCATTGATGCGTCAACCTCCACGACAAATGGCTTTTGAGGATCAGGAAGGACAAGGATTGATGCTGAGGTAAAGGCATCCTTCAGTTTCTGGAAGGCAAGATTGGCTTCAGGTGTCCAAGTCAAGGTTTTTGGGCTTTCCTTTAAGGAGAGAGGTTAGGGGACTGGGTAAGCTACTGAAGCTATCAATACACCTACGATAAATATTTGAGAACCCTAAGAATCTTTAGAGTTCCTTTACAGTGCTAGGAGTGGGCCAATTAACTATGGTCTCGATTTTGGAATTGTCCATGCCAATTTCTGAGGCGTCTATGTTATAGCCTAAAAATTGAGTGTGGGACTGGTGGAAAGTGCATTTCTCAGCTTTATAACAATTGGTACTCTCTGAGTCTAGAAAGAACCTTTCTTACATGCTGTCTATGCTCTTGGAGATTAGATGAATAGATTAAAATGTAATTGATGTAAACTACTAAAAATCTGTCAAGATACTCACAAAATATCTTGTGCATGAAGTCCTGGAATATGATTGGTGCGTTTGCAAGCCCATAAGATCCTTCTTAGTAAATACCTTCACACCCCTCAATTTTTCCAAGACTGCATGGACCAGAGGTAGAGGGTATTTAAATGGTATGGTTACTTTGTTTAGAGCTCTGTAGTCAATACAGGGACGAAGTCCACCAACTTTCTTGGCCACGAAGAAAAAGCTTGAGTCAGCAGGGGAAGTTGAGGGTCAAATATAGCCGTGTGCCAGTGCCTCTTTGATGTACTTCTCCATGGCTTTGGTTTCTGGGATTGATAATGGGTAGATCCTTCTATTAGGCACTGGAGCATCTGGGAGCAGATCGAAGGCACAGTCCCATGGGCAATGTAGATCGGCTGCTCTCCTGGGGAAAAAGACATCCTGGATGTCCATGTACTCTGTAGAAATTTTAATAGACTGTTTATCAATGGGACTTTCAATAGAAGTTGTACATACTTGAAGTTGATGGGTAGGTAGAAGTGATAAGTTGGGAAAGCACTCGGGCCAGCATTGTGAACCCCACTTGAGAATTTCTCCGGTGCCCCAGGAGAGGATGGGTTTGTGTCTAACCAGCCACAGACGCCCTAGTACAAAATCCATCTTATAGCCCTCCAGTACCAGAAATGAAATCTCCTCCATATGACAAACTCCCACTCTTACTCCAACCGGCCCTGCACGGCGTCTCATATGACGTTCTGATAGTGGCTTGATGGTCGTGATGGATTGAACCTGGTAGATCATTTCTGTTGGAGAGGTCTTTAACTTCAGATGCCGTGCTAGGTGCCCGGCGATAAAGTTGCCGGCAGAGCCTGAATCAATTAAAGCGGCCACAGAGATAGAAACATCATTGGCAGTAAGAAGTACAGGGGGTAGAAAATGGTGGCAGTTTCTCATTCATAGGTACTCACCACCGGTCTTGGAGGACGAAGAGGACAATTCTTTAGCAGGTGAGTATGTTGTCCGCGATTCGATGCTGGCGTTCCTGTGGAGTTAGGCATCGCCATTTTACTTCCATGGACTCTGGATGGGTAACTGGAGGGCTCGGAAACTCTGGTGGACGGGGGACATTCGTTGCAGTGCTTGATGGAGGCATGCTGTAAGATGTAACACGGGCAGAATGGAGAGCCAGCTGAATAAATCGCTCTTTATATTATAATATAAATAAATCAGTTTTCAAATCTACCAGAATATTAATATTGCTTTGAAGTCATAGCATTATATCCTGCAAGTAATTTATTAAATTAATTGATTAAACTTTGTGAATTTGTGTGAAAAGGAATAAAATGTGTCAGAGTTGTATTGCCTCTAGTATTAATTTCTCGCTATAAAGTGCATCAAGGTACGTTTATGCCATGAGACCAGGGAGCACACTTTGGTACATTATGCAAGTCTAATAGTTCCAATAAAATATGTTGAATCACAGTAGTCTGTTGTGTTAACCACAAAAAAAGATTTGAACTTGCATGTTTATTGCATTGAGCACAGATTTTGCAGTGTATTTGTGTGGTTACCTGATTTGCATAATTTATTTTGCAAATATGGTGCTACATCAACACCTGCAAATAAACAATCCTATGTGCAGGTTCAACACATTCTTACTTTACTCTTCCTTAAAGAGTTTATGAAAGAGGCCAAAAACTAATATAAATCAGGCAAAAAGATAAAATTACAGTTACAAAAAAATTGCAAAAGCATCTAATCCTAAAGTTAGCTTGTTACAGTCAAAGCCCCATTAACATTGATTATCCAGCACACTAATGCAAACAGCATCTCTCTGCGAAAGCAATAATCTCTGCCGAAAAACCCATTCACAAACACACAAACATTTATAATACCACATTTAGCGAGGTTTATGCAAACATTAGCATGCAAACCAAACAAAACTATGGCACTAATTTATTTGCACTGCAAAGCAATTAGCCTGGTCATTACTTAGCAATATTTACCATTCCTTACCGCAAGTAAATACAAGGAAAAAGGCTCAAAATGTTCCTAATGTTTCACTCCACCCTTATTATTTATTTTGTATTATCCAGATTAAAAACTACAGATTTACTGGGAGAAGATGTGATCTGCCTTTGTGTGTGTGTGTGTGTGTGTGTGTGTGTAAGTCTGTGAAAGAGGAAGAAAGCAAAAGCTAGACGTTGTTGGGGAGCAGACCTCCCTCTAGAAGATCAAAGGATGATCGGAGGCAGGGCTCCTCTGGTTATGACCTATCAAAGTGATTTCTACTCACGGCTAAGTGCTATTCAGTTCTCATTTAATGTGGATGAACTCAGAGCCACTATAATAACGCTGATACAATGAACTTCACAAGAAATATATAATCTCTCTGTCTGTCTGTCTGTCCGATCTATCTATCTATCTATCTATCTATCTATCTATCTGTCTGTCTGTCTGTCTGTCTATCGGTCTGTCTGACAATCTAATAGACTGTCTGTCTGTCCATTTCTAATCTTGAAATAATAATCTTGATGCTTGTGATTGATAGCAAGAGCAATGAGATCTTGCAACCTTTTAGTTTTAGAAATACTATGCATGAGAAAACACCCTTAATAAACAGCCTTGGATCTCCAAAGAGACAGCTATTATCAACCTTGTCAAATACTTGTTTCTTGATCAACACTTGTTTCTGAATGACAGTTATCTATTCTTCCTGTCTTGTACACATTATAGCATTTATCTGTAACTCATGCACATTAAATTGAATCTACCTCTAAGGCTAAAGATTATGGCAGTCTGCACAATAATGACAGGTCACCAGTTTGGTGTGATGTGGTAAATGGTAAAATGTGTTAGCCGGCTGAGATTTTTTTATTCTGAAAAGGCATTAAAAGTAGTGGTGTTAAAACAACCCGTTGAGAGAGTGAGAAAAGAGTATGAGAGTAAGAAACAGAAAGGATGTAAATCAGAAAATGTGCTTCAAATGTCTTGAGCCTTTACATATTTTCCATGTGGGGGCGGAGCCAGGGGTGTGGCTTGGTGATGGTTGACAGAGGAGAAAAGAACAGTGTGAATGCAAAAAGCAGCAAGGCCAGTTTTTGTTCACTCTATATTGGAGCTAGAAATTGATTTTGTGAGGTGGAATGCAACAGTTCACAAAGCAATGCAATCTTATGTTAATCCTGTTTGGCGGCAATCACTCTCAGTGATAGAGGTGGAAAGCCCAGACATGAACTGCTTAGAAAAAAGTTACGTTAACAGTAAAAATCATTTAGCCGTGGTTTTCTGGGAAAGTACTAAGAAAATTAAATTAGAAGATTAAACAGATAGTGTTATAAAATGCCACAAGGAAAACAAGTCTAAAATATTTACATTTGAAATATAATAAAAGGCCAGAAAAAAATTATTTGTAAGTTACAGTAAAAAAATAAGTTACTAAATTAAAAGTAAATAAAGAAAGTAACTTAAACAGAAATAATAGTAAGACCTTATGTTTTTGTTCATATTGTCTGATAATACTTATATTAAATGTGAAATTCTACAGTTAACATTTGTAACATGTCATAATATTTATTAATTAAATAAAAGATTTGAACAATTGTAAGTTTAGATTAAATTAAGTACGGAGTAATATTAATTACATACATGTACTAACTATGGTTATGTTTGGTTAAGATTAGGGTCTGCCTTACTTGCTTGTAATTATGCATAATGTTTTATTATTATACTAGTAAGTACATGTAAGATGTAACAAGAACATCTTAAAATAGAGTGTACCTAAGTTTATAACACCAGACTGTTTAGCATGGATGCACGATAACGACAAATTTAAAAACGTACTTGTCAGGCTATGACTGCACTGGGATCAGTGCAGTCAAGTTCAACTCACCCAAGTAGGTCACAGAGACTAATTAATTAATCACTGCCACCTGGAGCTCGTTTGGTGAGCAGATAAA
>JAUCMT010000114.1:3740476-3758092 GCA_032357475.1 Enteromius thamalakanensis
GGATTGGGATAAGTTTATATTTTTGGAAAGTAATGTTGATCCAGGATCACATTCTACTTGGTGAAATCACGGTGACCGGCCAAAACTGTGTACAAGAACTCTTAAAAAGTTTTAGTCCTTCAAAATTCAATTGTAGTTTGAAGACATATTTGTCCGCAAACGTATGTTAAACATTATCCAGGATTTTCCTAAAAGAATTCCGAATCTCCACAATAATGGAACACACCACCAGCTATACTGCTAATGCTGTATCTTGTTTTTGTTTTTAGCAATGTTCTTCCATTAGGCAGAAAGGAATTATGTACTTTGAGAATGGTAAGAAGTGCTGACAAAGTGAGCACAAAGACAAAGTAAAATTCCAAATGTAATTTGCTAATGAATTCAGCAAATCTCTCTCTCTACAAGGTTCTTCAAGATCAAACTGGTCCTCAATGGAAGCTTTAATTTCTTCATGTACTTCTCTGCCCTCAACATCATCCTCAACATTCTGGTGGTCACTTTCTTCATCACTAATTTCCATGTCTTCCAAATTCCCCCGAAACATTACAACAAACATTTAACATTTTTTCACTGACTAGTCTTAGTGCCCTTCTTCTGGGATTGCTTCTGGAATAGTCTTTTCTATACCTTCACTATAGTGAATCCTTGTGTTCCTTCCACAAACAGTGTTTACTAAATTTCAACATTACATATACAACAAATGAAATTCAAAAATATTGGTCAGACAAACATTTACCATTTAATTGTAATTTAATACGCAGAAAGGTGCGAAAGCAGATTTAAATTTTGTTTGCTACTGCAGCTAATGCTAACATTTAGCTGACCAGACTTCTATTGAAACGTATGGCATGCATGTAACGTTACTGTTTGAATAATTAAAATAACTTACTTAAAATTTTAACTAAAAATCTTACCAATTTCTCTGCCATTAATTTCTTTCAATTACATGCAAAAATTACCAATTGCATACTTCATACTTACAACTTCAATACTTCATACATAAAGGTTAATTTGTGTATGTATAACTACATACAATTGACATTAAAATAATCAAACAAAAAAAAAATACAAATAGGGGGTTGCAAGTGAAATATAAATAATACAACAAAAAAATAATGATTCTCAGGCTTTTTTGTTGGTGCTGTTTTTAAGGGAAAGAGACTAGTTTTATATACTATCACTAAGGGGTTGATGAAAAAATAATTAATAACAAAATTGTTTAAAAAATGTTGTGTGTTATTAGTAAATTGTATTATGGTTTCATTTTAGCTATAATATTGAATGCATGATTTAGTCATATCTGTCATAGAAATGACAGAGTGGAAATTAATTTTAATAAATCATGAAAAGTCCACTGTTGTGCATTTATGACATGAAAACTGAAATAAAACAATTAGTTTGATTGGCCATACATGGTGGGCCACATAATTATATTTGACATCTGGCCCATGTTTTGTGTGCCATCTTGAAGACGGTAGCACCTCTTCCAAACCTGGTCCATGTTTTGCCCACATGCTGGGCACATGGTTATTGCACCTCCTTTTACTGTCTCAAAAGACTGCAACCTGCGCTTCATCTAGGCCCACCTGATGCGGTTGCATCGGTCCTGGGGGCTTAGCAAGGAGATGAGAGAGATGGTGGGGGTCCAGCATCCAGAAAAAGTAAAAATCTTGCGACGCCAGTGTGAACCCTCTAAGCTTTTACCCTTTGGTTTCTACTCCCGCAAACTGACTCAGGCAGAAAAGAACTATGATGTGGGGGCCCGTGAACTCTTGGCACTTAAAGCAGCATTGGAGGAATGGCAGCACTGGCTAGAGGGAGCCAAAGAGACTGTCTTAGTTCTCACTGACCACCGCAACCTGAAGTACATCCGTACGGCCGAAAGACTGAATTCTAGACAGGCTCGATGGTCTTTATTCTTCTCACGTTTCGACTTCCAGATCACCTACAGACCAGGCTCAAAGAACATTAAAGCCGACACTCTCTCCCGCTAGTTCAATATACCCTCTCAGAACCCTTAACCAGAGACCATCCTTCCCTCCTCCATCATAGTCGCTCCTGTTCAATGGGACATCATGAGGGAAGTTACTGAAACCCAGTCCAACGATCCCTCCCCTCCCGAATGTCCCCCTGAAGTCCAAGGTACATGGGTCCTTTTAAAATCATGAGACAAATTACACCAGCATCTTATCCTTTAGACTTAGAACGGCGAATACCGTATCTCACCTACCTTTCATGGGAGAGGGACCAGGACGAGGTTGTGGCACCCAACATCCCTCCCCTAAACTTGGACTAGGAGGACATCTATCAGGTCCACGAGCTCCTAGATTCCCCGCGCCGAGGCAGGATCTTGGGTTGGGGGCTTTGTCACAAGCCGCGCCTCTGTGGCTCTCCCTAGAACTCAGCAGTGGGAACCATCTAACGAAAATTAGTTCCCACCCAGACTGTTGTTACCCACGCACCTTGGTCCCTTCCACTCTCAGGTGTTCAGCATTTCTCATATTTAAGTGAAGGCCCCTCGTCAGTTCGACTCGAAGTCTTGATTGCTACTGCTACAATTCTGAGCGTTTATTCCTGCTGGTTATTCTGATCTAGACTGTTTATTGTTATTGTGATTCTCACTACCTGCCCCGATCTGTTTTGCCTGTCTTTGGATTAGGACTTTGTCTCTGAAATATCTGACTACCGTGTACTGACTTCAGCCTGCCTGACGATTCTATTAAAAGCTGCAAATTGATCCGACTGTCTCTGAGGATTTATCACAACAGGTCAGGTATTTCCATAAAAAAAATAAAACTCTTAATTTCTTATCTAGTCCTATGCAAAGCATCATGGGAACTAGAAATCCAATAAAATTATCAATAAAATTACATTATGTTCTAATTTATCACAGAAATTTAAAACACAGAATATTAAAATATTGTAGTTATCACCATTTCAACATTTACACATTACTTAAATCAAGAAATACAAATTTTTAATACGCAACCATGCATTTACTTAAGTTCCGTCCTATTGAGGACATAATATGGTACTTTATGAATGTTACTTTAGGCCAGGTTTACATCACAACAAAGTTGAGATCAGAGATAATAGTCAGCAGAAATGTTTGGTTTGCTGTATCAAATGTATTGAACTACATTGGCATAGTAAACTGGCTAGATATTAAAATATGATGTATGATTTCCATATGCATCAAAACGAATACGAAAACTGCTTCATAATACAGCAAGCAGTAGGTTGTATTAAACAGGCAAAAGTCTCAGGCTGGTTTTCAGTCTCAGTTCATTCCACATATATATATATATATGTGTGTGTGTGTGTGTGTGTGTGTGTGTGTGTGTGTGTGTTTTCACATGCACTGCATCATTGTGCACGTCCATAACACAGATACCTGAGCCTTATGACTCTCTGAGTAATGACTCTGCAGGGAGATCTTTCCCAAGTCTCCACCCCTCATTTCCAGTCCAGGTGGTCTGATGCCAAACTGCGTTGCTTCTCCAAACTCCGATAACTGACGGGCCTTTTTCCCTCTAATCTGATTTCTATTGAGTGAGTGCGGCCAGCAAGTGCTACTAAAGCCTCTCTATGGTGTATTATAAATTTTACAACTGACACCTTAAAAGCCAACAGCCCCCACCCACCCCATCCCGCTCCGACAGACCGTGTAAACACACACGCTCCCCTCTTGCCCCTTGCCCGTATGCTGCTGCCCCTCCACTGCCCTGCAGCCTAATGGAGGAGATAGTGTTACGAATGGAGAGGGAAGTGCCCCTATCATGATGTCAGACTTCCTAACGGCTGCTTAAGTGCTGCTTAAAAATGACCCTGGCACTCTCTGAATCTGAGCGCATTGTATCAGGGACTAATGATTACACGTGCAATGAGATGCGGCTTAATGAGGAAGCATTTTGCGGCGGAAATGACTTAAATCTTCTTCTCTGGCTGCAGTCTCACTTGGTATTAAATGAAAGCAGTCCGGGCAAATGTCTGATGCATGCTGGGAAATGGAGATTCTGTGTTGCAAATCACCTTTTGTGTCATTTATACTCTTGCAGTATGTCATTTATTTAAGCTGAAAGGACGAAAAGACTCAAAACTAGTAAATATAATTTGTTTGCAGAGGTTTTTATACACTACTGCACAAAAGTTTGATGGCTGCTGCAAATTGAGTTTTGCCAACTCACATTTTTAAATATATTAAAATACAAAATGAATATTTTAAATTGTAACTTATATCTGAGTACTGTCAAACAATTAATTACGATTAATCGCACCAAAAATAAAAGTTTTGTTTTACATGTTTGTGCTCTGTGTATATTTTTTATGTAAACAAACACACATGCAGTATATAATTGAAAATTAAAAATTACATTTATATATTTATATTCATAGAAAAATATATTTTTCTTATGTATATATATACATTTAATATATAATAAACATAACATTCTTAAATATATATTAAATCATGAGCATGTACAGTATACATTATAAATATAGACAGTACACACATATTATGAAAACAAAAACTTATTTTGGATGTTATTAATCACAATTAATCATTTGACAGCACTATTATACTGTATATACTACCAAAAATTTTGCTTAAAGAAAGAAAGAAATGAGGGATAAGTGGCAGATTTTAACTGCAAGGTAATCAACATTATGCCACGCTTTACTATACCCAACCTGGAACTCTCCCTTCAGGTTTGTCCCTTAGACATTGAAGGAAAAGCTTTCTACTATAGAGTAAGATTGGGGTTATTTTAGAAGAAAGACCCACTCCAGCAGAAGAAAGGCGCATGTCAGTTGACATTTGAAAAGTCGGCACTTTCGCACAAGCTCTGAGTCTCTTTCTTTCTGTCTGTAAGTGTGTGAGTGACAATGGCCACTGCATGGGCGCTGATTGATGGTCTGGTTTTTCCTCTTCATCAGCCTGATCAGAAATGTGGCAGCCACCTCAGACAACCCCAGAGCTGCCACACTCTCTAAATCACTGGTTACGGACACAAAGCAACATCTACTGCACCAGTACTGGAGAAGCTCACAAACCCTGGCATTCTCCCTCTGTGCTCTTTAACTCACACTGCAAACATTGCTCAGGTACAGCGACACTTCTTACAGCTTCTCCAGGGTGAATCAATACTGGAAAGTTTACTTGCAATGATGCTTATACGATTCAAGATGAACTAGAAGAAAGTCTACTGAAGTATCATTTTATCCAAGTCTTACCAAAACAATCTCTTGCACCAAGGTAAAGCTGTTATTCCGGTCTTTGGAGTCATATGATCCTTCAGAAATCTCACAGAAATATGTTACGTATTTTACGAGGTCATTTTTTTTACGAGCTACTTTTTACGAGCTCACTCATACAATTTCTTAATATTTTTTGTAAATCGTACGTATTGCCAATTTGTATAAATTTGTACAAATGACCAACACCTAACCCCACCCATAAATCTAGACAAATCATACGAATTAGCTAATTAATAAAAAAGTTCAAAAGAAATGCATTTATTTTAAATCATTTGATCTTTTTATGCAACCTTGCTTTAAAAAAACATAAATAAATAAACGGGAATGAAGCAATAAATAATGAGGAGTATATTTAGAACGTAGTATTTAGTAATAAAGTATTACGTATAGTATATTATATATTATATTATAGCATCAAGTGTATACAAATGATTTATTAGGAGCTGATATAATTATTTTTAATAAATATAATTATATTGGGGCAACTTAGCATGTTCTGCATTGTTAACATAAATAATGCCATAATTTATCCCCGTAAAGATACATAAATTGTGCCTTGCTCTAGCTAGACAGAAAAAATTAATTAATTTTCCTCCTCCCCAAAACCTTTCTTGTCACGTCTTCTTCCATTATAACCACTTTTGAAACATGGCTAATTTTAAAGAATGACTAACAGATTTTTTATTGTTTTTGAGTTTCCCACACATAATTATATCTCAGAATTAACAACAATGCAGGCCTACTAAACAAGAAATTCCAAACTTGACAGTACAATCTATATCTAAAATAAATATTAATTTATGAAATGATCCATTGCTTAAATAAATCATACATGTATTGTAAATAAATTGTAAATAAAACGTTTTATTCTTCAGCTAATTATCTATTTGTTTTGTGCCCTTTGATAAAAAGAAGACTCCCAGCCTTATAATTTGATTGACAGTTAAATAGTCAACCCCAACCCCACAAGACAAGAGTATAATTATAGCAGGGCTGCTTTTGTAATGTTAACAATGATGCGATTCTGAGAAGCTCAACAGCAGCATGTTATCTCCCAGCGCAAAAAAATCCTAATGATTACAGCCTGCTGCATTCTAGCTGAATGAGGAAGCATTTCAAAGAGATCAAGACAATATAAAGACAGAAAGGCAACAGCTAAGCCCAGTCTGATTCCTTATGGTATGCACGTGACGGACTTCATTTTAAACGCCAACACAACCGCGTTATTGTTCTGTCCGTTCCTGAATAAAACGACAACAGGTGTCCATATCAGGTGCTCTGCAGCTGTAGATAGTGGGACAGCAGCGACACCACGAGGTAATCATAGTAATTCATTATTCCACTACTTGGAGTGCTGTTGAAGTAAAAGCTGTCCTCCTCTGGTGGTGTGTGGGAATTCAGGCACTTTCTAATCACTGGTAACTGACCTACAAATCAAATAACGTTATTCTAGAAAGGCCTTATCCTTCTAACCACAAACGATGTTATCCTGTTTTAGCAGCGTTGAGAAAAGTAACACATACCACATGACAACGAACCGTCTACGTGCTTTGTGCACATAAATAACTACGCAGAGAAACGTAGAATCGTTTAATTTAAAATTACAAATAATTATTATCGTGCTTAAACAATTATAAATAGCATCGAGGTTCGTTGGACTTTTAGTAGTAGCATACTGTAGTGCCACTGCAGAAACACTAGCAGGCGCCAAACACAGTCGCTGCTCTCGAATCAACGCCATCACAGCAACAGAAGAAGATTATAGGATGGTCGAGGAAGAATGAAATAAACAGCACAATAAAAATAGTAAATCATAATGCTGCGCGAACTGGGACATTTATCATAAACATAGACACTTTACATCGTTTCGTCGGGAGAGGAGGATATGGCGTTTGTGACAGCGAACTGGAACCCTCTGGGAGAGGCATTTTACAGGTGAATATCAGAACAGCTTAATCATTCTGTTTATAAAATGGGCTAAATATGACTGTATGAATTATCATCCTGCACACGTGCATATTTTGGTGGAGAGAACCGGTAGCTTTTGAACTGGGTGTTTGTTTTGAAGAGTCGCTGGAGTCATGTGACAGCTGTCATGAGTGGCAGTGAATCAGTTAACTAGCAGCACAGCTTCCTTTATTAAAGTAGCGTGGATTTAATTCTAACTATGACTGAATTAACCAACTTACGATATTCTGAAAAAATTCAGAATACTGTAAATCTATTAAACTGGTTGCTTTATCTAAACTGAAATCACATAACCTGGCATCATGACAAGAATTTAATCTTGAAAATGAAGGCAAAGCACTGCAGAAAAAGATGCTTCTTGCTTTTTTCATTCAGTAAATTTAGAAAAGAAATTCAGTATTTGACTGGAATCTTAACTACCACTAATCATACTTGAACGAAAGCTCACTTGTGTTCTCAAGACTTTATATTTTTATTTGTTCATATACCAGCTTATTTATTTATTGCACAATTCGTGGGAATGTTGGTAATGAGAGTATTAACTTCTTTCATATGAAGTGGAATATTATTTATACCTCATTTACTGAACTTTTCTTGTGGTGTCTTGGTGGATGTCCAGAGATGCTTTCTTTATATTGAAAAATATAAATACCTGCTGTGACACTTTTTAAATATTTTTGTCATGTCATTTCAGCCAGTTTTGAAGTCCAATGGATGCCCACTTTATAGTACATTTAGCCTTAAAACTATGGAAAGTAAAATTATTAAATTAACTAAAAAACTATCCGTGCCCCATAGAGGTCCATTGAGGTTTCCCAGAAAGCTAGGGTTGTGTTTATCTAGGCAAACGCTGGCTTTTACAGTATGTTGTACAACAGGGCAGTTATGTCAGGTTCTATTATGCATTTAACATAACACCATCTTTGTATCTTTTTCCTGAAACAGAAAGATTGAGCTGTATGAGATGGGCTGGAATCTGAAAGATGGTCTGAGAGACTGTCTGGTTGCTGCAGCTCCATATGGTGGTCCCATCGGTGAGTTTTGGGTGAGATCAACCCAGCAAAATCTTGTAATGCATGATTACATCTCGGTGCAGTTTTGTGGACTTCAAAGACAAAGGCAGTTCTTTCTCTATCAGCTCTCCTCAAGGGTCATAACCGACGCTCTCCGAGTGCCAGACCTCAGTTAGAGATCTACTCTTCCTCAGGACTGCCTCTGACCAGTTTTCCAGTAAGAGCACACAGCTGCACACCAGGGCTTAAACAAGATATGGCTTAGTGTGATTATCAAGTCAGACCTCCATGAAATTAAATAAATATTTGCAGCACTGATTTCTTAGTTATTCAGCAGTGTTGGCTGCATCTTAGAACAGCTCAGTTCACTGTAGATGGTCCTTCTCATGAATTCATCTATGTATCTTTTTTTGACTTTTGGTTATTTATAACATGCATTTGGAAACTCAAATTGCACCAACCATCTTCCCATACTTGTTATAAGAAGCACTTAAACAACAAAGGAGATGCTAAATGGGCTCAATGTGGTTTTCTATCTAAATAAAAGTTAGATTTTATATATATATACTGTATATATAACAAATTAAATATCACTGTTGTAATTTACACTTGTACTTGAAATAAAATAATGTTACAAAATGTCTATTTTACAATGAAACATGTTTATTTTGTCATTTTAAGTAATTGTAATATTTTCATTAAGTAATTATTATTATTTTATTACCATATCAATATATACATAAATATATAAATTCAGCAAAACTAACTATTTTAAATCTTATTTAAATTTGTATATTATTTAAAATTTATTGCAATTCACTTTTTTCCCCAATGCATCCCTAGAATTTAATATTATTATTTATTTTTTTTTGTACTATAATCATGAACAAACATTCTGCATAGTAACTTCTCTCTTTGTCTGTCTCAGTGGAAGAGTGGAGTGGTGAAGCAGCTGGGTTGGACGGTGTCTGATGACCTATTGTGTGTCCAGGAGGATGGCACTGTGCTTGTCTATGATCTCTTTGGTGGCTTCAAGAGACACTTCAGCATGGGCAACGTGAGAATGCATACATTTTAAAAAGGATGCATCCATGATTCTGTACATTTTAAAGCATTGCTTTTTTGAAAATGAGCCATAGCATTGATTCTCTCGCAGGAAGTTTCTCAGAGTCAGGTGATGGAGACCAAGATTTTCCATTCACCGTATGGGACAGGTGTTGCCATTTTGACAGGTGCCTTGCGATTCACTTTGGCCACAAATATTGATGACATAAAATTGAGGCGGTTGCCTGAGGTTCCAGGTAAAGTAGGCAGTCTTTGTGATGTTTTAAGAATACAAAATTCAACAGTATTGTGAAAGATGATGTGTATGTTTATTATTAAATTTTGGGGTTTTTTTTAACCCTGAATGTTTTTTTCTTTCTTTATATACATATTTCAGGTCTACAGGGTGCACCTTCATGCTGGGCAGTTCTCACTCAAGACAGACAAAGCAAAGTGCTAGTGGCCAATGGATTTCATCTGTTCCTCTTAGACAATACAGTCTGCACACCCGTGGTAAAGACCACTCACTCACACAATCAAACTACACAGATATTCAGATATTTTATTACCACTAAAGATGGCAATATTTTTGCCTTGAATTTAAATAATATGTTTTGAAACTCACGTTTATGACACAAATGTACCAGGCCAGTGTGGTTAAGAAAGAACCTGTTAAATAATGTTTGAATATGTGTGTGTATCAGACTCCTCCAGGTCTCTTTCCACAAGCATCCAGCATAGTTCATATGTGTGTCTCATTCAGTTATAAGTATCTGGCGCTCCTCACTGACTCTGGCCATGTTTGGATGGGCACGTCAAACCTAAAAGTAAGTGCAACCCAGCAATACCATTTTGTATTTTATTATCATGTTTATTCTGGACACAAAAACCTGTGGTCAGTGGTCTAAGAGATCGTTTTTCCATCAGTTCATTACTCTCTCTACTTAAGTTGATCAGTTAATTAGTTAATTAATTGCTCTTTCTTAAGCCTTGATTACAGCCTTAGTACTTCTGCAAAACAAAGCAGCATCACGTGAATGTTTCCTTGTGCAGGAGAAACTCAGTGAGGTGGACACCAAAATCAAAACTCCCCCCAAACAGATGGCCTGGTATGGCTCTTATGGCTCATGATTTATGTAAATTTGCTGTATGCTATATTTTATTTTTAAGAACAAATTTGTATTTATTTTTAATTTTGTATTTTTTTGCAGGTGTCGCAGGCCTAAGAGTCAGCAGCCATCGGCTGTGGTAATGTGGGACGGGCTCCTCATAGTGGTGGGAGAATGTAAGGAAACAATTCAGTACCACCTGGATGATGACTCAGTTCTGGTGCCGGAGCTGGATGGGGTTCGGATCATCAGTGGAACACACCATGAGCTTCTGCAAGAGGTCCCAGGTTAGAAGATGTATATTGAGAATATAACACTCTACTATTTACTTACCATTTTTTTGGCAGGATTAAAGTATTTCTGTGATGGCAATGGTAAATTATCCTTCAGAACTCATCCTAGTAAGATGATTTGGCGCTCAAGAAACATTTTAATTATCAGCGTTGAAAGCAGTTGTGCTGCTTAGTTTGTTTGTGAGAACCGTGATGCACTTTTTCAGGATTCTGTGATGAATAGAAAGTTTAAAAGAACAGAATTATTTGAAATGGAAAGCTTTTGGAGCATTATAATGCATTTAACGCATCCTTGCTGAATAAAAGGATTAATTTTAATCAAAAGTAAAAACCAAATCTTACTGACCTCAAACATTTGAACAGTAATAATGTATATGGATTGCTGCCAGGTTCTACATCCCTCAAGGCCACAAGTGATTTGATTTTCACATGATTCTCTGCAGGTGCATGTGAGGAGATCTTTAAAATTGCCTCAATGGCTCCTGGAGCATTACTTCTGGAGGCTCATAAAGAATATGAGGTAAGACATGTTTTCTGTCTTGGATGCACAATAATTAAAGTTTGACATGGTGTGACAAAATGTAAAGTGAAAAATGTAATGCATATACAGTTCGCCCAAAAAGCACTTTTCTGTTGTCAAATAGTCTCTTCTTCTGTTGAACACAAAATATATTTTGAAGAATGTGGGTAACTGAACAGATCCTGGAAGCCACTGACAGTAATTTTTTCTCTTTTTTTGGGGGAGAACTATCCTGTCCTATGTGCTGATTATGGCTGGGATATTATTTCTAATGGCATTTTTGTTTGCAAATGTTTTGCAGAAAGAGAGTCAGAAGGCAGATGAGTATCTGAGAGAAATTAAAGAGCAGAGTCTGTTGAGCGAGGCTGTGAGGCAGTGTGTGGAGGCCGCCGGACATGAACATGAACCTGAGACACAGAAAACACTCTTGAGGGTGAGCCACAAAGCCCAAATTCTGTGGCAAAAGAAAGATTTCATGTACGGAAGGAATGACAATACAGATGGGTTTATAGCTTCTCTCTCTCAATTCCTTTTGCTGCAGGCAGCCTCATTTGGGAAGTGCTTTTTGAGTAATTTTCCTCCAGAGCAGTTTGTCAGCATGTGCAGGGACCTGCGGGTGTTGAATGCAGTCCGAGACTATACCATTGGCATTCCGCTTACCCACACTCAGTTCAAACAGATGACTGTACAGGTGCTCATAGACAGGTGAGAGAATAATTCTCTGTTTGCATTACAAAGAACTGTTTTGTGATCACTTTGTTTGAAATGAGTAAAGTTGTATAAATGACTGTAACAAAGCAGATTTTTTTATTAATCTTAATCTGTGGCTCTTATGTGTTTCAGACTGGTGTATCGTAAACTCTATCCACTGGCTATCGAGGTTTGCCGCTATTTAAAGACTCCAGAATATCAGGGAGTGAGCCGAGTACTCAAACACTGGGCCTGCTACAAGGTGTGTGTGTGCTTATTATGTGTGTGTATTTAATTGTTCTAGAAATACAGTAAAAACGGTAATATAGTGAAATATTTTTACAATTTGCAATAACTTTTAAATAATGGTGAGTCTTTACTGTCAATTTCAATAAATTTAATGCAACTATGCTGAATATACCCTTCATAAATGTGGGTTAAGTAGTTGTTGTTTATTTTAAATGGTCATGTGGACTACTTTTAGAAAAAATTATATGGCACTTTTGTGTGTGAACTCTCCATTTATTATAAAGTTGATATCCCATCCATTTTTTTTGTTGTTGTTTGTATAAATTTACAGACATTAAAGATTTTCACAGATGTTGTTTACAGAACCAGAGGACATCTGGAGGTGCAGATGGGTTTCTTTGTGTTTGATGTGACGTTTTGTTTAGTCTGAGAGGTTCTGATGCAACACAGCAAACCTTGCGAGTAAAGTGTCAGTCAGTCAAAGTTTTTCTTTGTTTGTGTGCTTTTGTAGGTCCAGCAGAAAGAAGAATCAGATGAAATCATAGCAAAAGCTGTTAGTGTGAAGCTTGCTGATGCTGCTGGAATCTCCTACTCTGAAATTGCCACTAAAGCGTATGACAGTGGACGAACAGAGCTCGCAATTAAGGTACACACACACACAGAGACACACACACAGACAGACTGTGTTCTCCAAGAGCCACTGATATTATGGGTTGTCAGTCAGTTTGTGTTTCTTTTTCAGTTGTTGGAGTTTGAGCCTCGTTCTGGCGAGCAGGTCCCACTGCTGTTAAAAATGAAGAAAAGCCCTCTGGCTTTAAGCAAAGCCATTGAGAGTGGAGACACAGACCTCGGTACACACTCATTCACATACATGTTTTTAAACTTCATGAGCTGCCTACCTAGGCATAATTTTATGTTGATATACTACCATAATGTGTTCCTATAATGGTAAGGCTGAATTTCAGCATCATTACTTCAGTCTTCAGTGTCACACGAACCTTCATAAATCATTACAATATGCTGATTTGGCTCTCTTATTATTACTGTAAATGTTGAAAGCAGCTGTGCTTCTTAATATTTTGGAGTCAAACATGATAGATTTTTCTTTATTTAGTTTTTTCTTTGCTGAACAGAAAGCTGAAACAACCTGTATTTATTTATTTATTTTATTATTATTTAAAGGTATTAGGTTTATTGTTTATTGTTGCTTATAGTCAATTAATCCTTACTAAAGCAAGCAAGAATCTTACTGACCCCAAACTTTTCAATAGGTAGTAAAATTTCATTTCTAAATTAGATCTGTCAGCCGATATTAGAATATTAGTTTGGTCAGATCACTTACTACAGGTTAGTACAGTAAGTACTGGTTCTGTGTGTTTAATGGATTACTCTCCATGACAAGGCTCCATTTGACAGGAATTAAAAAAAAACAGAAATTTCATCTGATGCTAAATTGAGCAAATGCTCACATAACACAGCCATGCACTTATAATATACTAAAATTGAAACAACAAACAGCACTAACGAACTCTCCGAATGTTCCTTGTCTGTTTGATTGTGTCAAATTGATCTTTATCTCACATCTGTACATGTACAAACTACTACTACATATACTGTAAACATTTCTTTGTTGTAAAGCTGCTTTGCAATGACATATATCATGAAAAGCGCTATACAAATAAATTTTAATTAAATTGAAATTGAATTAGTGCCCATGCTCCTGGTGCAGCATGTTCAGCACCACCCTCCGCAGAGCACAGGGAAGTAACACCTGAAGGAGCTTCTCTTCCCCATCTGGGCGAAGGATGTGAAGATAAATAACCTTGTCCTGCTCCACCAACCTGTCCCACTGTCGCAGCAGAACCAAGGCAGACTTTGAAAGTGAGATAAGTTCTTCACGACTGGGGAATGTCCTTCTCTCCTAGAAACCCAAGACCTCACTAAAACTAAATCAGCTCTCTGTAATGACCTTATTTCATCCATCGAATGACTTGGAAAGGCCATAACTGTGGTTTGGGTAACCATATGAGCAGCGAAAATGACTTACTGGTCCTCCATGCCCTGTTGCAACTCCACGTGCACCTTGATCCCAAACCTAGACTTACAATGCCCAGCTGGATTAAGACTTGAGAGGGCATCTGCATTCTGATTATTTCTCCCAGACCTATACTTCAACTCAAAATCAAAGGAGGCTAGTTGTGCAGATGGCTAAGTGGGTTGTTATCTGTAAACACAACACATTTCTGTCCTAATAGGTTCTCCCTGAACTTCTCTGTCATGGCCCACTTCAATGCCAGAAACTCCAATTGCATGGAGCTATAATTGGAAATATTCAGTTCAGTGGATCGAAGACTATGGCTAGCATATGCGATAGGCTGCACCTTGCCTCCTTGCTCCTGGGAAAGGACTGCTCCCAGCCCAGCAGGACTGGCATCCACCTCCAGAATTAATGGTCATGAGAAGTCAGCATAAGCAAGAACTGGTGATGACGTAAGCTTGGATTTTAACTCCTCAAAACTCTGTTGGAATTGTTTGGTCCAGGCAACCATAAAGTCTGGAGAGGCTCGGTTTCTGTGCCTTAGGGTCGCAAACTCAGCCACCAACCTATGAAGGGTGCCGCCAGTTTGGAAAAACCCTCAACAAAACTGCGGTAATAACCCAGGAACAAACGCAATTCCCCAGCAGTCTCAGGGTGACGCCACTGGGCCAGTGCCTCGACCTTACCTGGGTCTGTTGACACTCCCACTGAGGAGATCATGTGTCTCAGATATTTCACTTCTTTCCGGAAGAAGAAACATTTCTTCAATTTCGCCTTCAACCCTTCCTGCTTCAGTTGGCTCAATACAAACTCAAGCCGCTGCAAATGCTGCTCTACAGTTGATGAAAATACAACAATATCATCAAGATATAACAGTAGAGACTAATACTGCTGGTCACCTAACAAACGCAGCATCAACCTTTGAAATGTACTAGGGGCGTTGCAGAGCCCAAAGGGCATCCGGTTATACTCAAATAACTCAAATGGGGTACAGAAGGCAGTTTTAGGTCGATCGCCCTCCACCACTGGGACCTTGTTATACCCACTGGCTAGATCCATTGTTGAAAACCAACAGGCTCCATGCAATGCAAGGGAAACGCATACTTCTGAGTCTTGGAACTTAACTGACGGTAGTCTATGCACATGCGCAGGCCACCGTCCTTCTTAACCAAGACTATTGAAGAAGCGTAAGGGCTCGATCTCTCCCTTATTAATTGTGCCCCAAGCAGCTGATTAATGTGGGCTTTTACCACCTCGTATTCTGAAAGAGGTTTTCGTCGATAGCGCTGCCTAACCGGATCATCATCAACAACGGGGATCTCATGTGTGATCAAATTGGTGCATCTAAGATCTCCCTCATGAGTAGAGAATAACGACTCATATTCCTGAAGCAATCACTTAACCTCCGTTACTTCCTCTTTTGTCAACATCGATAAATCCATGGCCTCAATTTGAACAAACACAGAGTAAGCTTAAGGGTCCTGGGAACTAACAGTAGCAGTGGCAGACTTGACCTCAACTACATCTGAGGGTAAACTGACCACCAACACAGGATTCAAAGTACCCAGGGTGCTATGCGGATAAAGCACCACATCCAAAGTGCCTACATTCACTACGGGCACATAAACAGTCCCATTAGTAACACCAACTAATGCTGAAGATGGTAGCAACCCCACAGGCAGCCAGTGTTCAAGGGGTTCAAAGAACACTGTGGCATTCGCAAATTGTCTAGAACAGGTTGCGGGTACCAATTTCATTGTGCCACCGGGAATATGACCACGTACTCTCACCCTACCAATGCGGTCCTCCACAGGGTGACTGTTCACCTGACAGCAATACTGAAAGGCCTGGGCCACAATACTTGGTGCATCAGATACAGAGGGTAAATGAAATAAGGCAAAGCCATGCTGGCCAAAGAGCTCCTGGTAACAACGTCAAAGAACATTCATCCCCAAAACACCGGGAACTTGGGTACACGGAGCACCAGAAGGATCTCTGACCACCAACACCCCGCATCTTGATACTAACTTGCCTCAAAGCTCCACATTTATCTCTACATATCCAAGATACAGTATCTCAAGCCCATTGGCAGCCCGCAGTTGTAACCACTGACACGTCTTTAACTTTTCTTTAAAGTGCTCACGAAACCAACTCTCTGTAACTGTGGTTACCATCGACCCCGTATCGATCAGACAGGGAGCTGAAATTCCACCAAAAAGGGCCAGAAGTGTGGACAAGATGAAATTAAGTGGGGTGCGGAACATGGAGCCATTAAATTCCCCAACCAAACTGGGGCTCTGCAGTCTGTGAGTAATAGTTTTCTGACTGCCATGCAAAATTACTCCGCCCTGCCCCAGTAGTAGGTGCAGACATTAGACTGTAACCAAAGTACACAAAACAATTCATGCTACAAGGCAAAATACAGATATTAACTTAAAAGTAAAGCATTCTTGGTGTTTTTGTCATGTTGCAAAAGCCTGTTTACACTGATTATATACCAAAATCAAAGCTGATACTGTATGATAATATTCTAATCTTCTATCTTCTAACTATTCTAGGGGAAGGGGTGTGTTCGTTAATAGTGAACAGCAGCTGGTGCAACAGCGCAAGCATTGTTTCTCTTACACGCTCCTGCACACCCAACCTGGAACTACTGACCATTATGTGTCGTTCTTTTTATCTTCCTCGGGAGTTTACATCGTCATAGTCAGCGCCGTTTATATTCCACCACAAGCGGACACGGACACTGCCTTATGCGAGCTGCATGAGGCACTCACATAGCACCAAACACAGCACTGGAACACTGCGCTCATTGTGGAGGGGGACTTTAATAGTGCCAACCTCAAACACACAGCACCAAACTTTTATCAGCACATCACCTGCCCCACCAGGGGCGATAGGACACTGGACCACTGCTACACTACAGTTAAGGACGCTTACAAGGCACAATCTCTTCCACCGTTTGGTAAATCTGACCACGCCGCCATCTTCCTCATGCCGAAGTTCCGGTCCAGAGGGAGGTCACGCACTGGACAGACCAATCGGTGGCCGCGTTACAGGACGCACTTGATGACGCTCACTGGGACATGTTCCGGAACAGATCCAATGACGTCAACGTGTTTATGGAAGCGGATGTGGGATTCATTGGGAAACTAGCGGATGATACCGCACAGAAAACGACTATCAGAGCGTTTCCCAACCAGAAGCAGTGGGTGGATAAAACCATCGCTCTGAGATTGCTCTGAGATCTCGGACCGCTGCCTACAACGCGGGACTTGCATCGGGGGACATTGACCCCTACAAGGCAGCATCATATAACGTGCGAAAGGCGGTGAAAGAGGCGAAGCAGCGCTACAGGAGGAAACTAGAGTCACAACTCCAACAGAGTGACTCTAGGAGCCTGTGGCAGGGACTAAGGACAATAACGGACTAT
>JAUCMT010000114.1:3774113-3803470 GCA_032357475.1 Enteromius thamalakanensis
ATATTAGAAAATGGGTTTTTAACACATAAATAACATGTTGCTAGTATGATTTGATGCATTCCTAACATGTAACTATTATGATAATATTTCTAGCATGATTTGCTTGCAACATTGAAACAGTTGTAGCAGATAACTGTCATGTTGTAGCATTATTTAATGTTAATATCATGCTTCTTGTATGATTATAACATTGCATGTTTCTAGCGTGATAGCACGATCAGTATGATTTGAATAAATAGCCTAGATAATGGACTGATCAGTGATAAAATTGTTGAAAGTAGCTTAAAAGCTGCATTAGTTCTCTGCATTTGTTTCTTTTTGATTATCTGGTTTTCGAAACGTATGTATGGTTAGTTAAAAAATATATATAGCACACCAAGTCAGTACAGTCTGGAGGTCTGTCCTGAGTTTGACTGTAGTCTAAAGGAAAAAATTACATTTTCGAAAATTTGTCTCAGAAGTCAGTAGGAAATAAAGCAAATTTCTTTAATTAAAGCTTGCCTCCCCTAAATATTTGCCCTGAATTTGTTTTCAGGTAATTTTTTTGCTGCTGGTCTGAACCTAACTGAGGATGCCAAGTATATTCTTTCTCATCCGTGCCAGTCGTTGCAAAGCATGACCTTGAGCTCCTATAGTCTACTTCTGAACTGGGTCAAGCAGCAGTGCCCAGGACCAGGGAAATCGTGCCTCAACATCATCTGTGCAGATTTTGTGGGGGCTTTCAGCAATGAATTCACCCAGCTGGTTATTGGACTCAATCAAGCACTCTTAAAAGAGACTTAACCCTTAAATGTGCCATAAACATTACATACAAATGTAGCATTTATTTTTTACAATGTATCTTGTTATTTCTAATAGAAGCCTTGGTTGTTTTTAATGTTTACCTGTTAATATTTTGTTTAGACTTTTATGACAGTCCCTAAATTGTGAGGAAACAATATTTAGCTGAACACTGCCATCTACTGGCGATCCATATTTAGGTTTTTGTGTCTCAAAATTATGTTACTTGCAACTTTATAGTTACATTAATCTATAAAAATGTCAAAAACTAAACTTCTTTTCTGATTGTTCTTGGATATTTGACAAAAGGGCAGAAAGGGTAGATTGATATAATCAAAGACTAAGTGGCTCAATAGATTATAGCATTATCTGTCCAATGAGTCACACTTAATTTTAGTAACATCTAATGTCCTGTCATGACTTCATCTATTGTTGACTCTGTTTGGTTTAATGTACATGTATCAGTGGGGTCTAATTTTAGAAACCCCTTCGAATGCACTCTATAAGGTGCTTAACAATTACAGTATCTATTTAAATGATAATCCAGTTCACACTTAGTTTGTGTGTGTAGGTTGTGTGAGGTAAATAAACATGGGTTTTACTTTTATGCTTGTTTTTAATGGACATTTTAAAATCTAAAAATAACCACAAATAATTTCTTGAATTTCTTTAAAGACGTTTTTTTTATTGGAACGTCTTATTAATTTCAAGACAAGAACCAAATATGTTTCTTTTGGCAGCATTTGTTTCATACCAGAGTTACCAACCTCAACATCATTTTGCTTTCTTTTTTTTTCAAGAATGCATTGCATCAGGAGACATGCAGTACCCAAAGCATTTAGAGCATTCTGACCAGATCTGGAGCACGATCCTTCCAGAGAGCTTTGAGAATCCCCTCCCTCCTCTTTCAAGTCCCCACCTCTCTCCTAAACAGATTATTGAGGAGTTAAAGGAGCTTGCATCAGTCCCTGTGTCGTCTCTATGAGGCTTAGAGTTCCAGAGGAAACAGATGGGATAAGAAAGCCAGGGGATCTAATCACAGAGGCTTAATCACCAATCCAAGGCCCGTCCAGAACCCAGTCACTAGCTTCAAACTGCCGCTTCTCTCACCTTTCAGAGGTATTCGTCTTGAAGCCTTGAGACAACTACAGCTATTTAGGATGGAGAACGAGGAAGAGGAAGATGAAATCTTTACCACATTTCAGGGAGGATACGAAAGGGAGGAAGATGTGGAGGAGCAGGAGGAAGAAGAAGAACAAGAGGAAGAGGAGCCTGAGGAGGCTGAGAGAAAGAGCAGTTGGGATGTCCCAATTCCAAGTCGATCGCTGGCCAGTCGCAGAGCTTCACTTCCATGTCCGGTTAGTACCCAGTATACGTTTGTGTGTGTGTGTATGCTTTTAAATGGTAGCAGAGAAAACACATCAGTTGTTATGGTGCCAAGCTCTGGATTTCTCTTCCAGCCAATGAGCAGCTGATTTAATTAACACTTTTTAAATAGTATCTAAAAGCACACTTGCTTAATAGGGCTTTTCTTAAAGCAATTTAATTCTCTTACCTTCTTAGTTTTTATTTTTATTATTTTATTTGTATTTGAACTCTGTAGATTATATTCTAGAAACTATGTGTCATATGTATACACTGAATAATATTAGCAGCTGAAACAATTTTCACTCAGGAATAGCTAGATACTGTAATTTTACAATTAAGTACAAATAAACAGCAAGTAATACTGAACACATTTTGTACAGTAAAACAGCTAATCTAGGCTGTAAATTCACTTTCATTTACAGGTTAGTGATATCAGAGATCAATGCAGGACACTTTTGTATAATCGCAACTCTAAAGAGCAGTTCATCCTGAAATCACCTTTCACCGTTTAATCAAAACTGATTCAAATAGAGTTAGACGTTTGACAATAGGGTTTCTATTTGTGCTATGTCTGCATCAAAAATGCAAATGAAGTTGGAACATTTTTAAATATTTAATTTAAAATGTAATGAATGTAAGATTATGCATGTCTGTATTACATGAGAACTTATATAAAATGGTCTTTGTATCATTCTCACATACTGGATAATACGAAATATCATGTTTTACTATATATTATATAAAATTTTCTTTCAATATTTTCAAAGAAAACAACATTTGAGTCCATTGGCTAAAATGCAAAAAAAAAAAATCTAAATATAATTTAATAAATTTCAATTAAACTTTTCACTGGTGAAATTATTCTGTAGTAACTTCATTAATGAATTTAAAAATGTGTATTCTTTTTCTTTTTTTTTGCATATTTTTCAGGCTCAGCTGAATGCGATGCATCTGAGCTGTTTGCACGCTGCTACCACGAGTCCTAGCCCGGTGTACCTGAGTCACTGGCTTCAGAGCGGCGAGGCTCGGCCGCGCTCTCGCTGCAGTCATGTTGCCAATAGTGAGATGGGAGCGCACACCAAGAGCAGTGCATGTGAGCGACGGCCACATACCATCCCAACCATCCCTGAGGTGCACGAGCCTCTGGAGAGAAAAGCTCGGTTTAGGAGCCGCAATGTCATGTCTCTGGTTGGTGTGATCTGATTTTGCTTATTAACGTGTAATAATGTGAATGATTACCAATAGGTTATACAATCACAAGAGCATTTAGATAAATATATGATAATCATCATTTTATTCATTTTGATAATTTTATTGTTATGATATAGTGCTTTGCCAAGGCTGGAGAAATCTGAAGCTGTATCAGTGGAACTATGTTAGATCCTGAAGCTAAAAACAAACATCGAACTACCTGTTGAGAAGCAAAAAAAATAATTTTTACTTTTTTTATTTCTTTTACTTTCAATCAAGTGTGTTTAAATATTTTGTTTAGAAACTTGGAAATGTTCACTTAGTAATATATTTGCAAAGTACGAATTATGAACAAAGTATGAATTCTTATTCACATTAGCCTTCTATTATATTATTATATCTTTTTTCCCCATTTTCATTCCAAGTTTACGTCTAATTCATTTTTTTTGTTTCTACCATGGAATAATAACTTTTAAAAAAATCTGATTCCAAATTGTGAGATATAACTCAGAATTCTACATTTATTTTACAGAATTGCAAGTTTATATCTCACAATTCTACATTTTTATCTTGCATTTCTTAGTTTATATCTCACACTTAGTTTATACCCCACCCCCCCTTTTGCATTAATTAATTTATTTTTACACCATGGTATTTGATAACAATCAGTGGACTCCAGTGTTGTCCATTTTTTGTTTTTGGGAGAACTATCAGTTTATTTAAATGTTTACTTCATAGAAAATTGAGAAATGAATGAGCATTTTTGTAATGTTGATCAAATATAATCAAGTGAAACTAACAGAGTTGGTTTATGTAATGTGGTGTTTGTTTTGTAGAGTGATGCGGACAGTTTGTGTCTGATCTGCCATAATGACCTACGCAGAGGTGGAGGAGTTATCAAAAAGCTTCACTGTTCCCACAGCTTCCACAGCGAGGTAAAGGTTCAAACTTTAGAAACTAGTTGCCAGGGTATTGTAAGTGATCAAATTCAACTTCAGAAAACACATTTCAAATAGCAATGGCCCCGAATCCAGGACATTTCAGATAACATATCTAATCTGCATTTTTTTCCTGCTGAGCCTTTGTTTACTCCTAAGACTTCTTCCTTATTCTCTCTAACCATCTTGGGGAGTTTCATACTTGCCATTGTCCCGTGTGTTTTGTTCACTGGGGTATACTGTTCTTTGAAAGCACTGTACAAAACAGCTGAATGTAACTCGATATGTGCTTCTCTGATTTAGTGCATAGAGGAATGGCTGTGGACCAAGCAGACCTGTCCCACATGTCAAAAGCATGTTACCATGCCAGAGCCCCTGTACTGGACATCTACCAGAGTAATAGTGCCCTGAGCTCTTCCAGCTCCATTCTTAGACAACAGATGGCTAACCAAAACATCAGACATGGAGGTTGATAACTGGTAATAGATAAAGAACCAGCTACAAAAAAATGTAGTTATATGATTAATCAGGTTATTCGGGAGAAACAGATTGATAAAGCACTTCTTTGTACATAGACTAAATGATTTTAACATCACTATGTGTAAAACTGTTTTTTTTAAATCATATTAAGAAAAAATGTTCTTTTCTATTGCGTATATCATTTTTTCTGCATAATTTTAAGCAAACTGCACAAGTTGTCTGAAGAACAGTTGTTCATTTTAAAATGTACCTCACTATATTAGTAATTTAAAGTAGGCCTACTCGCAATGTTTCTGTTTTCAAAACATGTAACTAATGTTATACTAAAAACAAAAGTGTAGGCCTGCATCAGGTTTGTGCTTGAGTAAATGTGCTTCTTTACCATACTTAATTAAGTACTATTTGGTGAATTTGTTCATACAGTATTTCACTGATCATCCTGACAGAATTCTTTCTGAGCTAACAGGTCAAAATCACGTTGCTGTAATGTATTTACTAAACTTTAACTGAAAACAGCCAATAAAATCTGTTTCAGTGCTTTCATCATATCTGTCCTTGAGTTTTCTTTTTTTGACCCAAAGCAGCAGGTTTTATTTACATTGTAAACGTCATTGCATGTCTGTGATGTGGTTTTTAATTTAACATCTGTTTTAGACCATTACATAAAACATAAGTGACACAATTGTGGATAAAGTTACTGTGGGGTAATTTTTCACAATTACTTTAATGCAAAAATCTTAGTAAGCTTTCACTTGAGTATGTTATGTTTAGAAATTTGAATAAAATAATGGCAATGCAATTCATAATACTTTTTACACCTTTCTTTTCTACATGGATCGTTTAGAAACATCTTGATAGCTACTTTATACCATCGGTGTGAATGTAATGCAAAATAATAGCGTTATTAAAGATTAAACAACGAAAGCAAACTAAACGCTTTCTGTGCCCCATTATGTCTGTTCAGAACGTCGAGCGTAATGACGTCGCATAATCGTTGCCGTGGCTACACACGGAAGTTATCGTATGCACCTGTTACACTTTCGAACAGGAAAAGGAACGAATCAATACATATTTACTTGAACGAAGTAGCCTCAAACCAGGCCCTTTTCAGCTTGAGACGTGTTTTTTGAGTGTTTTTTAAAAAAAAAACATCAACCTAAACCTTTATGGACAAATTAAAGAAAGTTTTGAGCGGCCAAGATGGCAACGACGACCTCAACGTACTGCAGGTAATGTTAACTTAACGTTAGTTTGTTTTAACAGTAGTTACTGCATTACATTTTCAAGTTTGTTTGTTTAGTTCTAATCATGTCTACAGAGTGAGGGTACGGGTCTAGACTTTTGCTACTTGTTGCTTGCATGTGCTTACCCGACTGACTGTCATTAGCAAAAGCTTAATATCTTCCTGTTTATGAATATCACATTGATTCAAATCTCTGTTTGTGGTTAACGTGAATATATAAACGCTGTTTTAGTCAGCGAATGAAGCATCAACACTGGGATGGGGCACGCGCGTCAAGGGATTCATCGCGTGTTTTGTGGCGGGCGTCTTGTGTTCACTTTTGGTAAGAAGAGTACACGTTGTATATTATCGTTGTTTTATTTTACTTGTACATACAATAGCCAAACGTGTACTATTTCCTTACTTTGCCATTCAGGGAACCTGCTTGCTTTGGCTGCCGAGAAACGGACTGACACTCTTTGTAGTCTTTTACAGTTTAGGTAACATTGCTTCTCTGTTAAGGTGAGTCACGCAGCTTTTATCTGTCAACCTTTGACATATTATTTCAACCAAGGTGTGTCACTGGCTATACTTGCATTTGGTCAGTGACAAATAATGATGTTTGAGTACTTTTACTACAAAGAAACTGCAAAGAACACATTGAAGTGTACATGAAACGAAGAAAACTAAAAGTTTTTTTTCTAATATTTTGCTAATCATAAATGAGTGATTGTAAACCTCTTAATTGAATTTTAAAAAATGTGTGCATTTATATCTAATATTTAGTTTGATGACATGAAAATTTCTTGGGGATTTTTGGGGTTCCATTTTTCTGCCTTTGCATGCAATATGCCCCCAAATATATATCAAACTAAATTACTTTAGAGATTTAAAATATGTCAACCACAGATGAATGTATTCAAACTTATTCATCTGTAATTGTTTACAGACATTTACAGCATGTTGAAGCATTAGTCAATAAATGATTAGAAAAGTGAAATGTCACAGATTGATCCGTGTACGCAGTGATTTGCAGCATCCGTGAGAATCTGTAAGTCAATCCTGAGGTATTTTGGGTGTGGATTGTTTTCAGCACAATGTTCTTAATGGGTCCATTAAAGCAACTCAAAAGGATGTGTGACAAGACGAGAGCTCTGGCAACTGGCATTATGATTGTGAGAGCACACATACATGTACAAATATCATACACTAATGCACAGACATCCATGTAATTCACTAACTGGTAACAAAACATTTGTGTGTTAAAGACATGCCTGGTGCTAACCTTCTGTGCTGCTTTTTGGGTAAGTAGGCTTCTTACCATGATTTTGTTTGGTTATGCTCATAAAGTTGGTGTCATAATGTATTAACAATGTAATTAATTTGCATGTTTATTATGATAAGTGATTGTTTGCTTTCCTTATCTTATTCATTTCTATGTTTTTAGTGGAAGATCAAAGGTCTTGCTCTGCTGTTCTGCATCCTCCAGTTTTTGGCCTTTACATGGTAAGATACAAGCCAATTACTTGTTTATATATGACTAATTATGTGGAGTATATTTACAAGCACGCACACATCAATGTGTGTACTGTTTATAAGAGTGAGTGAAAGTGAGAACACCAGTGAGATAACACAATAAAAACGTTGAACTTTGAACCGTGCAGTGCTGTAAGGGATACATTTTCTTTTTAACATTATTACATGACAGATATCACTGTAATAGTCATCCTGAAATATCACACCTGTCTCTCTGACAGCCCTAGGCTTTGTAAAGCTTTTAGAAGTTGTGCTTTCAGTGGAATCTGAGAGTTGAGGCTGATCCTTGAATTTAAGCACCAAAATGCTATTTTGCTACTGATTTTGTCAATACTAAGATGATGTTCTTCTGCCCTCTTTCTCGCTCCATCTCTGGTTACAGTGGTCTCAATAGGTGGAGTTTGGAAAGAGGGGACATGTGTAGTATAGTCTCTAAATCATGTTTCCCACAGCAGCACCTTTAACAAGTCTAATATATGATATGAGTTAAATCAACCTTTAAATAGCAAAATAAAAAACTCAAAGATGTTGTTTATTGGGCTACAAGGATTTATTTGCAGAAGCATATAAAACTGAACATAGAGGAGTTCTTTCTGTTATTAACTGTTCGAATTTTTTACGTACTATTTTGCGTACTTGAGGTGTAGGTTAAGGGGTGGGGTTAGGGGTCATTCATACAAATGTAAGGGTCTGGAACAAGTTAGGGATAGAATTTACTTGTTTGTACATACTTGTCAGTATTAAAATATTTGTGTTTTTTGAACATCCCCATAATACAGAATAGAAGGAAATGTAGCTTATAAATGAAATGTATTTGTTTACATTTTATGCCTTTTATTTTA
This sequence comes from Enteromius thamalakanensis, assembly GCA_032357475.1. Lineage (NCBI taxonomy): Eukaryota > Metazoa > Chordata > Actinopteri > Cypriniformes > Cyprinidae > Enteromius > Enteromius thamalakanensis. The sequence goes on from JAUCMT010000114.1 coordinate 3,782,471, forward strand.
CAGGTATAGCTTATCCTATATTCCTTTTGCAAGGTGGGTTTCTTTATGTTTTCAAAACATTTACATTGAAAAAAAATGTTGCTGAAACAAATATTTGTAGAAGTTAATGAAATAATGTTTACATAATTATTCATTGTAGTAGTCACTTTTTTTATATATATTATACATGCAGTCAAATGTTTTATCACAATTAATCAAATCCAAAATAAGTTTGTTTACATAATATATGTGTGTGTACTGTGTATGTTTATTATGTACTGTATATATAAACAGACACATAGAGTATATGTTTTGAAAATATTTGCGTGTATATATTTCTATTCAAATTATTTATATTAGCATATTTTTCTAAATATATACATGCATGTGTATGTATTTACAGTGCTTAGTGAACGTTTTCATGCTTGTAGATGTTACTACACTTAGTGTGAAGTGAACCTGTGGCAAATTCAATTGAATGGGTGAAAGCCACATCTTAATTAAAGGTCTAACAGCTGATCATGCACATCAAAGCAAAAACCATGCACTGAGGTCAAAAGGGATTGTACGAAGAGCTGAGAAACAGGTTTGCACTAAGCCACAAGTGTGTGGAAATGTTCAAAAAAAAATCTGCTTCACTGAAGGGTCGCAGAAGCATGCAATCTCTGTTATCCTTAATGAAGGAATTCTGAAACAACCAGAACTCTTCCTAGATCTCCCCTCCTGGCCAAATTGAGCAACTGATGGACTTTGGTTATAGTGCTGACCAAGAACTTGATGGTCACTCTAGTTGAGCTCCATGATTATATGTTAAGATCAAATCTACAGTTAGACAAACATTATTGCAACACTTCATCAGTTTGAGGTTGAACCTCTTCTCAGTTAAGACATAGGAAAATACACTTGGAATTGGCAAAAAAAACACCAATGTGACCGTCAGATTCTGAGAAACAAGATCCTCTGCTCTCATCCTCAATTCTAAGCATCATTTTTGAAGGAAACCAGCTCTCCTGATCACCTGCAGAGTACCATCCTAAAAGTAAAGTGTGCTGGTGTGGACCTCATGCTGTGGGTATAAATACTTTCGCAAGGCACTGTATATATATATATATATATAGTAAATATAAACAGTACACAGATATATTATGTAAACAAACTTATTTGGATGTGATTAATCATTTGACAGCATTATAAAATATGTACATGTAAAATAGTGAAACGCTGCCATTTCCATTTTGAAATATCAGTTTTGCAATTTAAGTGCCTATTGTGTGTAAAAGCCATGTAATTGCTTTATAGACTAAAATCAAAACTGTCATTCTGTTACAGCCAAAAAAGACACTTTTAATCATCTGTTTTTTGGCTTTGGCGTTTGTTTACCTTTGGCTGTTTGTTTTTTATGTAGGGATGCAATTATTAAGTTGTTCTCCGCGTGCTTCAAGTGAGATGCCTCTACATTTGGCCTTGGCTGTCTCTCTGTGTGCTGCTTTGGCTCCAGCTTCTGTGCTGCCTTCAATGCCACTCATGTACCCACTCTGCAGCCTGGCACAGACACCACACCACACTACAGACTCCCCTTACTCTCCCCAATGGATGGACACTCTCCATCTGTGTGAACAAGCACACACAGACAAGTACTCTCTTTCACACACACACATGTGCTTTACATTCAAACAGAAAACTATGAAAGATGAAACAATATAATGAGGTAAATGGTTGAGTTTCGGACTCGGACCTGTAACTAGTGATATGTTTGGTGCAGGTAGATGGAGCAGCTTATTTTATATTATTAACTGCTGCTGTGTAATTGCTTAATTCCTTCCTACGTGCCTTCCTCTCTGCTGTCATCCAAGGATTACTTGAGGACTAGATTGGGTAGAAATGTAACCAGTGTTTGCAGTTTTTTAGTATTTAGATTATTTCTTTTTTGCTAGAACCTACGACGAAGGGCTTTATAATAAATAACTTGTTATCTTATTAGATAAGTCAAATATTAAACCCTCATTAGGGTGCCAATGTATATCTTTATGGTCCATTTTTCTTTAAACTACTCTTTCTTTGCATTTTGCATTCATGTTAGACACATTTCTGTTTTAATTGTATTTAAATGACAGCGACAGCTCCTCTTTGTTGTCTTTTTAAATCGTTACTGTATGTCTGCTAATAAACTTACTGCAGAAATTCATTTTATTTATATGTAAAAAATATATTTTCCTGACTGAAAAATACATTCCAGAATTATTTTATCATATCTGAAATGGAAATTCTCTCTACATCATGATGACTAATTGCCCATGTTTGTTTAATTATATACATTTGCGCTTTCTATGAAAAGAATTGTTACTGCTACTGTATGGATGTTATTTTAATCGTTCCTATTAAAAGTTATTCAGATTCATTTCAATTCGTTTTCCTTATCTAATTCTACTGTTTTTTACATTTCGTGTCAATGCATCCTATTGTAAATAAGTACTTGCGTGTTATTTAAGAATCCCCGTCCCACAATGCATCTGTGAGTCTCAATAAGACTTAAATAAGTTGACTGATGTGCGTAAGTCATCTATGCTAGTAAAAGGTCACGGAGGGTTGGTTTCCTGATGTTTGATATGCCGGAGGATTCTGCGCTAATGAGGCTCTTTTTTTCGGGTTTAAACTCTTTGAATCCTCTAATCTCCGTGCCCGTGGCTTTTTGATTAGAGCGCCGGTCGCGGGATCGAGTTTCTGTTCATTCCCATTCGCTGCAGAGAACATCCAGTATTTGATTTCTGCTCCACATGGCTTCCACAATACTAAAGCTCTTTGACAGTATGCCCTTATTTACGCCCTCACATATGAGTCCATGTTGTATATCACATTGGATATTCTGATGTTTCAAACCAGGTCCGACTTAAGTAAATGAGTTTTAATGCATCACCTATAGGCTAAAAGTAACAACTGCATCATTTATTTAAAAGGAAATGTGTGAATTTAGACTGGTTGTAGAGTTATAATGTTAAAAAAAATGCTTGTGAATTGAGGTTGCACATAATATGCTTTGATCTGTTTTAAGCTTTTAATACTATGTGGGTCTATGTGCTTAAGCTTTGCATTCAAATACTGAAAAATAACACATTCTTACGTAAAATTATGTATATTAAAAATCCATGAGGGGTGATTTCTAGTCATTTGACAATCATTCATATTTACTTTTTTCCTGCTGGTAGAAAAAAATCCAACTGTAAACATTAAAGGAGCTGTACTTAGGCCTACTTTTTTACGTGTTATGTATTTTTAAATAAATAACCTTACATCACGCAGTTTATACATTTGCAATGTTGATACGTTTCATTACACACACACACACACACACACAATGACGAGCTGTCCGTGGTTCTGAAAAAGCCGAGGAACATCAGGCGTATTTTATATATTTGCAGTCGCCTGCATAAAAGAATGCCGGGCGTGATTTTCCATCCGGTTTTTCATTCTTTGCTTGAGTTAAGGTAGCGTTTATTACCACACGCTTGTTTTTCTCTCTAACAAGTGTTAAGTTTTCTTTGAACGTTCTGCTTAGTTTTTTCCCTGATATTTAAACAACATATTTTCTAAATATAAAGAATTAAAATAAAATTGAACGAAGAACACCAAAACGGGGTTGGAACTGAAAACAATGGGTTGTGAATGAATCACTTAATTGGAGAAGCCCACGTGACTGTTTTCCTCCGGTCATAAGAACAGGTGGTCGCAGAGAGCTGAAGGTACAGATCAAACACACACACCGAGAGTCGTTTTTCTTTTATGACCGAAGCTGTCTAAAAGTTGTTGGGAACGTAACCTCTTAAAATCTCATAAATTCTAGTGAGCTAAAGTTAAAGTCCATTAGTTTTTTGTACTTGTCACGCGAGTGTGAGATTTTCCCGTCATTCATGAAGGTGGAGGAAGATCTGAGAAGCGGCGGCGGAGCAGTGACCGGGGCTCGGGGCAGCAACGACTGCTGCATCACCAGACTGCTCAGCGTCGTGGAGAGCGAGTTACAGGCCGGCCGAGAGAAGGGAGACCCCACTGAGAAACAGCTCAAAGTCACCCTGGAAGATGCCGAACTCTGGAGGAAATTCAAAGAAGTGACCAACGAAATGATTGTGACCAAGAACGGCAGGTGAGCCACCATGAACCTGGTTTTTCTCAAGTTTACTCAAAACTCGCGGGTTTATTTTTCACGAATTGCATTCAATTACAAGTTCTTATTGTTTAAACATTAAAGACCTTATGTTAATGTAGTATTCAATTCGTCTCGTGTCAGAAAATTAGGTTTTATGCAGGTTTTTTTCTTTTTATTAGTATAAAGATTAGTAAAGAAATAATTATGAAAGTCGCGTCTTAAACACTACAATTTTTAGATTTTTAAAAATCTCGTACTTAAAATATCTTCAAAACAGTATCTGGAGACTAAAGTTATGTAAGCTATTATTCAATTTAATATTTGTGCAATATTTAACAAAATATCAGATCAATAATTAAAAAATAAACAAACACTTTTACCGCGAAACGTTCCACAAAAATAGATTTATTAGGTTTTTAAGTGATAAAACGATATTTATTGCTTCAATTTGGTCTTTCAAAAATGTCTCAGAAAAGTTTGTCACGGAAAAAAGGGGGGTTTGCAGAGGCCAATGCAATGATAAGCAAATGCATTCAAGCATTTTTAAACGTTATGGGAAAAATATAAAGTCTATGGTTCATTGTAAACGTAAAATGGACTGTATTGTTTCATGAGAGAACAGAAAAATGTCAGTGTGATAGTTTGGATCTAAATTTTTTAAACAATTATGTTAGCCTTACAGGATGTTTATTAATTTGTAGTTTTGATGTTCGTTTTTTTAAGTGTTCTCATTAATAAAATAAAAATATGTCCCTGTCTTTCAATTAAAATGTCTTGTTTCTGCTGGGCAGGTTTATTATTTTGTGTTGCAGGTACTGGCACATGGTGGTGTTTTTATGTTTTTTTGGAACAGGCAGATTAATTTAATTGAAAAGGCTTGTTGTGGTGTTATCAAGCTGAAGGGTGACTTGACCAACTCATTCAGTAGTTACAGGTCAGCTCTGCAGGTGGGTGTCCTTCCATTTGCAGCCCCTCTTAAACTTGTTCTCATCCATAAAAAATAATCATGGGGGAAACAAGTGAAAAATGACTAGCGTCCAACCCCTCATGAAGTTCGTCATTTTAGAGTTTTGGCAGGCAGCGTGAATCATTGTTGGGGATAACTTTTTAATTGTTAGTGTGTGACAGTTTTTGGACAGATTAAATAAGATTTTGTATCTTAGATAGTTCTCCCAGGAATGTAAAGTGTTTGATTCTTCTTAGTGCGTAACACAAATATGATGTCTTTTTTGGTCCATGTCAGTTGAGTCCAAAACAACATTGGAAACCTTTGACTTTCCTTGTATGGACAAAACAAAGTACATTAAATAAAGCACAAGATGTTTCAAAAGTGTTCCTACACCTATTCTAAAGTGTGACTTTTTCCTTAATAAACTCTTAATTTGCTGTTTATTAATAGTTAGTAAGGTAGTTAGGTTTAGGTAGGCTATTGGTAAGATAAGGGTTGTAGAATAAACATTAACGTTATGTGCTTAATTAGCACTAATAAATGGCTAATATGCATTCTAATAAACTAATAGGTGTAACATTATAGTAAAGTGTTACTGAAAAATGTCGTGTTTTTTGTTTTGTAGCAGCAATGGCGTAGGAGAACCATTTTGGGTTCCCCAAAGAACCTTTTCTGTGCATCATTTTTAGTGTGTAATCTGAAGAACAGAGAATCTAAAAAATAAAGAGTTTGGGCTAACTCATTCTTTATTGGCGTAGATGGTTCCTTGAAGAACTTTTAACATCCATTCCACAAAAGGTTCTTTGTAGTGGAAAAATGTTCACGAAAAAAGTTCAAAATGCTTTGAAAAAACCATCAATGCTAAAATCTCTATTTTAAGAGTGTGGTTCAGAACACTTTTCACTTTGAAATTCCTAGTAAATTTCAAAAGTTATTACCAAGAAACTACATGTTGATTTAAACTGGAAATTTTGAAGTAGAAAGACTGAAATGCATTTTTCTTGTAAACAAACACGAGGAACATTAACAGCGTTTTTAGCTGGAAATCCAGTAGGCCTTCTTTTGTCCATTATTATAGGAGGATGTTTCCAGTCCTAAAGGTCAGCGTGACGGGTCTGGATCCCAACGCCATGTATTCGTTCCTGCTGGACTTCAGCCCTGCAGACGGTCACCGCTGGAAGTACGTGAACGGGGAGTGGGTCCCTGCGGGCAAACCTGAGCCTCACAGTCACAGCTGCGTCTACATCCACCCCGACTCGCCCAACTTCGGCGCCCACTGGATGAAAGCCCCGGTGTCCTTCAACAAAGTCAAACTGACCAACAAACTCAACGGAGGCGGCCAGGTGCTGACACACACAAGCTCTCACTGCACTTTCTTCAGCTGAATTTTCAACTTAATCTTTCCTCGTTATGCCCACACAACATGCTCATGTCGTGCAGGTGTGTAATGCCGTGCATGACCCTTTCGGCAATCTTGAGTTGCCTCTCAGGGCTCTTGTGTGTCCAAACAGGCTTCTCTAGCTTTTAGGAGTCTTGGCCTGCCTTTAATCACCCTGTGCGCTGCCACTGGGAAATTTCAAGTGTGCATTTATACAATTAGTGCGCTCCTCTGCATCCACTTCACCTATGGAGCCCCTTTGTTCAGCAGGGACTGCATGTAAACAGGAATAAACAGCTCTTAATTGCCACTTTTCTCATTTAATGCACTTCCTGCCGTTCAGACAGAGAGTGGTCTACTTCAGCTAGCCATCCTGGCTTTCAGCGGGGCCGCTGCGAGGTGCTCCAGCCCGCTCCATTCGAGTATGACTCCGCCACCAAATTATTATTGGTATTTACATGACCCCTCCCCTGCGCCCTCCCTGCCACCCCATCCTCTTCTCCTCTATTCCTGTCTGTTCCCTATTTACCGGGGTTTTTAAACGCAGAGCTGGCAGCGGAGAGGACGATGAGAGAGAACCAGCTCTAAATGAAATAATTGCTGTGGTTAGTTGTACATTATGGTAATTACCTCTGTTTTTTCTATGCAAAATTAATTTAGCCATCAGTCCTTAGATGTTCAAAAAGGCAACATATTAAAAAAGCCAGCGGGGAGAGAAAAGCGCACAAAGCCCTTTATGTCCCCTGTAGCCATGCAGATGAGTACCTGCCCCTCATCAGTCATTGTCATCTACCAATTAGTTTAAAAAAATGCTGCTTTTCTCTCTCATTCCGTTCGTCTCTTTCTCAGAATTTGGTTCGTATGTTTATTCATGCTTGACGTGGTCACTGCAGTCATCCGAAGAATTTTTTCACACAAAAAATAATAGATAATACAGTACCTCAATGTAAAGATCGACTAACATACCAGTATTGGGATGATAATGTCATTTTCAGCGGATGACCTGGAATGCTATGACACCGTTCTAATCCCACAGTTTTATGGTATAAATACGTAATGATAAAATAGTCTACATTTCTAGGATATTTCACCCAAAAATGCATTATTTGATGTTGATGGTACCCATTGACTTCCATTGTTTGGAAAAAATGGCTATCGGCAGCTGTTTAGTAAGTACATTCTTCACAATATCTTCTTTTGTGCGTGTTATTTTGTGTGTGAAGTCATACAGGCTTGTTAATGGTAATAGATTTGGTGAACTATCCAAGTTTAGTACTGTCAAAAAGTAATTAACACAGGTATCAAAATGGTTTTAATTTTTCATATGGAACTCCAAATTAGCTACCATGTCAGGTCACTTTATACAGAGAAGTTGACATTAACATTAAAATCTATAATAGTAGATATTAAACTATAATTGACATTAACATTTTATACCGAATCAGCATATTAGAATGATTTCTGAAGATCACGTGACACTGAATACTACAGTTATGATGCTGAAAAGTAAGCTTTGAATCACAGGAAAAAATTGCACTTTAAAATATATTAAATGTAAAATATATGATATATAATTCAAGTAATGTTTGTGAGTTTATGCATAACTAATAAATGAAAATTTAATTCTTCCTATAATTCAAAACCTCTTTGAAAAAACCTGTTTGATATCTCATTTTCAAATTCACAAAATTCATATAAAGGTATATGAAGTACAGTATGAATCTGGATTTTTATGTTGGATTTTTATATGGATCTTATAGAGTAATCTTCTGTTAAAAGATTACATGCACTTTCTTACTTTCCGTTTCCCCTCTGTTTTGTTTACCTGGTCCAGATCATGCTGAATTCTCTCCATAAGTACGAGCCTCAGATTCACATTGTTCGTGTAGGAGGCAGCCACAGGATGGTGACCAACATCTCTTTCACAGACACTCAGTTCATCGCTGTAACAGCCTACCAGAATGAAGAGGTTAGAGCATCTTCACAAAACATTTAGATTAAACAAGTTTAAAGAAATATTTTACCAAAAAATGTGAATTCTGTGATTAAAAAAAAAAAACAGGCCACATTTCTTATTACTGTAGACCTTCAAAGTGTTGTTGTTGTTCCTTCTCATGCAATGACAGTGAATAATCAAGCTCCTACAAGTAGTCCTATACAACTTGTGCATTACAGTAAAAGTCTGTATATGATTTCATATAAATCTTTCTGGGTGAACTGTCCCTTAAAATAAAGCTTGTTTATGTTTTGTTAAATCCAGAATATAATAAAAGTATAAAAAGATTAAGATGAAGCAAAGTCAGAAATACATTGTATGGGTAAAAATGATCTACGTTTCTTATATGGCAAAAATCATTAGAATGTTAAGTACAGATCATGTTCCATGAAGATATTTTGTAAATGTCCTACCATAAATGTATAAAAACTTCTTTTTTTTTTGCACCCTCAGATTCCAGATTTTCAAATAGTTTGGTATCTTGACCAAACTGTCCGATCCTAAAAAAAAATACATCAATGGAAAGCTTATTTATTCATTCATAGCTTTCAGATGATGTATAAATCTCAATTTCAGTTGTGTGGTCACTTATGATATATTTACGCTCACAATCCCCTGCCCTTCTTCTTTTCACAGATAACTGCACTGAAGATAAAACACAATCCGTTCGCCAAAGCTTTCCTTGATGCAAAGGAAAGGTACAGTTCATTTCAATGACATCAAACAACAAACACAGTCAGTGTCAGAAGAGAAGTTTTCTCACCAAGTTAACAATGCGTATTTCATAATAATATCATAGCGGGCATTAGCGCTAGTCAAGCTAGCATGACTGTGCGAAATCAGCCGTGATTAGCGACCAATTATTAAACGTTTATGCTTTGAATCGAGTGAGTGTGTGAGTAAAGGAGCTTGTTGGAGAGGCAGTGTGAAGTGAGAGTGAGAGATTTTGAGCGGCTACAGTGAAGAATGTGTGAGATATTACACAATAATGTTGGTGGAATGAGCGCTGAATTATTGTATTCCAGTACATATAGTCATAACTTCACCAGAGCAGAGTACAGTGTAAATTTAAACTATTAGAGAGTCCATCTCATGAACATGTTTACCCCCCAATAATGGAAACACTTTAGTTTAGGGACCAGTTCTCAGTATTAACTAGTAGCTTTTTAGTATGCATATTAGTAGCATACTGTATTGGCTGTTTATTAGTACTAATAAAGCATACATTAATGCCTTATTCTGAATGACCATAAGTTACATATTTACAACAACTACCTTACTACCAATTATTAATAAGCATCAATTTAATAGTTTGAGTTAATAGACAGCTAATAATGCGAATTGGAATTTATTACACACACACGCATATATATGTATGTATTATATAATATGCATATATAATTATTGCATATTTTAGGAACAGCATATCTCGAGTTGTTGCATTATAATAATATCGATAAAAGTAAAATGAATGATAAGAGATATGTGAAAGGATGTACATTTAATAAAACCCAGACAGGTGTCACATGATTTGCCTAAAATTTATATAAATAGAGGGGGAAAAAAGTAAAAAACAGACTTGTGATAATTTGGATAATGTTTTGCATACACTATACCATTCAGTATTTTTAATACTTACACTAATGCATACATCCATAAATTCACACATGCATTAAATAATGACTCATCAAAGAATTTTGTGAAAGAAAAAATATCAGTTTTCACAAAAAAAGCAACATAGCTTAGTTTATAAAAGACTTGAACAATAGTGTACGTGTTTAATTTGTGTATTATTAACCATTTATTAAGTCTTTTCTCTCCATAGGAGCCATCCTAAGAATCATCTGGAACCTCCAGCTGAAAACCAGCATATGGGCATACCACACTGTCAGTCATTCATTTCCCTGTTTTCCTTCAACATTTTGAATGTTTGTCTGATTTATAGACTTGTAATGTATAGAAATGTAAATCGTTTGTTGGCTGCAGGTGGATGGTTCATATCAAATCCAGACACTCTGTGTTCTGCTAGTGGTGGAAACTTTTCGTATCCAGGAGGTTTACCACTTACTCCCCACCATGGGTACAAACACTACCCAGGTCTGCACGGACACCGAGCCGCCCCGTACCAATCACCCTACCTGCCCCGCCATCATCACCACCGGGGCCATAACTCAGGTGATTTGACAGAGTGCACTTTAATCATTTCTATAATTACAGACAATTATGCTTTTTGTATAAAGACAGGGTTTCGTGAAGGAAATGCAGGGAGATAGGATGCTGATGAAAATCTAATAGTTAATAAAACTGAATTTTTACATATGTGTGTGTACGTGTAATTATGTATATATAAATACATATATATATATATATATATATATGATATAAATTATATGAATATACATATATGCATGTAAAAAATATTATAAATTAAAAATATATAATATAAACACACACAAATTTCAACAAAACCATTTATTTTGTACACAATTAATCGTGATTAATCACTTGACCACACTAAATAATAATAATAATAATAATAATCATGATCATCATGATTATTATGATTTAATTAATAAATAAAACCACTAAAAACGATTATATATTTATGCGTTTTTCATATCAGGCGACCTTTAATAGTCATAATTGAACCATAAATATAGAAATGGGTCTAAAAATTATTGAATTACTTCCAATTATTTTATGTTCAAAGAAAATATATGTTCAAAAACAAAAAAAATGGAACCCCTGTATTAAGGTAATAATTAATTTAAAAATCAAAATGTTTCAAGCCTGTATGACTTTCCTCCTCCTGAAATTTTTTGCATTTCGTATAACGTCAAGTTTTTCTAGTTGTCATTTTTTCTTACCTGACTTTTTTTTCATTTTTCCTTGAAGTGTCTCTGTCTGAGAATCTGAGTCCAGGTGCTGTGCAGATGTTCTCTAGTCACGAGGGCTGGACAGGTATGTCTCCTCCTTGTCCTGCTGCAATGCTGTCCATGCAGCCTGCACCGAGCTCACCTGGAGCCAGTAGGTCAGAGATTCTTACACAATATGGCAATATTTCCAACAATAAAGTGATGTAAATAAGTCAATAAGTTCATGTGATTTTCAGTCAGTATCCGTGCTTGTGGACTGTGAGCAGCTGCACTGTATCATCCAGTCCTTCAGGGGGCATTGTGAGCGCCACACACAGCCAGGAGGAGCCTGCAGATGGAGGCTCCACCTCAACGTCACCCTGCTCGTTGCTGCAGGGTCATGGACCAACCAGCTCTGAGGGTGCTGTCGATCAAGCCAATCACAGCAGGGCAGGAGGGGTGAGCTGGCCTTCTGTCTCCACCCACTCGTTTTAAGTGTTCTCAATTATTTGCAAAGAGAGAGGTGTACATGATCTTTGACGATTATGAGTGTACAGCTGGTACTGATGTGCCAGTGGTCCTGTCCCATAAGACGCCATCAGCCATTTCTCTGAATCTACGCTTAATAGCTTTGTTGGAATTAAAAATACCTGTAGGAACACTAAATGCTGTAAGGAGTTGCTCCTTATCATGAGAAAAAAAATAATGCGCTTGTTTTCCCTGGAATAAAGAGTAGGATATTTGAGGCGGCTACCAAATTTTTCAAAGGGTTCTGCCAGACTGGAATCCTAAAAGGAACCTTGAAGAAAGACAAATGGTCTCTGTAAGATACAAAAAAGCACAGTCCGTAAGATCACAAATCTGGACAGGCCCGTCTTTTATGGTAGAAAAAAGGAAACTTTTTGTGCTTTCAGTGTTTTGTAAACTTGTCGTAATATCGTATTTTGGTATATTACAAGTCATTGCAATGGATCTGAGCACATGTTTTGTGTGAATGTTGTCGTAAAGATTGTCTAACAGCAGCACAGAGGTCATGGGTTCAGTTCAGTCATTCAAAAAAGTCATGTGCTATACTTCTGTCCTGTAACTATAAATGTACATTAGCGTTCAAGAGTTTGGGGTCGGTAAGATTATGTTTTTTGAGATTTGTAGTCTCTTATGCAAACCAAGGCTGCATTTATTTGATGAAAATACAGTTCAATTATTTAAATATTATTGTTATTGAAATGAACTGTTTTCTAATGTAACACAATTTTAAGTATAATTTATTTCTGTGATGATTAAGCTGGTTTTCCACCATCATTACTTAAGTCTTCAGTATCACATGATAAAAATCCTTTTTAACATTATAAATGTTGTTACCATCACACATGCTTACATTTTTTTGTAAAAATCACACTGACCCCAAACTTTTGAAGGGTATGTGCACCAGAAAGTCGTTCCTTTATATTATTTCTTTTCACAATCTGCAGTCTGGTCAAAAGTTGAAAGCTGTTATCCGCGCACAGAACATCTGACTGGAGTGACTCCGAGAGAAAGCTTAATACAACTACAACTGTGGGAAAACTCTACAATTAAGCCCCAGCATAAATGGTTAGTTAATCAATTAAACCACTTTGGCTTGTTGAACAAGGCAGTGTTTTGGCAGGCAACGTGATTTCGCTCTTACCTGGACTTTTTACCTCCACAACAGCAAACACATTCATTCACAATCTCTTTTTCTCTTACACACACACACATTAATTGCATCATTCACACATTCACAGACAGAACCACAAACACATTTCAGTTGCTTTCACACAACTACACACACAGCTCTGCTTCCTCCAAAAGCAGGCCTCACTTATCCGCAGTTTTAAAACGGTGCATAAAGAGAAGTCAATTATTCCCCCATCATATTTTTCCGCTCTTGAAAATGTTATTTTAATCGTGCCGGTGGAGTGGACCACTCTGTTGTTTTCACATGAGTGTAAAAAATAATGACGGCTGTCCAGTGAATGGGCCCTTGGCATGTTTAGGCCACTATGGGCATGCAGCAGACATGCTCACTCATAGAAATGTTTTAGTCAATCACTGATCACTTATATTTACACTTTTAATTTGTCTTATATTTTTTAGGCGTTAAAAATTATTGAAAATATTTTTAAAAAATTTAAGTACCTGGATAAAAAAAAAAAACAGCTGACATACGAGCCCACATACCTAAAAAAAATTACATAAATAAATAAATCTAAGTAGCACTTATTATGATGTGAATAAGTGACTACAATAGTCTTGAACCTGGCTGCTAGTGTACTATGTACCTGACATCTTTCATTTAAAAAAAAAGAAAAGACAAAAACGTATGTACAAGACGTTGCTTGTGTTGTTGTGATGTCTTTTGAAGGACAGTTCACCCCAAAAATGTTAACATATTTACGTCAAGTCGTTCTAATTTTTAAAGAAAAGTCTGTTTTTTTATTTATCCATTTTTCTACTGATATTTGTCAAAATATCTTCGGATTTTGCAGAATCAAAGTAAGTCATACAGTGCTTGGAATAACATGAGGTAGAGTATATTTTCTGGGTGAACTCTTCCTTTAATAAGAAACATTTACAATATAAAACATTCTGCTAGAAAACAAAAGAAGCTAATGGACTCACGCTTCATTATTTTGTTCAGTTATTTGTAATTCTGTTGCTCTTAAATAATGTTGGAAGCTTGACTTGCCATAAAATCTGTTAAATGTACCATTCTTTCATATTGATATGAACAATGTATTGCAAATAAAGTTTCATCATCTGTTAGTTGCCGCCTAGATACAGTGAGTCAATGTCCATGTCATAGTCTTTCCTGGGAGGCTCCTCTGGGCTGGAGAACTCTTCTCCAAGCATCCTCCACCAAGGGAGACGCATACTCTGCATCAAGGCATTGTGGGATTGACGGGCACGTGTGGCCACAGGGCAGGAGCGGCTGAGGAATAGATTGACCTCCTCCACTCTGGCATCCTTCAGTGACGGTGCATCTTAAATAAACAAACAAACAGAACATTCAGATGCTTCATAATATTTCCAGTTCTTCACCATTCATGGATAAGGATTTATTTTAAGGAAAATGTTTTTTTTTTCACTAGTTTTGTAGTAATTTTTGGGTTTAATAATAACATTCATTTAAAGATGGGTATCAGGATTTTTTAAATCAAATTTGCGATTTTTTTAAGACCAGTATAAATACCATATAAGCAGGAAGGAGCAACGTCTATGGTAACATATGAAATTAAAAAATGTAAAATGACTAAAAAGCATGATTTTTACAAAAACATTTTATAAGATGATAAACTCGATAGATGATAAAGTTAAGGAAAGCTATGACTCAAAAGTATCAATTACTACATTATTTGAAACCATACTCAATAATTAATAACTTACACTACCGTTCAAAAGTTTAGAACAGTCATATATTTAATGGTTTTTAAAGATGTTTCTTCTGCTCATCAAGGCTGCATTTATTACATTAAAAATCCAGAAAAAACTAGATCAGCAGATTAGAATGATTTCTGAAAGGATCATGTGACACTAAAGACTGGAGTAATGATGCTTTGTATCATAGGAATAAATTACATTTTTAAATAAATTCACACAGAAAACAGTTATTTTAAATGGAAATAATATTTCACAATATTACAGTTTTTTCTGGATTTTTAATCTAATAAATGCAGCCTTGATGAGCAGAAGCAACATCTTTTAAAACCATTAAATATCTTCTAAAACTGTAGTGTAAATAACATCTTAGTGTCTTAATTGTTACACATTAGCGCCTTGACAATCCACCAGTTCATGTTACATGTGCATGTTTGCTGCATAAAAAAATATGGGTCGCTTTTCTATGGAAGCCAGCTTCTGCCACTGAAAAAAAAAACATAAAACAAGGTAATCGTGACTTTTTATTTCACAGTTTTTTTTTTTTTCGATCTGCATGATGTAAACTTGCAAATCAGAAACTTTTCCTCAGAACTGCAAGATAAAACTTGCAATTGCAAAGTACAAAGACAGCACTGCATCTTGCAGTTGTGAGACATAAATCAGAAATGCGAGATTTAAAAATGTGTGACGTAAGCAATATAGAGGTATTGCACCTGACACAATCTATGCAAATCTTGCATCTGAAATGAAGCTTGCACAGCTACAGGAGAAGATTTTGTGCTCACATACACATTGAATATATTTCAGGTCTTACATTTAGCAGAATTCCTGAAATCATACTTCATTATGAGTAGATCAGCTATAGGTTTACATACTTAGTAAAAGCTCCATGTCTGTGTTGATCTGTGCAAGTAGAGCCTGTCTGTGCTGCTCGTGTGCTCGATCAGACGCTCTGTTGATCAGGTGCTGGTGCAGGAGACTCTGAGCTCTCTGATGGAGCTCCTCACTGCCCTCTGCTGACCGCACAGATGACTGCACAACAGAAAAAAAAAAGAACAATATATAAATCAGAGTTTGGCTTGGGTACAGCTCAATGGATGCTTTAACTCCGAGGCATAAAATACCAGACTTCTTCAAGGTGACTCACAGGATGTAGAGAGATGTGCTCCTGTAAGTGTTGCTTGAGCTCCGTTCTTCTACTGTCAGTCAGTCCTTTGGGTCTTTTTAACGGTGTGAGAATACTTCTTTGTACTCTGCGACGTTTTAAAAACTGCAGAATCTGACCGATAAGAACATGAGAAAATAAATGGGCAGAGAATAACAACTCAACCTCTTAAATGTATTCAAATGACAAGTGTACATCGTACATTTCTTATTTTAATTTTTATGGTTTCAGTTTGGGCTAATTTAAATCAACTTAAATCTAAACTAGAATGAAATAATTAGATCAATAAGCTTGTTTTATTTTATTTTATACAAATCATTACACAGCTCTGTGGAATACTTGATTTAGTTTGGTCAGTCACCACATTCAGAGGTATTATAGGATGTACATTATCCCTTAATAATAATAAATGAAATGAAATACAGTGGACTGAGCTGTCTTTCATTCACATTAGCTGTATACTCACGGCTCTCTGTAGAGTGACGGCAGCTCTGTGCTGTCTGAGAATGTATCTGTGCTGCTGGAAGCTGCGTCTCTCTCTGTATCCTCTCCACACTCTCTGAATCAGCACGGCTGCCTTGTTCTCCAGCTCTCCCAGGTATCTCTCCACCTGGGCTAAGAGAGGAAGACATTATATCAGTTAAAGACCTCACAAAATAGTTTGACATAGAGTGTTCTTTCATTTGTTGACAAGCTTGTTCCATTAAAAAATACATTTAAATCTTAGTTTTTCACATGAAAATGACTTCAGCTAGTTGCTAATATTAAAAGTGCTTTATTTAATATTGCTTTTTTTCAATTAACAAAAACATTTAACATTTCAAGTTTTCATTTTAGTTTTTAGTTAGCAAAAATGACCCTGATATGCACAACAGTGACACCAGTGTTACCAGCTGGTAGGATCTCCATCAGATGAAGCTGGTGTTGGCGGAACTGTCTCATGGCTCTCCGTCTTCGCAGACACACTTGATGACGTAGTTCTTCTTCTGCATGTTGTCTCTCAGTGTGTTCCTGTTGTCGTCTGCGCTTTTCCCTAACGTACAAAGATAAATCTTACTTACCATATAGTGTCCCTAATTTATAATTTTTTTTATTTCACAGAAGGACCCCACTTGATCGTTTTCTTACCTGAAGCTGCGCTGTAACGTGCTTACCGCTCTGGGGAGTTTCCTCAGTCTTTTTCTGGTTTGATGGGCTTTCCAGGCTGCCTGGATAATACAAGCTGCTCGCACGTACTCCTCAGATGAATCCTTCATTTATATGTAGTATGTAGGGTAAAGAAATACATAATAAACAATTATAATACAAGAAAACAGCCAGTATAATTGAAAGCGATCAGAAAGATAGTGGAAAATGACCGTTAAGGGTTTTTAAATAAAAGATATCTTAAAGAAATTGTTCATTTAAAAATGGATCCTTTGCAGTGAATGGGTGCCGTCAGAACGATTGTCCAAACAGCTGATAATCTTATAAAGTCAATAGCTGCATGTTTGTAACAAACAAACAAACCAATCAATTAAAATATGTGAGAGGACCACAGGGAACTTCACAAGATGTTAGTTGATGGATTGGAGTCATGTGGATTACTTGTAAATTATTGTGATGTTTTATCAGTTGTTTGGACTCTCTTTCTGGCGGCACCCATTCACTGCTGAACAAATGCCGTATTTTGGATTTCTCCATATCTGTTTCAAAGAAAAAAAAACTCCTACACATCTTGTATGGCATGAGGATGAGTACATTTTAAGCAGATTTTTATTTTTGGGGGGCTGGCATTTAGCACACCCTCTGAGTTGGTGGCCACTGACCTTAGTGTCTCTCCATGGGACGTCTGAACGCAAGTGATCAATAAGCTGGTCCAGTACAGAGTCGAAGCCTTTACCACGCCAGTCTTTCACAGCCAAATCAGCCAAACCTGCAGGTTAAAACATTGGAAGACTGGTCTAAACATTCAGCAGCTAAATCTTAAATATATATCTAAAGAGTATGACTGTACCTCTGTATCGCCTGTGAATGATCTGATGGGTTGAGCTGCTGTGGTCCATAATCAAAACAAGGGTCTTTACAGATGCTCTGCCAATCACAGGATTCGAGCTACTGGACATTTTATACACAATATCATCCATGATGTCAGTCAGAGCCCTCGTTCCCATCTCAGCTACAACAGCACTGCAGAAACAAAGGAAGAGATATTTGAGTATTGGGATGAGAAGCACTTACATGAAGACTGTATTATAGACCAGGTGGCTTTCTGTTGTACCCGTTTGCTCTGAAGATATTGTTCCACATGGTGACAGTAACTATGGAGACGTCCTCGTCTTCACAGATTTGGATGTTCTCATAATGTTTAGATCTCAATACTTAGGAGAGAATGTTAAAAAAATTTAAGTTCAAGCTAAAATCCATCTTTAAACACATCTTGTGATGAGTAATTTGCTATATTTCTAGATGTTTACCATGATGAATGAGATGTGTATGAGCCCTGAGGAGCCAGCCAATGGAATCAAAGACTTTTCTAAATAAACAGATCATCTCATTATGCGCCTTGTCCTGTTAAAAAGAGAAATTAAATCATCTGGTTGGTCACTTATAAAAAAATAACTAGCTGACTGTACAATAAATACCCAAACCTTGGTACTTGAGGAGACTGTAATATCTTACCCGCAAAGCTGTGTTCATTAGACGGTCTGCGAGAAAAAGAAGGCTTTCCACCACAGAAGGCAGGAATTCATAAGTAAACACCTCCACATCTCTGAAAGCACCCAGACCCACACAGCATGTGCTAATTGGACAGAAACTCGCGTTAAAACTCTATGAGACTGCGAAGGACAACAGTATTCAGCGTGCATTCATATTTGAATAGTTACCCGAGGAGGTCTGCCATCTGTGTCAGAACTGCATAGCCCCCGTGAATCTTGGCTGGATTGAATCTCAGGTTAGAGGAGCAGTACCGCAGCACACCATGAGAGTAAAGACTCTGTTTACATGCTTCCAGTTCCCTCTGATCTCCTAAAGACTTCCTGCCTACGAGATCTGTTCATAAGAGGTGTTGGAGTTCATTCATGTAGGACTCTAGGATAACGTTAGATGACATGTACTTACTCTAAAACCATTTCGAACAACATATTTTACCGTTACCTATTGTAAAATCAGCTCACATGAACTGCGGTTATATTCTGTACTATTTTTTGTCACACCGCGTGATTATTTGGGCGAACTGCCAAAAAATAACAGCTTTAATCAAACGATATTCTTCCGTTATAAACGTAGGAAAAACAGGACTTTCATTATCTTTACCTCTGAGTTTTGAAAGCACGTCGTTAACCTTGTTTTCAGGTTTTTCTCGGGTGTCTGCGACCAGATCCTTTAGTTCTGGGCTAATTTTATCTCCTGATGGACCCATTGCGCTCACCGGCTCGGAAAAAACGTTAGATTTCAAATATAAAGCCCCATGTCGAATGTCAAGGGTTTATTTAATTTTACTTATTATATTTGGTGAAAAAGTAACGTCCCTGATTGTTCTGGTCAAGAAAAGCGACAAAACAGACTGCAACAAACAAGAGCCAGTTCCGTTTCTACGGTAACCATGCGTCATCAGTCTGCGACTCCGTGTATAGTGTTGAGATTTCACACATGATGTTGTATTATAACAATCGGTACTTTTTTTTTTTTTTAATAAAATACAAATTCACATACAGTATCTTGTTTATATTTTTACTGACTGTTGTGCATTTATGCATTTAACTCTAACAATGGTAAAAATTATTGTGACGAATGAGAAATTTAATTAAATACAAAAAATGTATTTGTTTGGCGCATATATATATATGTGTGTGTGTGTGTGTGTGTGTGTGTGCTTGTTATATCTTGGCATAATGATCCCATAGACTTTAAAAACGATATTTATTAATAAGTTATTTCTTCGACAACAGTGCCTCCAACTGGATGAGTCGAGAATGTTTTGGTAGTTGTAAACTTGACATCATGACAAAAAGCGATTTAAAAACAACATAAGAAGTTAATATGCACCCAGCCCTTAATGTGTAACGTTTAAATGCATTTTGGTCATTCAAAATATAGCTTAGGTTATATTGTGCAAAGAAGTTATGAATTTATAATAAGGCCCCAAAATAACCTTTTGTTTGTTTTTCGTTCAATCCACTTGTATGTGACATGAAAAGTACACAACTGAACAAAAAGGGCAGGGAATGTAAAGCCATAACATTCCTTAATTTTATCTTTAAATGTATTAATATTTTTTATAACATTTTTAAAATATTTTTTAGAGCCTAATAAACATTTTAGTCTGTAAGCCCGGTGTCCTGACCAAATTCCCCCTGGCCCTTGTCTATCATGGCCTCCCAATAATCCCCATCCATTGATTGGCTGTATCTCTCTCTCTTCTCCACCTGTAGCTGGTGTGTGGTGAGCCCACTGGCGCCGTTGTCCTGTAGCAGCCGTCGCATCATCCAAGTGGATGCTGCACACTGGTGGTGGTTGAGTAGAGACCCCCCCACATGATTGTAAAGCGCTTTGGGTGTATGGCAATACACAGTAAAGCGCTATATAAATGTGTCATTCATTCATTCACAAGTGTCAAGGGTCAGAGTTGGAGATTTGCTCCGCAAACTTCAAATTGTAGCAGTGCTTGGTCTTTTTGATGCCCCTCTTCAGATCTGCCCTGGAAGTGCTGTAGGCCAGGAGTGAAAAAATGGAGAAAAAAAAAACCTTGGGAGAAACCAGGCTAAATTGGGGGACAGTTCCCTTTCAGTTGGTCATGACTGACAAAATTGGGATCTTGCTTCGAGAGACCAATCCACTTGTGTATTAAAACACGCCAATGATACTGGCATGCGCTGATTGCATCCAGCTGCAGCTGATCACAGCGTGAGTATAAATGAGCAGCTGGTGCAGCGCATATTCAGCTTCTCGCTTCGGAGCCGAGCGGACATCGTTTAGCTCCCTTTCTAATTTGAGAGAAGGATTAGTGGCTGGCATGATGGCATTTCAGTGGTGGTTGTTCCTGTGTCCAGTGGGTTGCCACATCAGGATGCACTACACCAGGGTTCCTCAAATCTTACCCTGGAGGTCCGATCCACTGCAGAGTTTGGATCTAACCCTAATCAAACACACCTGAG
>JAUCMT010000114.1:3803570-3817239 GCA_032357475.1 Enteromius thamalakanensis
ATAAGGCCCCAAAATAACCTTTTGTTTGTTTTTCGTTCAATCCACTTGTATGTGACATGAAAAGTACACAACTGAACGAAAAGGGCAGGGAATGTAAAGCCATAACATTCCTTAATTTTATCTTTAAATGTATTAACATTTTTTAAATATTTTTTAGAGCCTAATAAACGTTTCAGTCTGTAAGCCCGGTGTCCTGGCCAAATTCCCACTGGCCCTTGTTTATCATGGCCTCCCAATAATCCCCATCCATTGATTGGCTGTATCTCTCTCTCCTCTCCGCCTGTAGCTGGTGTGTAGTGAGCGCACTGGCGCCGTTGTCCTGTGGCAACCGTCGCATCATCCAAGTGGATGCTGCACACTGGTGGTGGTTGAGGAGAGACCCCCCCCTCCACATGATTGTAAAGCGCTTTGGGTGTATGACCATACACAGTACAGCGCTATATAAATGCGTCATTCATTCATTCTTCTTGTAACCATTCAAATAAATCTTCAGGAGCAGAATTGTATTGTCAAGAGCTCTTACATGGCAAATACCACTGGAATGCCTGCAACTGCATGTGGACACCTAAGTTATCAAACCTTGAAGCTTTAATGAAGGCCAGCTATTTTAAATCTTACAAAACATAACTCTCCCATCTTCTTTCTGCACAGATTGCAGCCATTTCATTTCATTTTGAATTTACGCCATGTGCCACCTTTTGGTTAAACTCAAATAACATTTTTATTGATTTACTGTCTCTTGTCACCTAGCAGCATACTATTAATTTTGCTTACTAAGTTTATTAACACAGATTTGATTAATTCAAAGAACATTTCAATAGATTTCTAGAGTTTAATATCAGCTTTGTGAATGTACAATTTTAAAATTATTATTCAAGAAGGACAAATCCTAGGAACCTTAGGACCAAAGAAAAAAGAGGTGATATTCTTTGCCATTTCACATAATAATTTAATTACAAAAAAATAGAGACATTTAAAAACATCCACTAATTACATATAATCAAATTAAAAACACAATACACACATTGTCATACTGAATTATTTCTTTAAATCAACTCTCAGGGTCTTCTGCAGACTTTCTATACTGGCATCTAGTGCTGCAAGCCCGTCTCTGAAATTCTGCTCATCCTGAGTGTTAAACGTGGACCAGGAGTTTATGCTCCAATCAGATGCTAAAGATTTTATATCACAAGAGGAAAAGGTGTTTTCGGTCCCTGAAGGGTGTCCAGTGGATGCTGACTGAACACCCATTCTTAGGCATCTTCTGGCATGCTGGGATTGCCCACGCTGACAGTTCAGGCCCTTATTTATCTGATTTAAATGTAAGGCCATACCCTGATGATCTGAAATGTAATCTCGGCCATCATTGTTCACATCCTGAATGTGAAGCCCATCTGAGATGTCCAGCTTTTCAAAAGCACGGCCCATATATTTCAGCCCATATATTTCAGCATCTACATCTTCCCTTTGCTTCTTGGATGTTAACAACGCATTACACTTATTGCTGTGAGGGCCTCCTGAGTCAAGCTGCACCACTGGAGTCTCTCTTAAAGGGGCAAACATTGTTTGTTTTTGCTCTTCTAACTGAGACACATTCTCAGCTATGGTTTCCAGGGTCGGTTTGTGTATATATGGAGAGCAAACTGGCATACAGTTATCTTTTCCACCATCAGTGTGACCAGGAGAGGCTGGTTGTAATGTCTGGGACCTACTGTAAACTCGACGGGGAGAAGAGGCCTGTTCGATTCTTTCCAGGGTCTGAAGGTAGGTCTTCACAGAGTTTGAAAGTTTATCTGACACAGCGGTCTCCCTCTGTGCATTTTCATGCAATTCCAGAACACTCTTGGTAAGCTGAGAGTTTGGTTGACATAAGTCCAACTGATGAGAATATTTGCTGGTGTCTTTTGTTTGACTTATCTGCAAATTTCTGTGTGCATGAAAAGAAACAAAAAAAACTGCATTTGACAGACATATTCTGTTATTTGCTACATTCTCTAAAATACATTTAAAAGTGTAATTTCATTGTAGATTAGATGAGTGGCACTCAAGCCAGAATTTCAAGTAGCACAAAGTACAGTAACACATTTGTTCATCAAAATAGAGTTTGACTGGAGGAACATTCTTGAACTCCAACAACAAAACAAGCACTTTCTCCTCCATTTTAAAAGTGGATCATCTTAACTATAAACCATTATGTGTTTATTTGCATGTAGACTATTTTATTCACTGCTCTCCATGACTCTTGGAGAAGATTTAACCCATTGGTTTAGATAGTTACCTGATGACTTCCTGCAGTCTGCTGATCTCTGTGTCCCTCTGCTGAAGGCTCAAAGTCAGTTCCATCTTCTCAGTCTCATACTTTTCAAGTTTACTTTGGCAACTCTGCATTTCAGCTAATGCCTCACTCACCTCTGTATAGGTAAGTTACATGACAGTTACTCACAGTATAAAGAAAATTGCTTTAAATAGGAATGTATATTTAACAGCACTCATGTTTTTTAAAGGGGGCAAAAAACACAGTTTCACCCAATCTCATGTTAATCTTAAGTACCTATAGAATAGTACTGCATCCTTCATATCTCCAAAAAGCCCAGGCTATTTTGGGTCACTATTCCAAAGTATTTGTTTCTCCTATTTTGGAGGTAAATGGTGACCAAAAAAGTCTGATTACAAACTGTTTTCAAAATATCTTACTTTATGTTTGGTAGAACAAAAAATTCATACAGGTTTGGAACTACTTGGGAGGGAGGAAATGTTCATTTTTGGGTGAACTATTCCTTTAATATTAGTGAAATAAAGATAACATGGAACATTCAGCAAATATTATAATGTAGTCATACTGTACCTGTTAAAATAATAACAATATAGTATTAAAAAAAATCTAATTTTAGGTTTCTAAGAAAGAAAAGGATAATAAAAATGCTATTACTTATTTTAGCCCTTACTTAAAAACATATTTACTATAATTTAAGAAAAGAATAAATAAAACCAAAATAACAATATAAGAATCACTAAAACATGATTTAAAGCTAAAAAACAACCTCTTACCAAGTCTTAGCCGGCCGTTCTCTAACTCACACAAGTCTTTGTGCAGCTTCAGGTCACTGTCTTTGTCCTCTATGGCTTTCTGTAGTCTCATGTTCTCCTGTTGCAGATCATCAAATTCTCTACGACTCTCGTTTAACTGAGTTTGTAGAGTGAGGTTCAGAGACTGCAACGCAACCACTGTAAAAGAACCATGCCAACAAACACAAAGGTTGTTTTCATCCAATCACTTGGCTGGAAAATAAAAGGCATAATTCTAAGAACATACACATATTTGTACATTTACTGTGTCATTGATTTATTTGTTTCTAAATCAAGCCCTTTATAGACTCACCCTCCATGTCGCAGGCTTCCGGCCAGTTCCGGCGTTCTGCTCTCTCTCTCTCTAATAACTGCTGATTGAGTATTCGTAAACGCCTGGTAGTCATGCAAATTAATACAAATTAGACTTGTCAATTAAAGTGTGATTTATTAAGATAAAAATAACACATCATGAAGCTTTAACATAACTAATCTGCATAACCAAGCTTATTTACAATAGACTGACTTATAAGGTCTCTTTTGTATGCTATTTTTTTGCCACAGTAAAGACTCTGAATTAACTTAAATGAGCTTTTCTCAGCACATAACGAGAAATCTGATTGTTTCAAGTTTATACTAATTAATAGGCATATCATGTAATTGATTTAATAGCAGTTTTGTATTCTGTTACACTGTATTTTGCAGTAGCTGTTAGTATTCCAATCACTTCTCAAGTTACTGACCTTCGCAACTGTACATTCTCACTCCTGAGTGGCTGTAGGGCAAGTGCGATCTCAGCCTGGATGTTGGTGCTGCCCACCATGACAGGAAGCAGTGAGATGCTCTGCTCCACCTCAGAGATCAGCCGTACAGCATCACAGTCTGCACAGAATAACGAGCGATAATGCCATGTGGAACTAACTCGTCTGCCAAGTTTCTACAATCCGCATAACCAGCAACTCAATCCCTGGCTGACCTGATACTCTTACGGTCCAATATTTTATTATGTCTCAGAAAGTAAATTAGATAACATCTCAAATTTGAAATGAGGTATCGGCTTTCATTAATCAGATCCAGAGATCAGGACAGAAGGGAAGACATCCCTGTAATAAGAGCCTGAGAACAACAACATACAGAGAACAAGAGAAATTTTTAAAAGATATGTCAACAAACTGGCTTTGTCTTGTATGATGTTGTCCAGTATATTGTTTTGGAATAACAAAAGTGTATGTACAGTAGATAACTATTTAAATTTTTGTGTGAACTGTTCCTTTAAGGGTTTTGAGATTAGCCAAATCAAACATGATATGAAAGTATTAAAGATGGATATAAAGTCAAAGGAAGGAAAAGAAAATAAATGTAATTGAATATTCTCACCCTGATTAGCAACTAAAGTCTTCAGCTCTCCCAGCAGATATTTAACAGTCATCACTTTCTGTTTGGTTTTCTCTGGACTGGCGGATCTGACTGTTAATTTTTCATTGCTCGTGTCTCTGACAGTGTCCACCCTGTCTTTTTTGTCATCCTCTGAAATAGTACCACCCTCTTTTGAACTTTCTTTAGAACAGATCTCCTGTTCCTGGTCATTGCAAATAATCAGTACTGGTCCATTTGGATCAGGTTGAAGCTGCGTGACCTGAGGCTGGTTGGGAACCTGTGTTTTTAGCACTGCAGATGAAGGACAGGTTGAAGACCTAGTGGAGGATGCCAAAGAGGCACTTGGCTCTACAGATCCCACCTGATGATGAAGACTGCAGATTGGGCCAGTGATTACTGGTACTGGAGTGCAGGATCCAGTCTGGACAGGAGATACAGTAACTGGAGACTGCTGTTGGACTGCAGGAGGCATGGAGAAAGAAGCCCACCCATGAGGGCAGGATGAGGCGGCAGCACTCATGACCTTCAACTGATCAAACTCCCCAGATGAGCTACCACTGGTCAGCACACACTTTGAAGTACACTGAACAACAGAGAAAAACAAAAAAAAGTCAAGATAAGCAGGAAGATAAATTGTCAAAGAGTGCAAAAAAAAAAAAAGAAAGAAAAACCAACATACAGGTAAAGAGTGAGCGAGGAAAGGCACACGTATTATTAGAACCATCATTTAAAGAGCTAATTTAGTACAATTAGGTAGATTAAAATTTTTTCACATGCAGTGTGTGTTTTCAATAAAGAGAAATAATCTGACCCAAGAAAGTTACAAGGACAATTCAAGCTTAATGCTTAAAGATTAATACTTTTATCCAGCAAATATGAGTTTAATTAATAAAACATTAAAGTAAAGGTTTTCACATAATTGCAAAATATTACTATTTCAATAAAACACTGCTCTTTCTAATCATCAAACTCTTTAATTCTTGAACCGTATCACGGCTGCTTCACTGTTGTCAACGGTTTTGCGCACTAAAAATGCAAACTGCTTCTTGAGCACCAAATTAGCATATAGTTTCATTTATTTATCTTACATTCATTTAATCTTTAATTATTTAAGTGTTATTTGTAATAAAGTAAGTGTTTCTGAAGGATCATGCAACACTGAAGCCTGGAGAAACCACTGTCAAAAATTATTTTCTAAAGATTTTCTAACACAGGAATAAAATATATTAAAATAGGAAACATTATAATATTTTGAATTATAATATTATTGTAATATTAATGTTTCTGGGTTTTTATTAACAGTATTTTTAATTTTAGTAAATGCAGCCTTGGTTTGTGAGTCTGACACATATGAACAGTACATAGGCCAGAAAGCTAGTGTATACCATGCAGTAAACATACAGGTTCACTGTGAGCTGATCCAGGTCTCTGGGGGCTCAGTGCAGGTGTGGATGTAGTCAGCCGACAGTTAAATACAGTGGATTTGTGAACCTGACCTGCAAAGAGAGAAGGGAAACCTAAATAATATTTTTCCTAATTCCATGTTACAATCAAACGTGTGTTAGTGAGTCTGGCTGGTTACCCGAAAATGGAATATCACAGCAAGCAGCAGGCTGAGAGTAGGCCAGTGGAAGTGAGTTTTTCTGTTCATGTTCTGCTTGCATTACAGGGGTCAGTCCTGAAGGATGATCCTGTGACACTTGTGCCCGTCTGTTCCCAGGGATCTGATCACGGCGCCCTGCTGAACTTAGGTGACAACTGGCAGATGGAACTGTCTTCTGTCCTGGAGCTACAGTAAGAGAAGAACAATATGTTGTGATCTTGAAGTACATGTGCTTCTGAAGATGACTTTAACTAACAAATCACCCGTTTCTACTGTGGCATTCCCACAAATAGTACTAGGGATTATACAACAAATGAAATAGGAAGACTGACAAATGTGTCATATAAAAAGGTACTGTGTAAGTTCTTAACTTGTTTTGGTAAGATGAAAACGGTAAAAAATATTTGAGAACATTACCTGGCCTTTTGTTTGCATGCACAGCTGTGTTTGTCTTCTTCCCATACCCTTTCTTGTCAATTTCCACCTTTCGTGATAAACTTTTGGGTTTGGATTTGAAGATGCGTGTTTTTGTTCCCTGTGATTTGGGCTTTGATTCTGTTGTGTGAAGATTATTGATCCCGTTACTACTTAAATGCTAAATATAGAAAATGTATGGATTTTGTAAATGCAATACCTGCTTGTTCATCTTGTAGTATCCCGCTGAGTAAAGCAGCACATCGGTCGAGTCCCTTGTGTACTGTCGTCACCTGGATGCAATGGTCAATGTGAAAGAATGCCAAAGGAGCTTAAAAATCATCCTGATTTTCAGTTCTTTTTAGTTTATACACTAACGTTACTTCTAATATGTTGCTACTTTACCTGATCTTCAGAGTCAGTAGAATAAAGAGAATAAGCAGGTTCAAGTGGAGGAACACATCTCCCAGCAACCCTAAACCAGACAACATTTCTGTATGTTAAAATTTGCTTCAAATATTTACAAAGCATCTAAATTCATGCACTATGCATGAATTGTATGCAGTTTTTCTGTTTTCCAGTCTGTTACCTCTTCTTGTGTATCTGTGCACGTCCAGAGGCTGTCAGTCTGCCTGATGAGATCACCTGCAAAACATAATTTGCTTAGTTATAAAACAAAACCATGTACAATAATTGATTTAATTTAACATAAATAATAAAAGATAAATAATATCTTGCAACGACTACCTTTGGTCTTGATACTCCCTGTCTTGCCATGTTTGATTAAATCTGCAAAATTCACCAAGTGCACCTACCAAGCAGCAAATATTCATTTATCATGATGGTACAGGTTTGCCACTGCTTCTGTGTAAATTTAAAAAAAAGACTTCAACATTTCATTTCAAACCGCACTCATCTAAAAACAAAACAAACCGCTGCTGTTACAATCATCACCAGTAGTTCAGTTCGCGTTCTAAACGGAAGCTGCGTGCCGTGGACCAATAGAATAACAGTCAGTTTTCTTCTGTGGATTTCATTGGTGGATTACGGTACAAAAAAATTCAAACCCGTCATCTACTGGTCACAGAATGTGTCAATCAAATGATCTCTGGCCACTCAGATTCCTCAGCCTTAGCCAACGCCCATTACTGCTTCAGACGCCAAAAAGGTGTTTCTATGGAGATGGAATGGCAGAATAATCAGTCTATTACTGATATTTCGCGGTTCTGTGAAATGATTTTCCCGCGTGTAAGTGTAACATTTTTGATGTTTTCTTTTCTTTTTCTTTTTCTTTTAAAAAAAACATACACACACTAAATGTATTGTGTATTTATATAACTTATTTTGTATTTTCTTAAATAGTCAATAAGTTAGCACAAGTAGGCTTACGTAGTTTTTATTTAATTCTAGTGAAATGAAATCGGTCAGCATAAGAGGTCCACCATATTTGTTAATCAAACAATTGAGCATGTATCAGAGCAGCAGAGTCTTGTGAGAGAACAAGAATGCTAAAAACCCTGAACGCTATTTCTGACTGGGGTGTTTATTGCCTCCTGGGTAATGGGTAGATGAGGTTACAGTCTGTTCTCTTCCTATCATTATCCCATTAAATTCTCATCCAAAACACACTTTGCCACAATTTATGAAATCAGACACCCTCACCATGCCATATGCCTTCCTGTGATGAAAGAAATCATAGAGGTTTTCAGAAGGGAAAGGCGACCACAAACTATTCATAAACCGATTTATTAGACAAAATATAGACAAAAATAATGAGTCAGGATGTGGTTATTATGGATTTAGTTTCACTGTTTACAATGTTATCTATCTTTGACAACTGCATCTGTAAAAATTCACTATATATTTATTTGGCATGTGTTTATAATATACAGGTATCCATATTAAATAGTGGCATATCATCTCAGGTTTGTGAAATCTCTCTTTTAGACAAATGCTATAGGTCACAGAACATTTCAAATGGCAAACGTACATCTGAGCACACACAGGGCCATTGTTCAGTCATGGCCCTGTTTCTATTTAATTTAATGTAAATAATAAATTCACTTGTACATGTTTAGGATTCAGATTCAGCTGTAATTCAGAGTCAAGTCTGATCACCTTTGAATGCACAGCTGTGAAAATTTCAGGTTTGAGCTCCATTAAATAAGCATAGCGAGCACTTTGCTCAGTGGTTTCTCAGAGGCTTTCATTAGACAACTGCTCTAAAGATCTCATTCTCACAAACTTTCCCCTGCACTCTTAGAATATAAATCCTTTCTTATGAATGTTTGATGACTTATAGATTTGTGTTCTGCTTTCTCAGCAGGTTAAGTAAATCTACATAAAGTAATGCTGTTAGTTTTGATCTTCACAGCGCTACCTAGGATACTCAATGATGTTCTCCAGCTGGGCTCTGATGACATCCTTCTGGAGATATGATCACCTTCCTTAGTGTAAAAGCAATTAGCCTACACTAAGAATCATTCAATCTGATACAGGTTAATTTAACTATAGCAAAATTAGACAAATAAAGTTGGTGTACATGCTTTCAATTAAACTCCTTGCTCACAAAATGAAAAATATGTGTTGTATCCTTCTAACAACCACTTAGGCCTTTATGAAATCTTATTTCCTCAAGAGGGCGGCCTTTCATCATCTGCGAGCACGTTTACCTCACCTCGATCTTTCTAAGAAAACTATTGTCTGTCATTGAATTTAAGTTATGCAGAGGACCGAGTAATCGTTTTAATACTGTCGTACAAATGAGCAAGTCATGCGGCAATACAATCATTCAGTATGTCGGCATTTGTTTTCGCAGATGTTGAATTCACCCCGTGCAAAATCTGAATCACAGGAAGCCCAAATTTCCTGGTTAGAGTCGACAGGGCTATTTAACTTCCAGAAACAACACAATTGTACCCACGCTCAAGCATACTTCTGATTTCTAAATAAACATGCTCATTCGTAGTAGGTTTGGTGATTGACAGTATAGTGCTACTGCCACATTCTCACCAAACTGCATAATATTGTTAAACCAGACGTTTTTATAGTGTACTAAGAACCTGATATTAGGCCATACAAGTGACACAATGATCGTTCAAATGTCTCTTTTATAGGCCTGCAGGTTAGTTCTTGATTATTTGAGGAACAAAGTAGGCTACACTAACTGTGTCTGTGTTTGCATGGAGAAGGGGAGAGCTGGGATTTTTTTTTTTATTCATTTATTGGTAATTTCAAGCGGAGTTAGTGTGGTTTTCGCTTAAAAAAATGATCACTCGGAGCAGGGTTTCTCTCAGCGGCCAGCGGAGAGTGGAAAGTAACACCTGGAGTGGATTTGGAGCTTGGCTTTGGGGTTGAGAGGGGAAATCCAGCTCCGCTCCATTCACATGTGTTCCAGACCGTGGTTTCTTTTTTTTTTAACCATTTTCGTTCATGACTAAAAAATATAAATTGTTTATAAAAATAAAAATGGTTAAGAATAATAATATGATTGAATAATAAATAGTATATAATAAATGTATTGTGTAAAAATCTATAATTTCGTGTAATACGGTTTAAATCTATTTACAGAAATTATAATTTCACAGACTACCTACTATTATTTTACCAACTATTACAACATGACCAACATTTTATTTAAACAACAACGTTCAGTGAGCAAATAACCACTTTTATAGAAATCTGCAAACAAGTTTTAAATGGGGTTTCACTTATAAAAGCATCCTAACAGACCGCGATTCGTTGATTCTAATTAGTAAGCGTCGCTTTAACAGGACCGTGTGGTAAAGGTTGGGGTTCTCCGGCCTCTTGAAAAATACACACACCCCATTATTAGGAAGCGCTTGAGCGCATCAGGAGGACAGATTGGTCCGGTTCTCCACGTTGCACCACAATAAAGGACCTCTTTCGCGCTAGAACGGTTGTATATGCCTGTATAACAGTCTCTGCATTAGCTGCATTGTTTCATCTGTTATAGTGGGAGGCTGGAGCATATCGTGGGAGGCAGTTTGCGGTTCGCTCGGTCAGTGTAGGGGAGCGCTGCCATTATATCCACTGGGTTTTGCGAGACATAGAACGGATGGAGGAATACAACTACGGATGGAAGAGGAAAGGATGAATAAGGGATTTTAAAAGACCTGCATTAACATTGCATCCGCGTTTTTACGGCTCTTTCTTTCGGGGTTCCCCCAGCAGTTGTCTCGCAGAGGCGGGTAGGCTTTAAACAATAGCGCCCCGAGGAGCGCTGGATACAGTATCGCTGAGCGCAGAACCTCGGGCATCATCATCATCATCATCATCATCATTCACTACTACGAGCGTTCACCAATGGAGACGGCCACGCGCTCTAGTGTTCCTCACACATAGATTGCAAAGATCCGTAGGTGTAAAATCCGACCATCATCGTTATCATCATCCGTGGAAACGTATCCTGCAATGATGAATTCTGCCGAGGCGGCTGAGGAAGGACCGAACGATCCAGACACGGAGCCGTTCTTCAAAACAGGTAGTCTTGTTATATGCTTTTGTTACATTGGATGTCAATGAGTTTCTTTTACTCACAAGGTGCATCCATCCGCACACGCACTTAGAGGTTGCATTACAGAGTTAAACAGCAATAGAAGCTGTCAGATGTGTTACATTATGTCCGAATGGAATAATTTAGCGGTCTGGATGTGCATCACACCCTTCACATATAGGCTATCCCATACATCGAGCCTGTGATGTACATATGTGATAAAACTGCCATATTTCTCAAAAGCCTGTGTGTGATGTTCATACGTGCTTTTGCACGTTCAACGCCCTTATTGCATGTCTGGCTCATTGTGCACAAGAGCAAGGAATCCCCCTGTATATAGGATGCTACCTCACCTGTCACTTTTTCTCACACCTTCAACACATTCTCTAATTACGTTACTATCACCTCTGGACGCGCCGGGGATCGCGCTGCGCGGCGCGGCGCCGCGGCGGGCGCGGGAGTGGCTCAGCCTTTTGTCGGTCGTGACATTGATTCATGTTTCGGAAGCCTGTTGATTCAAACAAACAGCAGATAGTCGTAGTGCTGTACTTCTTTTCTGTACTAGCTTTTTAATATGAGAAAAGGCAGCGTGGGGAGATGCAAGGGCATCTCCTCTGCATCCACCCAAGCCCCTGCTCATGTCCACACTGACACCTCCACCAGCTGTGGTTCGGTGATTTTATCCAATTTTATGTACTAGAGATTCACCAGTGCATGAGCCATGACCCTTAATGCTGACCCACTTCTGCTTTCATAAGCCAATAGTGCACATCTGTCTGTATGTTCCATATGTAAAGCCCTGTATGCTTCTGTGTTGGAATGTGAACATGCATCTATATGCATGTCATATCTGAGTATGCATGATATGGTGTGCATTCAGTTGTCATATGCATCTATCCTGGTAAGGTCCAGATGGTGTTTGTTTACATGTGAAGATCATACTGTCTGTTGCATGCAGTACATATTGGTGTCTGCACACTTATAAACTTTATGTAATTATTATATGAACAGAGATGGCTGTACATAGTCTTCTGCTGTATTTGGATATGTGCTTAGGGCTAGCTGTCATTTTACACTCTTGTTGATATTTCTCAGATAGGCTGATATATGCCTTAAAGTCTTGCTTTTGATCATGTCCACCAGTGTTGCACAGGTTAAAGGATACAGTGAATTTAACCCATATTGACCCACATTTATGATAGCATGCCCCAGTAGCAGCTCAAATTATATGAGGAGTTGTCACACTGAGAATACACCGGTATACACAATGAACAATGAATCGGTTAAATAATTACATCGGTTATCGGTTAAAAACATTTAATGCAAAGGCAAAAATGCAACATACTGTATGTGAAATGTTACCTTTGTTTTGTTTTTTATATACACCATAATATATTCTATAAATTGCATGAAATTACAAAATTTGAAACGCGTTACTTGCCTCTATCTACAAATTCATTTCTTTTTTGCAAGAAAACCACATTTTAACGGTTTTATTTATTTTTAAAAATATATGGATATTATATTAATGCATGTCAGTGTGGTTAACTGTGATGACTTTTATCCATCAGAAAAATCCATAGAAAAAAATATTATATTGGATTTTTAGTAAAGAAAAAAGTTTATTATTAAAAAACAATAATATATATATATATATATATACACACACACAGTTACTCTCTCTATATATATTTTTTATTTTATTACTAGTAGAAAAATTATTTTTCGTGAGCATAATGCTTTGAGATTTATGTAAAATAATGAAATTTGTAAATGAAACATTTATCTACATTAAGTGGGTTTAAAACAACATAAACTTTCATAAATTTTTATAAAATTTAAACTTAATTCAAAGGGAAAACATGTTTTGTTTTTTGCCCTTTTTTATGCATAAAGTCACTTAAATACACTTGATCTCTTATGTTATTTTGATTCTTAATTAAATCTACCTTGATTTAGGAATGCTTACATATCTATACTTGAAAACAAGACAGAGCAGAATAGGACACATTTTAGTGTTATTTTAGGACCAATTTTATCTATTTTTATAAAAAGCAACATTCCAAACCCCTGCTAGAGTCAGGTCTTTTTGTAACAAGACTTTTTACCCAGAACTGTATAATTACAGCACTGTATAGCCGGACACATGTCAGTCTCTCTGATTTGTCAGTTGGCAGGAGGTGTGTGCACAGGGCAGACTCTGAGTGTCTCCACCTATGATGGAGATTCTCTGGCACGTTCCTCTCACACCCCCTGCAATGTTATCCAACATGTTCACAGTCTAATAGTGCCGGTATTTCTGCTCTCCTCATCGGATTAGCATGATCACACTGGGTGGGATAATAATGTGCATAGGATTGGACGTCTGGGATTCAGGTCGTCCCTTGTCCGCAAGGATGTCAGGCACAGCGAGAGGGCGGCGGAGACAGACACCGCTGGGCCAATGTGGGAAATCACAATCACTGTGTGGGCATGAGCGTCTCGTTCATGCACAGCATCTGTGCTGACGCTTATCTGAGGTCTTGTTTGAGGTGTAAGAGGGAGGCAGAATGAAACAGAGCTTACATGTTGGTTTATGAACACGAATCACCTTATTACCTCTTAACATGAGTCCACAGATAGATAGATAGATAGATAGATAAATAGATAGATAGATAGATAGATAGATAGATAGATAGATAGATAGATAGATA
>JAUCMT010000114.1:3834470-3846011 GCA_032357475.1 Enteromius thamalakanensis
CTTAATGCCTGTTGAACATAACAGAGACATTTTATGATTATTACAATAAATTTCTTACCTAATGCTCCTTTAATGTACTGTATAACCTAAATATGATTTTAGTATTTTACTACTTACTATTAACAATACTATAAAATCGAATTAGCAACTAATGTGCCATTAGCTGAATATTATGTTCTTTCTGGTTCTTGACTAATTTTGAATCAGACATGACCAGTTTAATGAGCTGCTAACCAAAGACTCGCTCCTAATGATGAATTAAATCATTGATTCAAGAGCAGCTGCAGGTAAATCTGTATCATTTGAATAGCAATGAGTGAAATTCCACAGATTGAAAAGAATCACAATAATAATTTGTTCTGAGCATCTTTTATGTGGATGTCAAGGATGTTTCATTAGTTAAAAAAAAATAGAAATATATTATTTTTGGGATATGAACCTAAAGGCCCATTCACACTAAGAACCGTAATTATAAAGATGGCTATAAGGTTAACCAACATATGGTTAAATATTGTTATAAGCACACTTTGCAGTTACTATATGTTATCTGCTTCTTTAAATGCTCAAATGGCCTCTGATTGGATGTCACTATATCATTCATCAGCTGAAAATAATTACTACAATTTTACTACAATAATTTACTACTACAATTCTTTGAAATTTTTATTATAGATATGGTTGTGGTGTGAACTTCCCTATTCTGGTAGAATTAGATAAACTTTATCTTTGTGATTATCATTATAGTAATATCCTTGCTCTGAATGGGCCTTTAAGAAGAAAGATATTGTGCTTATATATTATGCTTATATATTATGTGTATACTGTAGTACTAATTGTTACTCTAGAACACAAATACCTGAAGTAAGAAAGTACAGAGTAGAAATACCGAATGAAATAATGGATGTTATGTTTCTGCTTGCAGGTCAGTCAGAAAGGAAAGACACTACTGGATGTGTTGCAGAGGCCTCAGCCTCCTGCTGACTCCGGGTCTCTGACGGCAGGGGCCGACTACAGTCAGGCGGTGAGGAGGGTTCTGGAGGCGGTCCATGAGGTGGTTCATCAGTATCGCAGACTGGAGGGTCTCCTGCAACACCGCAAGCTTCGGCTGCACCAGAGACTTCAGCTGTGTGTGTTTCAACAAGATGTGCAGCAGGTAAATACATCATGAATAAAACCGCTCAGGTATGCATGCAATGGACTCACACACACTTTAGCCACTGAAATCAACATCTGATGAATGTGACCTCAGCCTCTCAACCTCTCAGCAGCTGTTTTTAGATTTCTGCGTGTAACAATGTTTCTCCTAAGGCAGAACAAAATTCAAGTGCAGAGAGCATTAGAGGAAGTGACAAGGAAGTGACATGGACTCTGACTCATAGAGTTGACTGAAATTGCCTCAGCATCCTCGAGGGACGGCAGTATTATGCTTGGCCTCTAGTCAATGCCTCCAACAATACACTCTACTTCCTGAGGCCGTCACCTTCAGGGGCTTTTTGTTGTACCTTCACCGGTTCTCTGTCAGGACTGTGTTGTTTCTTTGATGTGACTGGATCTTTTCCTGGGCCTCTTTAGAAAATAACAAGGCCTACTCAAGCACTGAGCTTGTGCAGTGAACTAAAGAACTCTGACTTATAACTGACAAAGTTTGTTGAACTTCCAAAAATCCCCTGAGCCTCTTTCCAACTAACTGTTTAAGCTCTGACTTGTTCTGTATGAATTGTATCAAATGTTTTATACAGGAAAGAATCATCACAAATTAGAAACACACTTCAGCATACTGTTAAAAAAGTATTTATTATAGAAATATTATATTATGGGAAAAACTTGAGGGAGAGTAAAGGATGACAGAATAAAAAATTTTGAGTGAACTAAATCTTTAAATACATCTTTATATATCATTATTACTTTTGGTGTCTTTGAGATATGAAATTGGCATGCTGCCAAAATTTTATTTATTTATCCGAAATAAAAGTTTTTCTTTACATAATATATGTGTTAATGCTGTGTTTATTTATTATGTTTATATTAAAACAGCATATATTCTGAAAGTTTCTTATATTTTATATTATATCTAAATATATATATTATGTGAACATAACATATTTTCATTAAATATATACATGCATGTGTTTGTACTTGTATATACTTAATAAATATACACAGTACATACAAATATATTATGTAAAGAAAAACTTATCTTGGATGACATTAATTGTGATTAATCGTTTGACAGCACTAATTTAAATATTTATAATTTTACAATTTAGTGATGAGCATGCAGTTTATTATATTCAAAATTTGAGTGTGTTTATATATATATATATGTGTGTGTGATGAACTCTCAGAGACATTCGGATCCATGTGCAAAGCTTTAATGGGTTGTCTTAATAGGCAGAAGTTATAATCCACAGTAATCAGGTATGTCAGAGGCAATCCAGCAGAGCAGTCCCAAAACAGGCACAAATCAATAGGGCAGGCGGCAAGAATCACAAACCATATAAACAGGCCAGGGTCATACACGGAAAAACAAACACAGAAGAAAACGTCCGGAAATATCACCATTGGCAGATATGACTACGCAAAGAGTACACAATAGTCCGAGCCTTTATAAAGGCGAATGAATGAGTGAGAAACTCCTGCGGCGGAAGCGCCGAGGTATGTTGGTTTAATTTGTCCAGGTAGAAAATTCAGAATGCGGGCAAAGATTACCGCTGTTGGCGCTCAGAGAGGTTTTTCTTTTGACAAGGAGAGATTTGGAGATATTTTACTGTTAATTTGGAATATTCCCTTAAATTTGAAACAGACTATCTAGTGTTGAGGTGCGTGTGTGTGTGTGTGTGTGTGTGTGTAGGTTTTGGACTGGATTGAAAACCATGGCGAGGCATTTCTCAGTAAACACACAGGAGTTGGGAAGTCTGTACACAGAGCAAGAGCACTACAAAAACGGCACGATGACTTCCAGGAAGTGGCACAGGTTGGTACAGAACCGTTTTATGTTGTGTTTGTGTGTGTATTTTTTTGCTTGATGAGAGAGGAACAAATGAGCAGTAGCAGTTATATCATTCATCATACTATCGAGTTTCCTGTTAATATTCCAGGAAGCTGTCTTTAATGTACTTCTCTCTCTCACATGCTTTCTTTCTCTTTCGCTCCAGAACACTTATACTAATGCGGATAAGCTTTTGGAGGCAGCGGAGCAGCTGGCTCAGACAGGAGAGTGTGATCCAGAAGAGATTTACGCTGCTGCCCATCACCTGGAGGTCAGAGTTCAGGAGTTTGTACGGAGGGTGGAGCAGAGGAAACTACTGTTGGATATCTCAGTGTCTTTTCACACCCACACTAAAGAGGTATTACACACACACACACACACTAAACAGAGCATCTAAAAGAGTTGTAATAGTTTTGACTGATCTCTGTTCATGCGTGAGAGATTTTATTAGTAGCTCTTAACTACACTTACTGACTGACAGCACAAATTAAAACTAAACTGAATGGCCAAAGACAACAAAATGGGATACTATTTAAACAACCTCTTATCAGATCAGTATTTCTAACTGTAAAGAAGTAGAGGAATCTTTACAGCACTCTTGCAACATTCCAAAAAACACTCCTAATTATGACATATACTGTAAACTACAAAGAAAACAATAAAGCATTGCTTTAACAAGTACAGAGAACACATTAGCAGCTGTTACAATATAGATCCATTCAGAATTACTAAATCATTGACACTTTTAAGCCAGCATCCATTATTGCAAAAACCCTTTATAATTTACAATTTCAAAAATTATAACATCAGAAAAATATTAAAATGTGTTTATGCAAAATATGATGTTATAGCAATCAGCAGATCAGTAATATCAATAAAAATGAACTCATTCATGCATAATGTATGACTCCTGCATGTTACTGTAATTGTCTTATCATTGATTACCATTATCATCCATCAAAACTGTAATGGTTTTGTGTATCCAGCCGAGAGATGTAGTTTGTGTATTATGCTCATGCAGTGGTTGGGTGTTTTGAGCTGCTGTTCAGTCTGTATTTCACACAGCGTGATGAGAAACAGCTTGGGCTGCTCTAAAACAGCATATGAGAGAGATCATGCTTTAAAGCCAAATACACACTGAAATTAATAAATTAATAATGAAGTAGAGAGGTGAGTAACAATTCTCTCCACCATCTCTGATGTAATCAGCTGGCAGCTCGAATCGCAAAAAGTGGAGGGAAAATGTGACCATGTCTCGTACAAAAATTTTGCTTTATTTTTGATATAATGTATTGATGTAATGATCAGCTCCTCTGCGTTAGAAATTGTGTTTCTTCATCGTTGGGCCCTCAGAATCATCCTAACCTTTTCTCTTCACTCACGGCGCCCCTGACTGGTACTAATAACAGAACTGTAGAACTGGCCAGCAACCACCCAGATCATCAATCAAATGCAGCGGATGGCCTTTCAACGCCCTTGCAACCACATATCTGTGTGTCTGTCCTGTCTGTCTGTAGCTGTGGTCGTGGATGGAGGACTTGCAGAAGACTCTTGTGGAGCCGGTGGTGAACTCTGAGTCTGTGGATGCTGTTCAGGAGCTGATCAGACTGTTTCAGCAGCAGCAGAGCAGCACTCTAGATGCCACACTCAATGTCATCAAAGAAGGGGAGGAGCTCATTCAGCACCTGCGGTGAGGTTTACAGCTCACTCCCCACTCACTTGCAATATTTCATCATAAACATATTTCATCATAACCAGTGGTAGGTGAAGTACACAAAGAAGAAATAGTATTAAAAAAATGTTTTGTTCTGTAATTTAATATTTATAGTTAAAGTATATATCATTCAATTATTTAATACAGAGGTTGTACATAGTATTTTTAAAACACTATGATTTTAAATCCCTAAATTTGGCATTATTTATCATGTTCAAAATAACAAGAAACAACATATTTTTAAGAAATGTAGTGTAGTGTAATGTGTTGGAAAACGATGTTGGAATGTAGTTAATATTTAATCGAAAATAAAAAGTGCGGATGCTTAAAAAATGTACTTAAGTACAGTAACAAATAAACTGATACTTAGACTACTGTCCACCGCTGAGCATAAACTTATTATTTTCACATCTTATGTTCCAGAAGTTACAGATTTCTTTTCAATATGATGCTTGCAACAGCCTTAAAAAGGTAACAAACTAGTAAAGTAGAGGATTTAGATCTAAATCTGGTAACCACAAGGCAACAGCTCCAACCATTTTTGAGTTTGCAGATCAATTTTAATAATATTCTTTTCAGATTAGGTCTGAACAAGTCCTTTCATGTTATGTCATGCTGATATACTGGTTCTGAATTAACGTGGCCTCTATTGATATTGATTTGCTCTTGGATGTGTTGGCATGGGTTTGTGTTCGTTCTAACAGGGACTCAGCGTTGGCCTGTAATAAGCTGCCTCATGCCAGCTCCGTGGCTCATATCGAAGGCGTTCTTCAGCAGTTGGATGAGGCTCAGGCTCATATGGAGGAGCTTTTCCACGAGCGCAGGATCAAACTGGACATCTTCCTGCAGCTCCGTATCTTTGAACAGTATGCCTTGGAGGTGTGTATGTGTTTTTGTGTGTGTTTGATGGCCTGAACCCAAGTCATTATCAGCATAATTTATTTGAACAGATGTGCTTCTGTGCTACCTGCGTTTGCATATCTGCATGTTTGTGGATTATGTAAAACTCAATGTTTTGAGTAGCGTTGTTTGTTTTACTGTATACACTTGATCTCATAGTTCATCCCCAAATTCTGTCATCATCCGAGTGGCTTACCATCTTTCGTGAAAGACCAGATTTGAATATTTGAAGAATATCCTTCCCACTCTTTTCAATATGATGAAAGTCTGATGATGGCTGTCAAACTTAAAAAAACTGGTTCATATGACTCATGCACTGTATTTCAACTATTATGAAGCCATGCATGTTTTGTCCACTGATTTTCCTCGCCTCCAGTGCAATTACTTATTTTAACTATTATTTATGAACTATTATTATTTATATTACCTTTTATTTACATATTTTTATATCTTAAAATGTTTTGTTTTTCTTATATATGTATGTATACTGTGTATATTTATAATGTATATATGAACACATACATATTCATATTTTTACATTTTATATTATATATAAATGTATGTAATATATAAACCTAACACTGTGTTTCTTAAATATATAAATGCATGTGTTTGTATTTATATATACATAATAAATATACAAGGCATACACACATGTATTATGTTAACAAAAACTTTTATTTTTGATGTAATTAATCATGATTAATTGTTTGACAGCACTAATAATGTTGAGATTTCATTATTTTGGGGGGTTTTCTATATTTTATTTAGATTTATTAAATTTTTATTAAAATTTGAGTAATTTTAGTTCTTAAATTTATTTCAGTAATTTATTGCTAAGGCAGCATTTATTTATTTATTTATTTATTTTTATTTATGTTGTATATGTTAAAAAAAACTGCTTAATAGTTTTAGTTGTATTTACTAATAACAGCACTGCTCCAGTGAGCTGTTAACCATTGAAACCAGATTGTACAACTACTTTTATAAATGTAAACTTGTAATTTACTATATGATGTCTGTTTTTATAGGTGATGGGTGAGCTGGACGCATGGAAACAGGATCTAATGCGACAGGCGTCTGACTTCAACACAGAAGAACTCACACTGGCTGAACAGAGATTACACAGACACACTGAGCGCAAACTCGCCATGAACAACATGACCTACGAGGTTATACAGCAGGGACAGGATCTTCACCAGTACATCATGGAGGTCCAGGCTTCAGGTGAGGAGCGAGAAAGTGTAATAGATCAAATTAAACAACTAAAGACTCAAATGATCAGGAATTAATCATGTATATCAGCAAAAGAAGACATTGCTGTGGCAGATTCTGAAAAACCATTGAATAGACATCACAAAAATACTTAAGGAGTCAAGTCTATTGTTTGTTTTATTTCCATGTAATTGAACATAAGCCTATCGCAAGCATACAGTATACAGCAATCCATATCTGTCTGCAGTAGACAAAAGGCCCTTCACACAGAACACGTTCTTCTGTGCCTTTCATAACGTCCATGTGTTCTGTTCTGTCTGTTCTCTGTAAGTGTGGATTACTGAGCCGCATTTCCTGTGGATTTCCACAAACATGAATTTGGCGAAGCATGTTAGTAAAATTTCTCATAGTGGGGTATATGAGTAAAAGATATGTTAGTATTATTTATATGCTATATAGTATTTTAGTACCATTTAGTAAGACTATTTAAAATATATAATTCATTTATTCATTATTAAATACATAATTCTTTATTATCTATTTTAATTTTTAGAAATTTTGTTTCTCACGCCATGTGATGAAAACTTTTTTTAACATTTTTTTACTAACCTTTTAAATTTTATCTTGTTATTTTATCTTAACAATGTTTACTGGGTCAGTAAGACGGCTTGCTAATGTCTGCTGCAGTGTCCAGTGAGAGATGAAAAGAACGCAGGAGTGATGATGAGTTAGTGTTCGGTGGGAAGATAAAAGAGTGTGAATCAGTCATCGCTTCACTCCTCCATGCTCTGTTGCATTTTATTGACAGTTACCATGGACACAACAGCAAAAACCTGCTACCGACATTATGGGCTGTCTTAGATACGTGTGATGAAAGATGAAAAGAGAGAAGCGGAGGATTGGGTGGGAAAGATAAGGATGGAGAATGTGTGCATGACAGCCGGTGAAGGT
This sequence comes from Enteromius thamalakanensis, assembly GCA_032357475.1. Taxonomy (NCBI): domain Eukaryota; kingdom Metazoa; phylum Chordata; class Actinopteri; order Cypriniformes; family Cyprinidae; genus Enteromius; species Enteromius thamalakanensis. The sequence goes on from JAUCMT010000114.1 coordinate 3,842,240, forward strand.
GAAATGGATTGGAAGAAGCGGAGGGAGAAGATAGAGCTCGGTACGGCTCTGGGATCTCTCGTACTATTAACTCTGTGTGCAGGGGTGAGGTTGCTATGGAAACCCCCCCTTTACATCCCATATACCGAGGTTTCCATGGTGACGGGGCCTTCGCTCGTCACTTTGGGGTTGCCTCGGAGGCTCGGGATACTGCAGAGGCCATCCTGTCAGTCACACATCACATTCTCAGTGGAAGCGACTCCCGCTGAGGAAAAGTGGGGTGATGTAAGAGGTTAAAATGGCCTGTGTTGTACCTGCATAGTCTCTGTCTCTGGTACGCTCATTGTTAATGCAGTTAAAGACTCGTATGATGGATGCTGCTCGGCTGGGCAGCTGAGACATTTCATCACACCCTCACCTGTCAGACATGTTCCCGGCTCACATGCCATGGTTTCTGCTCACTGAGATCATAACAGAGAGGAGACCTTCAGAGGAGGTTCACAGCATAGCGACCCCTGCTGGACACTCACTGTGTTACTCTACAGTCATCCCAAACAGTTTTAGTTTTTTTTTATTATCTGATAATAACCTTGAACTAACACTTCAATGTAGAATGTGTCATTCTTTTGATGTATCACATCGTGACATGCCGAGTTTGGCCACACTACTGGTCAAAAGTTTGGAATAATTAAGATTTTTTAATATTGCTGAAAAAGTCGCTCCTGCTCACCAAGGCTGCGTTTATTTGGTTTGAAGAAAAACAGTTTGATTGTGGAATGTTATTTTTTTATTATATTTTAAAATGTAATTTATAAGTTGAATTTTCAGCGTCATTACCATTAGTTTTCATTGTCACATGATCCTGCAGAAATCCTTCTAATATGCTGATTTGGTTTAAAATTTCTTATTAATATAAATTATAAGTAAATTATAAATTATATATTTTTTACCCTAGATTTTTATGGAAACCATGATAACAAAAATTTGTAAGTGTAAGTAAAAAAAACAAAGAAAGAAAAAAATAAATAAAGACTTTTATAATATTACAAAATATTTACATTTCAATTAAATGCAGTTCATTTAATTGTTATACTCATCAAAGTTTCCTGGAAAAAAGGAATCATTAGTTTTAATAAAAAATATTAAGTGATGATAACAAAAGGCGTTATTAATTGAGCACTAACAATAAATGATAATACTTGAGCAGTAAATCAGCATATTACTGTAGAATGATTGCACGACTATTATATAATATATAAAATTATAAAATAATATATTTTAAAATAGATAACAGTTATTTAAATCTGTAACAATATTTCATTATTAGAGCATTTTGTATTCAAACACAGGCTCTTTATCTTATTTATTTCAAAAACATGAAAGATGAATCTTACAGTAAATACAGTCAAGTATACCAAGTTCAACTACATTTATTTGTTAGATTATCCTGCCAAAACAGTGTACACACTACATGTCTTTTGGCAGAAAACATTGATTGGTTGTGTGTCCTGACAGCTCAACCAATGGTCTGTCATGACTTGTTTGAGCACGGACAGTTCGACTAACACATGACCAAAAGAGGGATTATTCAGGAAACCAGTTTGACATCTATAATTGTTTCATCATTTTATTTACTGATACTAGTGGTACAGAAATAACAGCAAATGGGGCTAATCTCTGAAATCAGGTGCTGTGTATATAGTACCAGTATCACTAAATCAATAAAAAAAAGTGTATTGAAGAAGGTTGTGATCAAATTAAATGATAATACTGTATACAGTTCATGCAAAAGACAAACAGCATTTGGACACAAATGAAACATTTGTATAGCAGTAAATTTCATGAAACCAGTAATTTTTGTTTGTATATAGTTCCTGGATTTATATATTTTATCTATGCAGTGAAATTGATATACTGAGACAAGTGTATTTCAGGATATAGGCTGATATTTATTTTTTGAATCTGTATGTTTTTCAGGTATGGAAATCACTGGAGAAAAAGATGTTGACTTGGCAGCAAAAGTTCAAGAGCTGCTGGAGTTCTTGAATGAAAAGCAGCACGAGTTGGAAGTGAGCGCAGAACACACACACAAACGTCTGGAGCAGTGCCTTCAGCTACGACACCTGCAGGCCGAGGTCAAACAGGTGTGTGTTCAAAATCAATTGCTACATCTAAGCTCATGGTCGCATTTAGGGACCCCTAAGTTACACTCATCACAAAGTTATGAGGAACACCTGACTTTTGCATTCAGGAATAAAGCTGGTGCTCTGCTACTATCCAAGATTCTGACTGTTCCCATTAGCCTTGAGTACAAGTGCCCAGCTAATTGCTTTTATCTTTGACACTTTGAGCACACACACACATTGTCGTTTACATCCAGAGCTGTGCGTGGGTGCAGACTGCAGCCCTGCACTTCAGAAATATGAATCACTCAATTCACTTGCATTATTTCATCGACAGCGCTGCTTTCTTATTGGCAGTGCTGTCACCTCGGGACTTCTCAGCTTCATCTTTGTTATTTCATTATTTGTATTGTATCTTGTTTCTATATGTACTTTTTTGTTCATCAGTTTGTTTAGAAAATTAATGTAAATGTACTTCTTAGAAATCCCTTCAGCTCAACTTAAATGATTCTGCATCCTTAATGCACATTTGACAGATTCTTACGATGCGAAACAAACAAACAGTTTAAACAGAGTTAAACAGTTTTACCTGCCATTAGTTTTGAAAATGCCAACATTTTCACTTAATATGATGCAGAGAATATTACTAGAATGTTTATTAAGCAACTCCATTATTTCGTTAAATTGAATGACATCAGAACATGAATAAATATTTAATGTAAATTAGAGGAAAATGGCAGCAGTTAAAGTATTTGTTTATATACTGTATACTACTGTTCAAAAGTTTGGGGTAAGGAATAATTAAATAAGTCTCTCATGCTCACCAAGGTAACCTTTATTTGATCAAAAATAAAATAAAAACGATTATATTGTGAACTATTATGCTAACTATTTTAATATACATACATTTTTAGAAGCTTTAATCAATCATTTTAATGTATATATATTTAGATATTTCTGCTGTCAATGATTAATCAGGATTAATCGCATCTGAAATAAAAAAATTTCATTACATAATATATGTGTATTGCGACTATTATGCATATATAAATACACACATACAGCATATTTTCACAAACCGCACCTCCGTGGCTCTCTCCGGACAGCAGCAGCGGGAACCATCACCCAAGAATTAGTGTTTCCACCCGGACCTTTATTCCCCACATACCTTGGTTGATTCGCGACAATGCTGCGTCTGAAATCGCATACTGCTTAAGTAGGTACTACATTTAAAATTTAACTCGACCGTTAAAACAGTACACTCTATATAGTATGAATGTGAGTAGTATGAATGGAATTCGGACGTACTACATCCGCCATATTGATGTTGCATTGTGTCATGCATTGTCACAACAGTGCAAAATGTAAACTTTCAGTAAGTTATCTGTTTATTTAGATTGTGTTAAACAAGTGTAATTTAATCACAATAAACAACGTTTTTTTTTCTGAGGTACTTGCACTTGAAATGAGCTGTGTTTCCAATTTCCGCCATTTTTCGAATATGGCGCCTCCTCTCCCGGAGTCTTATGGGATAGGAAAGTGTCCATGGTATGCTTACTACAGAATTCGGCCGGATGTAGTAGGTCATCCGGGTACTTCTCGCCTACTGAATTTCGAATGCTATGAATGTTTGATTTTGATTGTTTCTGGACTCTGATTCTCGCTGCCTG
>JAUCMT010000114.1:3846111-3863256 GCA_032357475.1 Enteromius thamalakanensis
GTCACAGTTGGGGTGTGTGCAAGCATCAAAGAGAGCGGGAGACACGAGCGAATAGACTGCAATATATTTAATAAATCAAAAACTCCACAGAACGCAAAAACAAAAGCTGTCGAGGCAGCGAGAAAACGGCACACACGAGGTTTACATCAACACACTGGAATAAGCGACATTAACAGGATATGAATGCAAACGAAAAAACAGCGGAATATAAAGGGTTACAAATTAGGACAAAAGTGAAGGCAGGTGTTAAAACAACAGGTGAGACAATCAAACTGAATTGGGAGAAACCAAACAGACAAGACTAAACCAAAATATACAAAGAGACGGGGGAGCACGAGACAAGGACAGGAACAGAATGTGACTATATATATATATATACAGTATATATATATATAAACACTTTAAAAACACTTTAAAATAGGCAACACTTAACTGTTAACAACAACTTTTCCCTCATAAATTCTTAAGTTGATGATTATTAATAGTTAAATTTAGGTATTGGGTAGGATTAGGGATGTAGAATAAGGTCATGTAAAAATAAGGCATTAGTATGTGCTTAATTAGCATTGATAAATGGCGAATATTCTAGTAATTTGCATGCTAATTGTCACTAGCTCTGTGTCTTTGGTTTCGTTGATGATTTCCTGTGTGTCCTTTTATGGTCATGTTCCTGTTCTTGTTTAGTTAATTAGTTTATCCTTGCCACCTGTGTTCCTCACCTGTCCTGCATCTTCCCTTGTGTATTTAATCCCTTTGTATTCTGTCCAGTTTGTCGATCGTCAATGTTATTTAGTGTATGTATGGTTCTTTGTCTTTTGCAATGAAGTAAAGTCTATGTCTTATCGCAATGCTCAAGTTTCTGCCTGTTGCCTGCGCATGCACCCTGACAGTGCGATCGACCATGACCAAACCGAAGAAGATGATCACTCCTGAGGAGATTCTCCACCGCCTCCTCAATAGGCTCACTCATCTTCCCGCTCCGCATGAGCAACGGTCAGGAGACCATCCTCTATTGCACGGCTTGAGCCTCGCAATTCGGTGGAATCCACTCCCGAAAGCAGCACTGTATGGAGGCAAATCAGTGCCAGCACCCCAGAGAACTGCACAGTATGTAGGTAAATCTGTGCCAGCATCCCAAAGAACTGCACTAAATAGAGGTAAATCGGTGTAAATCAGGAGTACTGTTCTCGAGTTCAGTCCCAGAGTTTCAGCTGGTAGTGCCAATCCTGAATCAGGTTCCAGAGTTACGGCCAGGAGTGCCGTGCCCGAGTCCAGTTCCAGAGTTACGTCCAGGAGTGCCGTTCCCGAGTCCAGTCCCAGAGTTTCAGCTGGTAGTGCTAATTCAGAATTCGGTTCCAGATTTACAGCTAGGATTGCCGAGTCCAGTTCCAGAGTTATGGCCAGGAGAGCCATTGCCGAGTCCAGTCCCAGAGTTTCAGCTGGTAGTGCCAATTCAGAATTCGGTTCCAGATTTACAGCTAGGATTGCCGAGTCCAGTTCCAGAGTTATGGCCAGGAGAGCCATTCCCAAGTCCAGTCTGTAGTTTAGGGCCAGGAGTATCGATCCCAGTCACAGTTCCGGAATCATGGCCAGGAGTGTCGTTCCCGAGTCCAGTTCCAGAGTTTCAGCTGGTAGTGCCAATCCCGAATCTGGTTCCAGAGTTACAGCCAGGAGTGCCGTTCCCGAGTCCAGTCCCAGAGTTTCAGCTAGTAGTGCCGAATCCAGTTCCAGAGTTACAGCCAGGAGTGCCGTGGCCAAGTCCAGTTCCAGAGTTATGGCCAGGAGAGCCATTCCCGAGTCCAGTCCCTAGTTTATGGCCAGGAGAGCCAATCCCAACTCCAGCCCCTAGATTACGGCCAGGGGTGCCGATCCCAGTCACAGTTTTAGAGTCTCGGCCAGGGGTGCCGATCCCGATTTCAGCCCCTAGACTACGGCCAGGAGTACCAATCCTAGTCCAGAGTCACGGCCCGGAGAGCCGATTCCAATTCAAGTCCCTACATAACGGCCAGGGGTGGGGTAAAAGGGTTGGGTAGGGAGGGATTTGGCGATGGCCGCCCAAGGCTCCGCTATTGGCCCACCAAGGCTACGATGTCGTCCTGGAGGCACGAGTGACTCTTCCCCATGCAGCCTCCAGGACGCCCTCCCTCACGATGTAATGGTTTGTCTGTTTTTTTATGTCACTAGTTCTATGTTTTTGGTTTTGTTGATGATTTCTTGTGTGTAGTTTTTATGGTCTTGTCCCTGTTCTTGTTTAGTTAATTAGTTTATCCTTGCCACCTGTGTTCCTCACCTGTCCTACATCTTGCCTTGTGTATTTAAGCCCTTTGTATTCTGCCCAGTTCGTTGATTGTCAATGTTATTTTGTGTATGGCTCTTTGTCTTTTGTAAAGAAGTAAAGTCTATGTCTTATTGCAACGTTCATATTTCCACCTGTTGCCTGCGCGTGCACCCTGACACTAATAAGCAACTAATAAGTGTAATCATAATATATATATAGGTTTTGTCCACAGTAAGAGTGAAAATTTAATCAATGCAGCTGAAAATCAGTCTGGAACCATCATACAATCAAAATTTATAGTTGAATGCTAGATTCACCATTATTTATTATTTGACATGGCACATTATTTCTGAAACTGACAGTTTTGAGACACTGAGTTACATCAAGGAAAAGCATGTTTCTCAAATTTTGACATAAAATGGAAAAAGCAGGAGGCTGCAACGTAAATGAATGACTCTAAATGTCAACAGATTAATCAAAAATAATTCACAGAGAAGTTTTTCACCTCTGTAGCCTGTTTAGTCTCATGCCACTGTGTGTGTATTTGTATGTGTTGATCTTTGCAGGTGCTGGGTTGGATTCGTAACGGTGAATCTATGCTCACGGCAAACACAACGAATGCAGGCTCCCTATCTGAGGCGGAACAACTTCAGAGAGAGCATGAACAATTTCAGCTTGCCATCGAGGTACACACATTTTCCTTAATAGGTTCTGCAGGGGGCAGCTTCGTGAGGCGGCGGTATGCTGTAATATGAAGATTAATATTAAATATTAAACCTTGTTTAGACTATTATTTGCAATTAAAAAATTATTTTGGGCTTATATCAAAAAGATAATTTATTTAACCCTGTGGGGGGGTAATAAACACACTTTGGGGAATGTTAGAGTAACATCATTCCTTTAGTTGTTATCTGTCATAAACAGAAGGTAAATTGTTCTATAGTTTATGAAGCCCCCCTGTATTATATTCATCAAAGAGATGGAATACAAAGCAGCTGAGCTGGTTTTAAAAAAACAAAACAATTACTCAGCAAGTTTATGAGCAGTAAGAAGCACATTAGCCCGAAAAGAGGACGGAGTTTTAATTCAGCAAATTGCTGCGTATAATTCTCGCCTAACGACAGCCTCTCTAAATCAAAGGAAGTCAGCGCTGATAATCTGCCAAAATCTCCCTTCCACCAAATATATGTTTTAATCATCTACAGCAGTGGTTCTCCAACTTTTCAGGCCAAGTACCACTTTTCATCAAATCAGACCATGCGAGTACGCCAAAACAAATGTGTGAATCAGACCGCTGGTTTTATTCATCCAGCATGTGCTCTTGTGAAAGCATCAGTCTGTGCTTCACCGCTGATTGTTTTGGCCTTGAACGGCAGGGCGTCTAACTGATCGTGTCTTAATTGCTCCTTTAAGAAGCCTCTCTGTGACCTTACCCGCCTCTCATGTGGTCCTTGTGTACTGGCAGTTAACAAACTTAATTTAAGCACACCTCAAGAATTAAAAGGAGCCACTTTTCTCTGCTGTCCACAGTCTCTTCTGCATGCAGACTCCCTGCAGCGCACCCACCAGAGTGCCCTGCAGCTCCAGCAGAGGGCGGAGCTGATGTTGCAGGCGGGTCACTATGACCCAGACGCTGTCCGGGCCTGCGCCGAAACCGTGGCCTTGCACTGGCAGACCCTAATGCTGAAGATGGAGGACAGATTAAAGCTGGTTAATGCCTCAGTGGCCTTCTACAAAACATCTGAGCAGGTGAGTTGTAAATGTTATTGTTACTGTCACTGCCCACAAATACTAGTGGCTGTGATTGGGGTTATAGTATTCATAGTAGACTTGCTACTGCCAATACCTCTACAACATGCTCCTGTGAGCATCCAAGAAATACTGCTGCTGCACATATAACATAAATAACCCCCAAAGCATGCGTGAACACCCTATTGCAGAGCTATACAGGTGGAGCTGGGGGTTTTCTGAAGCCAGCTGCAACTGTTACAACAAGCAAGATCAAATGAAAAAACTTTCAAATGAGTGCTGAGAAGCAAGCTCATTGGCTACCGATGTGAAAGGAAACCTATCATAAACATTAGCCAAATATTTGAATGTTTAACAGCAAGCTCAGTGGCTACTGATACAGGAGAGAACCAATTAGCTGTGACATTTGATGATGACGTCTTTATGTCATATCGAGTTAGATCTATTGGAATGGGCCATCTAGAGCTTCATGCCAGAACTTTGTATTATACCTTTGAGTCACATTCCATAACTTATAAATATTTAAAATAAAATGAGTTTTATATTCAAAAGTTTGAAATTAGGAAGATTTCTGAAATATGTATTAGACGTTCTCACCAAGGCTGCATTTATTTAATCCAAAATACAGTAAGATCAGTAATGTATGGTAGGTAGCATTTTGTATTATTATCAATGTTAAATATGGTTATGCTGGTTAATATGTTGTGGGATTTATTTATTTCCAGGATTCTGATGAATAGGAAGTTCAAAAGAACATAATTTATTTGAAATATATTTTTTGTAAAATTCTGAAAATCTCTCCGTTTTGATCAATGTATTCCATCCTTGCTAAATATAATTTTAATAAAAAATAAATAAATAAATGGAACAGTAACCATGCACTGTTGTCCCTTAACAGAAATGTTAGCTCCCCCTAGTGTCAAGTCCAAAATCCACTGAAAATGCACTTTATTTTTATTTAATGGCACAAATGTTATACATGTCCCTTTATAGTCATTACATTGTATTCTATTATATTGCCTTTATAACTGTTTTTATCATTATATCTGTGCCTAAATACTGTCTAAACTGCTCTCTAACTGACCATTGTAAGAGTACAGAGACTTCTTTTTGATGCTGCTGTGTGTAACGTACTGTCTGTCTGTTGCAGGTATGTAATGTATTGGAGAGTCTGGAGCTGGAGTACAGGAGAGAAGAGGACTGGTGCGGGGGTCATGATAAATTGGGCTCAACAGCTGAGACTGACCACGTCAGCCCTCTCATCAACAAACACCTGGAGCAGAAAGAAGCTTTTCTCAAGGTACACCTTGCTCACACACACAGAGGCTCAAACACCTGCAACAGAAGCTCATCAGCTCTCTCCTCAATTTGTCATTTTTATATTTTTAAAAAATGCATCTGCAGAAAAACCAAAAGAATGTGCCATATGTGACCACATATGTGTCAGTTTAAATGGGTCAGCGCATGAGAAAAAAATAGTCCATTTGAAATAAAGAAACCGTGAAAAAAATTATTATGTGTCTATCAGTCACTGACCGTCTTACATCAGCACTCCTAAATACCCAGCTGCTATCAATATGGACAATGATGATGTCATTGTGCAATTGTTTAGATGCACTGATTCTACAAAATGTTTCATTTCTCTGGTTTCAGGCATGTACTTTAGCACGTCGTAATGCAGAGGTCTTTCTTAAGTACATCCATCGAAACAATGTGAGCATGCCTGGGGTCGCTACTCACAATCGAGCCACTGAATCCCAAGTCAAAGGTCAGTTCAGGACGGCTTAAATGCATTATACCTGCAAAACGAGCAGTCTGTCTGTATGTGATTGTGCATGAAGATTTTGTAATTGTTTATTGATTCTTATTCATAGCCATTCTGAGCGAGCTGCTACAGAGGGAAAATCGTGTCCTTCATTTCTGGACTATGAAAAAAAGACGTTTAGATCAATGCCAACAGTACGTTCTGTTTGAACGACATGCCAAACAGGTGAGTGAGACAGCGTTATGCAAGCACAGTTTTGAAGAATTCGATAATGATGGTGGTTTGGTTTTGCTTTCCCCTGTGAAAACGAGCTACACTTTAGAATATATTCAAAAATTTGGAGTACTTGAGCAAGGCACGATCATGTCCAATAGTCTCCAAGACGCCTGTGCCTTTGCGTGCCTTTTGGCTCAGAGAAGAATACTGCTTGATTGGAAATCAAGTAAACCACCTTTAGTTTCATTATGGTTTTATGAAATGATGCTGTTTTTAAGATTGGAAAAAATTAAGTATTCTCTTAGAGGATCCACTAAACGCTTTTATACAATATGGAATCCAATGATCTCATACTTTGTAAAATGCAGAACACTTCCCCCAAACAAGGTACATGTATAAAAGAATAAGGTATGCAAACTTAATGGGCATGCATTTAGTATTTCTTTACTGTACTTTCACATTTTGTGACTATGTATAATTTATTATTTATTTTATTTATTTTTATTATTATTCATTTATTTTTATTTAGTTAAATAGGGTTATATTAAAAGTTTTTGTCAAATCCTTGTAAGTGTTGTGTTGCCCTGTTCTTTCTCCAATAAAAAAAAAGAATATATTCAAAAAGGCAACTTTTTACAGAAATAAAATACTTTAAAAGAACACACTGAACTGAATGTTATGTTAACTGCGCGTCAATTGCACTTATTTTCTTCGACTATTTATATTTAACCAATTATTCAGTTTTTTTTGTGGCAGAAAACATGGTAATATCCAATAATGAGATTGTAAATAAAGACATGAAATGTTTTTTTCATTTTTAAAACTGCTCTCTACACAGGCCATAGACTGGTTACAGGAGACAGGAGAATATTTTCTTTCCACACACACATTGTCTGGTGATGCCAGCGAAAAAGCTCAGGAATTACTAAAGGAGTATGAAGATTTCCGCGTGTCCGCAAAGGTAAGAATCTCAGTCACTAAGGGCAGTTAATAAACATGTTGTCTACATATCCTCACTGTCATCTCTTAAACTTAAAATATGTTCACTGTCATGTCTTAAACCTTGAAACTCTGGCCATTCTTCCATATAAAATATCAGAAATGACTGTAATTACCATAAACATATCTAAACAAACAAAGGCCTGTTTTGCATCTCGAGTGAAAAAGTATAGGTTTGAAAAGTGTTCGATCATTTCTGTCAGTAAACCCTGTGCAGGTTTAGTCAAATGCATTTGTCCACTCATATATATATATATATAAGGTTACATTTTTTACATTTTCTTATACATAATCTGAAAGCTGAATAATTAAGTTTTCCATTGATGTATGATTTGTTAGGATGAAATAGTTCTCTAAACAAGGTCCTTAGCAATGCATATTACTAATCAAAAATTACACGTTTATATATTTACGATAGGAAATTTACAAATTATCATCATGGAACATTATCTTTACTTAATATCCTAATCATTTTTGGCATGGAAAAAAAATCTATAATTATGACCCATACAATAAGTATTTTTTGTGCTCCGGGGTTACATATATAAATTGTCTAAACTTATATTATATGACCTGGTGTTGTTTCTTCTCTTCTAGCAAACACAGGAGAAGGTGAAGCTGTTGATCCAGCTGGCTGGTAGTCTGGTTGAGAAAGGACATGTCCATGTGACCGAGCTCAAGAGGTGGGTTTCTACGGTGGACAGAAGGTACAGAGACTTCTCCATGCGGATGAGTCAGTACCGCTGCAGCTTGGACCGAGCGCTGGGAGTCTGTTCTGAGGTGAGGGGCTGAGAAAAGCCACCCTTTTTAGGAATTATATCCCGCGTTTATTCTTCATTTCATGCATTGTTTAATATATTCATAAAACGTAATTTTTTAAATTTTCGACTTCCTGAAAGGTTTCTACTATGAGAAAAGAAAAGAAACATTTTTTGCTGCAGTTTTTGTGTTTCTTCTGACCTCTCCAACAGGATAATAAAGATCTAGAGCTGGACATTATCCCAGCCAGCTTGACCCACACTGACCCAGAGGTCAACCTCAACGATCCCGACCATGAGGTTAATGAGGAAAAGAAGAAATCTGCCAGAAAGAAAGAGTGAGTGCTGAAATTAACTTCATGACTAAGAGAGATTTTAAACGTGTTCTCATAATGTGTGCCAGCTTCCTGTGCGCAGGTTGAGCCGATAGTCCCAAACTAAATCGCAGCATCAATAGCTTCGCCTTCATACGAAATCCTTTTTAATCAAAATCATTTCCTGAGGAATTAGTTTTGTGTTATGAAGTGCTGTCTCAGGCGTTCTTTGCATTTCAATGTCTGTAATTTGCTGGGCTTTCAGTGGGGCTTTTTGGTCTCTTTGCAGGTATATTATGGCTGAGCTGCTCCAGACAGAAAGAGCTTATGTACGAGACCTACAGGAGTGTTTGGAGGTGAGAGTGTTTCTTCTGTCAAAGAGAAGCTTTAGAGGTTTTCTTACTGATCTCAGACAGCCATGGGTTTTGATTGCAAGATTTATCCAAGGTTGCACAGTTACATACTGTACTTTATCTGAAATGCTGTCTGAGTTAAAAGAATTGTGAACTTAGGATGAACTAACATCCTTTGTGCATTTATGCGCAGACGTTTCTCTGGGAAATGACAAGCGGTGCGGAGATCCCATCTGGAATTGCAAACAAGGAACATGTAATCTTTGGGAATATTCAGGAGATTTATGAATTCCACAACAAGTATGTTTTCAAACGAGCTTTATTTTTTGCAGGTTTATGTAGTCACTTTGTCATTTTGATGGCTCATAAAGCTGTAATTGGGATGGACTGTGTAAGTGTTTGAGTAATCAGTGATGTTTACCAAGTAGATCTGTAAAACCTGTAGAAACCTATCCGTTAGCATTCCCCTTCATCTCAATGGCAGTTGCTTAGCTGACGCATTTCTGCCATATTTGATTCGTTTTTATTCCCAGCAGTGTTGTAAAAGTAAAACTATTGAGAATTATTTTTGTTGATTGGAATAAAGCTGAAATAAAACAAAAATAAAATAGAAATATGGCAGATGGAAATATGAAATACTTTAAACTTAAAAAATGTAAATTAGAAATTTTACCTTGGCAACTATAATAAAAAAATATGAAGGACTACTAAACCTTTGCTCATGAACAATGTTATGTATACATATTAAAAAACTAAATAAAAATTCCAGCCTCGCATTCTCTTTACAAAGTGTTGAAACCTAGTTATGTTTTGCTATTATTTGTTGTTTGCAGCATATTTCTAAAAGAACTTGAAAACTACGAGCAGCTTCCAGAAGATGTGGGCCATTGTTTTGTCACATGGGTGAGATACAAATGACTCATCGTCTTTTTCCTCAGATTCTCTCTTTGTTTGGAGAACATATTGTGATTTCAGTATGGACTAGTCATGATTTTACTCTGTATGAATATTTAAAAATGGCTGTGTGCTTTGAGACTGTAAAAATGGGAAATTTGCCAACGCTGTGTTTAGTTAATCATTATTTAAAGCTTCCAAAAGGTCCAAAATATAAATTCAGCTGTGACGTATTCATGTTTAAACGGCAGCTTCTAGTGCTCTGGTTCTCTGGTGGGATTGGCTACAACATAAATAGTGAATGTGTTCATTTTTTCCATGTACTGAAGGCTGATAAATTCCATATGTACGTCACCTACTGCAAAAACAAACCTGACTCCAGTCAGCTCATCCAGGGCCAGGCCGGAAGGTTCTTTGATGTGAGTCGGCTTTCTTTTTCTCTCATTTTTGAGGTTTGTATGTGGATAACAGGGTGATTCAATCAGCAGACAGGGGGCGCCAGATAGTTGCTGTCACAAACTTTTAATACTGGGTTCCAAAATAATAAACTCGATTTATATTAGTCAGTATTAATCTGATAATGTTCTGAGTTTTTAAAAATGTAAATTTGTGGTAAAAACAGCTGGTTTTTTGATGGATTTTAAAGGGTTAGATTTTGGTTAGTTGTTTTGAGGTTGGATCAGCTGGGTTAAGACTGGGTTAACTTGATTTGTTATCGTTGCAATAAAATGTTATTTTATGCCATTACTCACAGGAGATACAGCGGAGACATGGACTGGCCAATTCAATCTCCTCGTACCTGATCAAACCTGTTCAGAGAATCACCAAATACCAGCTTTTGCTGAAGGTGAAGACTGAGTGTTTTTGTTCAGTCTCTACCTGATCTGAATCAGTTTGCTGCACTAAAGGGCTGCGTTTGTGTCTCTGTGTGTGTTGGTGCAATGCTCTCGTGAACAGGAGTTGTTGACCTGCTGTGAGGAAGGGAAAGGAGAAATAAAGGAGGGTTTGGAGGTGATGCTCAGTGTGCCTAAACGTGCTAATGACGCCATGCACGTCAGCATGCTGGAGGGTGAGCAATAATCACAGCAACTGTGCTGAAAACCCTGTACAGAAGTGCATGTACATTTTTAAACAAGTCTTGAGAACAGATGGTATTCATTTGTTTACCAATGGTCTTGTAAAACATCATTCACATAATTCACAATTTTTCAACAAAATGACAGATTTTTAAAACCAATTAGAATTTTTTTTAAGCCTATAAACAAAGTGAATGTATTTTTGCCACCATAAGATTTTAAAATGCATTTTAAAAAGTAAATATATTGTTTGTTTGTATGATTTATTTAGTTTAGTTTATTATTAAATTCATTATATAAAATGTACACTGCCCTCCAAAAGTATGGAAATACCCTAGAAAAGTTTTGGATAATATTGGCATGAGCTTTTATCTCAGAATTGTGAGATATTACCTTGCAATGGCAAGTTATAGTGTCAGAATTGCAAATTATAAAGTCAAAGTTGCGAGTTATAAAGTCAGAATCGTGAGATATAAAGACACAATTCTAAGAACATATTTAATAACAATCTTTTTTCTCCTTAAAATTGAACTTTATTTCACAATTCTAAGAAAAAGTTGGAATTGAGACTTTTAATCCCACAATGGTCGCAATTCTGACTTTATTACTCGCAAATTGCAAGTTAACATCACACAATTCCGTTTTTTTTTTCTAATTATTGCGACTTTATACTACATCTCAGAGATATTTGAGATAAAAAGTCGCAATAACCTTTTTCCATTTTTTATTCAGTGGCAGAAATGGGCTTCCATAAATTTCAATGATAAGTTTGGATATTTTCGCACTTGTTTATCTATGTAATTGTACTGGTTTCAGGTTTTGATGAGAACCTAGCCGTACAGGGGGAGCTGATCCTACAGGACACGTTCCAGGTGTGGGACCCCAAATCTCTGATCCGCAAGGGACGGGATAGACATCTCTTTCTCTTTGAGATCTCTCTCGTTTTCAGTAAAGAGATGAAAGACTCGTCAGGACGCACCAAATATGTTTACAAGAACAAGCTGCTGGTAAGGAGCTCCAGGATGACACGTTGTCAAGAAGTGTAAACATCATCAACAAAATAAGGTCTTTAGTGCCTTTTTCCCGCTTTATTAGTAAACCGTTAGTGGTAGTGTGAATTCAAATGTGTTTTGACAGACGTCAGAGTTAGGAGTCACTGAACACATTGAAGGTGATCCGTGTAAGTTTGCTCTATGGGCCGGCAGGACGCCTACATCTGACAACAAAACTGTTCTCAAGGTAAGATGTGCTTTTGGTATGTCTATGTGTATCAATTTCAGATAAACCCAAAAGCAGTAACACTGCTAGTCATAAATACATGTTTACAAGTGTATGAATGGACTTATTTAGCATGCATTATTGATATTATGTAATTATAATTATTGAGTAAAGTATGTGATTAACTAAATAGGTTTAACCCTGTAAAGCATACATAAATATTTGATATGCAGATTTTCCAAGGCCTATAAATTATGAACATGATTAAAACTGAAAAACAGTTTGTAACTTGTTCTTATTATACATGTTTTTTAAATGTCTGGTTAATAGTTTACTTCTTTTAGTATAATTAGTATAACTGTAAAAATGTCCACCTTCAGGTTGTGGTGTAATTTACTATTACTTCTTATGTTAGGCTTTACAGACTTAAAACAATCGTTTTTTTAGCGACGCTACCCCATTTAATAAAATAATTATCATGAATAAATTTAACTTAAATATTTGATGATGTCCTGAAAGATTCATAGCAATTCAAATCAATGACAATCACAGCCCTGTTTGGAATGGCTTCAATGTTCTAGAAATTTTAGAAATCCTTAAAAAAATACATAATCTAAATATCATTTAGGATTTGAAAATTTTATCTCTGTGAAATTGATCTCTTTTACCCACCCTCTCATCCAACCCGAAGGCCTCCAGTATAGAAGTGAAGCAGGAGTGGATCCGGAACATCAGGGAAGTGATTCAAGAGAGAACAGTTCACCTGAAGGGGGCGCTAAAGGAGCCCATACACCCTCCCAAAACCCCAGCCAGACAGCGCAGCATCAGCAAGAGGTATTTCACCTCATCCACCAACTGTCTTCATCCACCTAGAACAGATTTTTCTTTTTTTACTCTGCACAGGTTCTTCTTTATTCTGCATTGAGAGAATCAATACTTCTGTACTCCCAAATTGCACAGCTCTTGTCACAGGACTTGTAGGTGAATGCGATTGCAATGAAAGTTAAGTTTAAAAATGTATTTTAATCTTTCAGGGAAACGACTGAGGATGCAGACAGTCAGGGTGATGCCAGCAGCCAACCAGACACAATCTCCATCGCTTCCCGTACCTCCCAGAACACTGTAGACAGTGACAAGGTACAGCTACACTATAAAAACACAGCAATAACTCTGTGTAAATCCTAACGCTGTGTTGCTATTCGACTCTGTCAGCATAGTCATATTTGAGCTCAATGGCTGAACAGGCAGGTTTGACTGTGAGGATCTTTTCAATTTCTCCTCAAACATAGAGTATTATGTTCAAAACATATGTGACAATGTGTATTACAAAAATATATTCTGTCAAATGATAGTTCCCCTATGGAAAATCTGACTCTATATCATTCACATGTCTGTTTAGACACCAAATAAGTTCCTCTGTGCTGTGTGTGTTTGGACACGGGCTATGGGTTATGTCTTTATAAATATTTAGGGTATTTTGAAGGCTATATTTATGCAATTTTCTATTTTTTCTAAAATCTGGGAATATATATATAATATATAATTCTCAATTGTTGTTTTGATGTTGTTGTTGTTGTTCAAAAATCTTCCTACAGATCCTTTTTTTAGCGTGTGTGTATGTTCATTACTTCATTTTGCTTTCGTTCTTTCACCAACTTTATTGTTGCCTTGTTTTCGTTGTGTAATTTTCCTCTCTATCATATTCAGATTCAGATGCACTATTATTCCCATCCAGTATGTCAGTGCTGTATCATGGCTTCTCATCTCTCCCTCTGTCTTTTCTATGTATTTTTTTGATTACTTGCGCCTGCTCTTAACCTCAGGCCAGTCTCTCTGCTCTTGTTTCATTCAACCGTCTAATTACAGCCAAAAATGCTCTGAGTCAAGAGCGGCTCATGTTTCCTAGAAACACTTTTCTAAAACACTCTGCTGCCAGATCAGTTGTTTTGTGGTGTTCATGTGGTTTAAGTCAGGATATGGACTTGTCTCTGTCTCACATGACACACCCACTGACCGTTTACTGACTGTCTGATGCGGTATGTTACGGACAAAATGACAAGTGTTGGCTACCAAGCGTGTATTTGGAATAATTTTATAGTGACATTAATAGCATCAAACTAGAGTTGTGAGTTTAAAGAAAAACTTTAAAGAAAAATTAAACTGAATCATAGAAATGTTTATTATAAAAATGTTTAAAAGTAAAAAAAAAGAAGTAAAACACTTACTAAAAAAATTACATTTTATTGCATGTCATGTGATCATTAACCAATGTCAGAGAACTGCGAACATGTAAATGTGATACTTAATTAGTAACTTACTACCTTAAAATCGCACAGGGATATCAAGTAAATATATACGAAAAAATTAGAAAAAGGTTCATCGGGCAAAAAAACTTAATTGAAAGTGAAATGCATTCACTGTATGTAAATAAGAAATTCTGCGAATTTCTACATGTGTTTGTCATAGTATAATTAATGGTTAACATACTTAGTAATAATACAAACAAAAAAAAAACATATGTTTTAAAAACAATTTTTAAAATGTAATTTAATCTACTGCTTAACGTTTTGAAATCTGATTACATAATCAAGATTACATGTAATCTGTTACTATCCAGCTCTGTTAGTCATATAATTGCACATACTATTTTCATTTTTCTGTCTGTCTGACTCTTTTCTGTTAGCGGTCTGTCTCTTTGGAGTTATTGTACTGCTAGGACCTTCTTATGTCATTGTGGTTTGAGGTTTGTGAGTTTGTGTGTATGCATGGCTTTGTGTGTGGCAGACTCAATGGACATTCAAATATAGAACTATATATAGGCTTCTCATATTCCCTTTTTTAACAGACTAGACATTTCTCGACTTGTTTGCGTTTCTGGGTAGTGAGGTTTGCCATGCTGTCAGCGTTTGTCACAGAAGTTAGCTAAATTTGACCTAACCTCCATTTTTACTCAAAGGTTAAAAATAATTCAAAAGCTAACTATGTGCTTTTGTTTATTTGATTCCAAAAATAAATCAATTCAATTAAATGTTGTACTTGGATTTGCAATGTCTGCACTTAGATTTGTATGTGTGTGTGTGTCTGTTTAGATGTATTCTGTTTGACTTAGAGTTGAAACAACAGTTAAAGTGAGTAATGTTTCTTGTTTTGAAAATGCAAAAAATCTGCCTTCCTGTGTCCTAATTTGGCTGAGTTAGACGTGTTCCTGGGTTAACATATTTTGTTCACCCTAGAACAATATTTTATTCCAAAATGTTTTGTTTTTTCCATATCTCTACACCTAAACCTAACCCTACCCATGAGTAATGCCTAAAATCACAGGAAATGATAGATGACTGACACTCATGTACAAGCACCAAAGCCCAAACTTCACAAAAACTATAAACTGGTTCTTTAAATCTGATTGGCTAATTACAATGTTGTTCCAGCAACAACACGCTGACCTCAGCAAAATCAGGTTCTGCATGTGTGCACCTTCCATATGCTCTCTGTCTTTATCTCACATGCACATGTGCGAACACACACACAAACATGTTTGTTTCTGTGTATTGTGAAGACTGGCTTCTATTACTTTTATACTGACCAAGTGATATTTTAGATAAACGTCATATACTATTTTTACTATTTTTTTATTTTCCATCCAATGTCAAAAATTTCAGGTTTTTTATTATACTTCTGGGAACCTCAAAGTGTAGCATAAACAAGTACACACACACTTCTTCTTTCCTAGTGTTTTTCCCATGCTGTCCCAGGGGTTTAGGTGTGTAGCTTTACACTTCTTCCAGACTTTCATATCTTTGATGCGGTCCATCCATTTCTTCTTCAGTCGACCATGTGGCCACCATCCATCTGGGCTAAAATGCAGTGCTCCCCACACACACACACACAAACGTCTTAGACCTCACTCTTTCCTTGCCCAGTTTGGGGTGTTGCGTCTTTTTATTTAATTTTCCCTCCTCTCTCACTTTTCTTAGTACAGTTGGAGTTTGTGCTTCTCTCCCTCTCTCTCCTGTATGGGCAGAACTCTCCCAACACTCAGCTGTGCAGGTCTATATGACAGCTCAATAACTGTTCTCCGTAAAGTTGAGGATGAGTTTAGTCACTAGCTCAGTGTGAGACTCTGGGAGTGGGAACTTTGGTTAGATTGTTTTTCTACCTGATTCTCGGCCAATCAGAAGGCGGATCTGACTGGCAGACTGACTTTTGGTTGGTTGGATTGGTGGTACAGATAAAATTGGTGGAGGAGTTTCAGACTACCCAAGAGAACCAGACCTGTGAGTACATGCTTCTGATGGGTTTTTGGACAGTAGATTATTATGGCTTGTGTTTTATTTATTTATTTGTGAAGGAGTTATGTATTAGTGGTAGTTTTTAAGGAGAACTTGTGTTGTCTCTTTCTATATTGTTTGGGACATTGCATAATTGTATGGTTTATTTATATTTTTTAATAATTCATAAAGCAATGCGTTTATACACTGACTCTTAAATGTGTGTTTCCAGTATAATGCCTTAGTATCAAGATTGATTTGAATTGCCCCTTTTGAAAATGTTTACACAAAAGAACTACTACTACAATATCAAAAGGTGTTTTAATAATGCTGTTTTTGCCAGCAGTGGCTATTGATTCAGCCCAACTAGTAACACTGCCCTTTGATTTAAGTACTGTATGTGTTTTCCCCGTAATCTTTCTCAAATTATTTCAAGTGTCTCTGCTGACATTTGCACTTTAAATGTAGGAGTGTACTTGTGGATCGGTGTGTGTGTGTGTGTTTTCTGTCCCCATAAGCATGAGCTCACATTTGGACTGTGTTTTTTGGGTTGCTTAGAAGGGAGTGGCTGTTCATATTCTACTCCATGTGTTTGTGTCTGTTTTACAAGTCAGATCTTTAAAGCCATAGAATACATGATATTATAATTAGTATCTGAAACAATAACCAAACTCCTGTTTTCAAAGCTGAATCATATATAATATAATGCAGAGTATAGTAACTTAAAAATATATGAATTATTTAAAAAACATTTAAAATAATTGAAATATATTAATAATTAAAATATATGAAATTAGACAGAATTATTACAATTTATTGTAAAATAAATCTAAATATTTAAATCAATGTTAACTCATATATTATGACTGTAATTTTCTTGATGATAGTCAAAGATATCAAATTGTTACCCTATTAGTGTTGGTATTATTAGTGACTGATATCTGTGTGCCTTCTACTACATGTTATTAATTTTACTCGGGCCGCACATGTATATTTATAAGCTAGCTATACATCTTGACTCTAGTCTACATGACGTCTGTTGTGAAGAAAGGAAAAGCGTCAGCTAAATGTTCTCATATGGCACATATGTAATCCTGATTCTCTGTGGGGGTTTATGTGTTCCTCATGGCTGGGAGTTCTGTCAGTATGGAATAGTCTGTTCCATATGACGGGAATTCCTGTCCAGCTGTAAAGAATCAGGGAGGGAAAACACCCTGTGTTCCCTCGAGGAGGGTGTATCTCTCTCCTCCACCCAAT
>JAUCMT010000114.1:3873660-3886526 GCA_032357475.1 Enteromius thamalakanensis
TCATGTTATTTAGTGGCGTTGGACTAACATGAACTGAGATGCTATATATTTTTGTTAAAAAAAAAAAAATATATATATATATATATATATATATATATATATTACATGATTTACATTATATATTTTATTTGACAATATATAGACAGTTTATATTAATATTGATTTAATTTTTTGTTATTTTGGTAGATTTTTGAAAATTTTTTAGTTAAAGTAAAAATAAATTTTATTATAATAAATATTTTTAATTGCAGTAACCCTAATACAAAGTAATTTGTACTCATTACCATTCAAAATAACTAATACAGAGTCACATGCACATTATGGTATCTTTTTTATTTAGCATTGATCGAAAATTATATTTTAAAGGCTTAAATTGTCAGGCTTTTGACTGAAAAACAGTTTGAGATCAATTGTAATAGTTGACCGACTGCTGCAGATCCTAAAGAGTGTTAGCACAATACATTTGTTCCTGCATTTTCAACTTTCACTGTTGTTTTTGTTCTGACTGGAGTGTTCTGTCAGCGACTTGCGTATATGAGTGCGGCTGGCTGTGTATTTCAGGTGGCTGTCTCTTCTGATATTGAAAGAGAAGTGGAAATAAAGTAGCGGTATGAAGATTGTGTGGTTTGTGTGGAATGCTTAACTTAAGGCGCCTGTTTCAATGACAGCAGTGAAACTTGAGGAAATAAAGCGTAACTCCAACAAAGGAGCATTATCCCGGCACGTGGTCAGCATGAATCCTCCCTGAGGCTGTCGAGACAAGCAGATCTGATTGGTAGATACCTGAGAGGGAGTGTTGATGGGGCAGTTTCAGGGGTGCATGGGTAAATGGCTCTTTGAAGAAATGTGTAACGAGGAAGTGACCTTTGTCCATTCACACCCCATGGGAAGATACTTACGCAACGTCTGCGGAAACTTAGTATCGCAGTGTCTGAAGCAGCATCGAGTTAATGATCTGCTCTGAGCATGATTACACTTCAGCTTGTTTATTTCACCTCATCCCCTAAGGATTAACTGTATTCCTGGTCTGTTACTTGCAGCAATGGACGCTGTTAATTAGCACACAAAATCATTTGACTTTTTTTTCTTAAAAACAAATATAAACCGCAATTATTGTAATAAGCTTACAGTGCTGGCAGCTGTTGGGACTGGTTGCTTTAAAAGCAGAAGCAGTAAGCTCATAATTTAGATACTTTTTAGCTCTTACATGAATTCCTCCTGGGAAAAAATTTTGTTTGAGCTATAAAGTTGTCTCTGTTGTCTGTTTGAATAGGAAATAGTTTTCCAGGTGGATAAACTTCCGTTGTGTTTATGTTTCTGATGTAATTCTCATCAGACATTTATTTATTTATTTTTTGCAGCTCTGTAATCAAGTCAGCAGGTTTAGTGGCTTCAGAGATGTTAAAGGAGGATTGAGGACAGTTTGGATTATTTTTTTCCTGCAATTAGTGCTTTAAAAGCCTTTATAACCATTTTCTTTTATAAGTATTACTCTATAAGCTACAGCATGCAACAAAAGACATTTTAAAAGATTTTTAAAGTCTCTTATGTTTAACAAACATGCATTTATTTGGTTAAAAATGCAGCAAAACAGCAATATTGTAAAATGCTGATCCATTAAAAATGTTAAAGTATTTTAGTATGTTTTAGCCATTACTTCTGTCTTACATGATCCTTCAGATATCTTTTTCGTTTTTTCATAATAAATTTGAAAATTCAAAACAACAGCATTTATTTGAAATAGATTACTGAAATAGATTAATTCACTTTTGAGTAATTTAAGGCATACTTGCTGAATCAAAATAATTTATCTGTAATAAAAATCTTGCTACCGACTCCAAACCATTTTATATATATATATATATATATATATAAATAATTAATTACTAATAAATTAATTCAAATGTATATAAAGGTGATTTGACTTATTTAACAGCACTCCTATGTGTGTTTGAGGTAACTTGGACACTAAGTGAAAGGTACTGGGTTTACGAGTGCTTTAGCCAGTCGTAACATGAGTCAAAAGATTGGAGATATCTTCACAAAGTCGAGACTGATAAGAAGTTTCATGCTAAATACCATGACATGTTCAAGTCTTATGTACTTCAGTATGATAATTTAATAGGTAAAATACTAGATATTTTATTTTACAATTACAATGATTTTGAAATTAAAACAAATTTTCTGTGGTAAATTCGACATGCTATGAACCCTGGTTTTGTACGTTCCCTTTGTTGTGATGGCCTGCTCTCTGCAGATACAGAGCACCTTTATGTTCAGATCAGGTCAAGCTGGTTTTTTTACTTTACAATTGTGTCTGTCACCTAAAAACTAGTAGCCTATAGCCCAGACAACTGCTTTTCCTTTCACCTCAGTAGAGAGGCTGATGTTCAGTGCTCAGGTTTCTTGACTTTCTGCTGTTGGTTTTGGTTCTGTGGGTTCTGATGTTTCAGCTGGAGTGAGTATTTCTTCACTGGTCTGAGCTGGTAAAAGGACATTTTAAAATTCTGTGCCATGTGGATATTTTCTTAGGTTATGCCATGTTCTAAATGTTTTGAGGTTGTGTATTACACGCCAACTTCTAAATCAAGTATTTATTATTTAATTAAATTATATAAGTAGTTTTTTGTTGTTGTTGTCTAATTGTTTATGTATATTTGTTTATTTATTTATTTTGTATTTTTGTGAAATCCTTTTTTCGTGGTTCTTCGCTAAATAGAATGTAAAAATTGAAGAAAAAAATAGCTTTAACAATTAAAATGTTTTAAATAAGTTTTACAAACAGATTAACAAAAATTACATTCTGAAATTTTATTTTTTTATTGTTTATAACTAAATATACATTTTGTTACTTAATAATGATAAAATTTCATATAGGTAGTTCCCAATATTTCTCTTTTTTAATTATTGAAACTAAGGTAATGTGTATATATATATATATATATATATATATGTGTGTGTGTGTGTGTGTGTGTGTGTGTGTGTGTGCATTTAAAATATTAAAATTTAATATTAGTTATATTAATATAAATATACACATGAAACTATTTTCAAAATATAGATATATATACTTTTTGGTGTGTATTTATATATATACATAATAAATATTATTTTTATTATATAAATATACACAGTACACACCTATATTATGATAAACTCTTTTTTGTTTTTGATAATTAATCGTTTGACAGCACTATATTTATGTATGAATGTGTCTATAATGACACATTTTAATTCATCCTTGTTTTAGATGAATTAAAATTGTGTTTATCTGAATTGTTTGCTTTTGTTTCTTGGCTGTTACTTCCATTGTGAGATTTCTGTATTATGAATAATAATCTAATTTCTCTGTCATTTTGTTCAACAGAAAACTATCCTGTGGGCAGTTCAGAGGTCAAATCTGAGTCCTCCGCATCGCTGCAGCCGCAGACATCGGTGACATCTTTACCGACCGGTTCTCCAGGACCTAAACGCTCTGGAACTACAGGAAACACGTTAAAAAAATGGCTCACCAGCCCCGTACGACGTCTTAGCCACGGCAAGGGCGACAACACTAATGCCAAAAAACCCAACAACAAACAACGTAAACGAGACGGCCGGAAGAGTGTAGAACTGGGCCCGCCGCACCAGGACAGCACTGAAGAGGTGCAACAATTAACCATTAGCCTTTTAGGAAACATGCTTGCATAAGGCAAGGGTTCAGCATTGTAACAATACTACATACCAAACAACGCTTAGAAATGTGCTCTCCTTAGTCGTGGACCGCACATAAATTCAGTCTACTCGACCGTTTGCATGTAAAAGAGCTTCCTGTTCAGGTGCATGTTTTATGAGGAGTGTGCCTGCTGTTGAAGCTTATGAATGATAGATTCCTGTCGGCTCTTCAGTGGCGGTTTTAAAGAATCCACTGAAACAGCCGTGACGTTTTCTCTGTTTCTCCAAAGAGAGGAAGACGAGGAGCAAACAGCGGAGGAGAGGAAGAGGCTGAAGACGAACCCCACACACCCCTCCCTCCCCCCATGGAGATCATCAAGGACCCCTCCGTTCAGGAGGAGAAGGTGAAACACAGACTTGTTTAAATTTTTTATTCCTGTTTTGTTCTTTTTCTATTTTTTTTTCTCTGCATCCCTCACACTGTTTGTTAAAGGAATAGCTCCCTGAACTATATGATCGGAAGTTTTGTCATTGTTTACTCATCTTTGAATTGTTCTAAACTAGGTGTTCCCTGATCTTTTTGTCAGCCGAACCCATTAGAACTAAACCATTTAGTAATTACTGAAATTTTAAGTTGATAGTTTAGTTTGCATGTTAACAATTCTCTGATGAAAATTGAAATTTTTTTTAATGTATAATTGTTTGATTTAAGCAGTTCCTTCATCTTCTTCATGTTTGTTCAGATCTTTTAAGTGAATAGTTCACCTAACCTGTTGTATTGTTCACCTAACCTGGATGTATTGTCAATAGAAGAAACAGGTGTGAAATGATATGGTGAAGAGTAAATGATGACAACATTCTTAGCTATTTCTTAAACACCTTGTTCCTATTGTTTGTGTTTTCCCTTTCAATTTTGATTCTTATCGCTTTCTCTTTCTCTTTCAGACTCCAGAGCCCGGCTCTTTCCCGGTGTTGGGTAGCGTCACGCCGTCTGATCAAGCGCCCAGAGACCCAGAAACAGAGCAGAAGAACAAAGCCATGAGAGGGCGAATGTAAGCACCCGTCTGCTTAGAGAAGTGAAACTGCTGAACAAATGAGTTCACCAAGACACCATAGTTGGAAAATGTGCGTGTTGTATTCCGATATATATTTTTCCTGCCCACAGGTTTGTGTTAAATGAAATGGTGCAGACAGAGCGGGACTATGTGAAGGATCTGGGTGTCATAATAGAGGTATGTTATAGATTTATATAGAATTACTGGAGAGAATCACTGATTTAACAGTTTTTTAATCCCATAGAGTGCAAAATGGTTATCGATAAGTGCCACAAAGAGCCATTTAGGAACCTTTATTATGAAGTAAGTGTCTGTTTTTCTCCTTATCTCCAGGGCTTTATGAAAAGGATTGGGGAAAAAGGTGTTCCGGAGGACATGACGGGGAAGGATAAGATCGTATTCGGGAACATTCATCAAATCTACGACTGGCATAAAGAGTAAACCACATCTCTTTTTCGAGCTGTCAGAAAGAGCCGTTGATATTCAAATATTTCCTTGGACTTAACCCAATGCGAGCTAAAAATGGTTTTCACAGCTGCTTACTAATGACTTGTAGCTTTTTTTTTAGGAACTAACAGAATGTTTAGAATTCTCATTAAATCAGAACTAAAATATTAAACAAAAAAATCCTTTATGCTGAGTCTCGATTCATTCACACAGCTAAAATATAGACTTTTATGTATACTGTCAGCAAGGATGCATTAAATTGATCAGTATATTTTAAATAAATGTTTTTTTTTTTTAACATTCTATATATCGAAAATAAAAAAGCAGTAAAATAGTTTTTCCAAAAATATTATGCAGTACAACTTTTTTCAACATTGATAATAATAAGACGTTTTTTGAGCACCAATTTACAAAGGATCATGTGACTGAAAATTCATCATTTCTATCATGGGCATAAATTAGATTTTAAAATATATTCAAATATTCAAATTTCTAAACAACTGAATTGAATTATATCAGTGTTTCACAGCCTTGGTGAACTTAAAAGACTTCTTTCAACAACATTAAAAATCCTACAGACCACAACTTTCAAACAATAGCATACATTGAGTATCGTTGCAGTTTTTCCACACTATTTTAATGCAACAGTTTGTCATTTTGGATACCAAAATAATCAGCATGCAAAACTTTACTCTTAAAATTTCCTGTTTGACATGAGCAACAGCGCATGCTGAAGAAGGAAATGGACTGAATATCAAATGAGAATCTAATTTGGTTTGAATGGGGGGAGTATGTACTCATGATAAAATGTATTCTATTTCACATTCACAAGGTTCTTCCTCGGTGAACTAGAGAAATGTCTGCAGGACCACGACAGACTGGCTGAGCTGTTTATCAAGCATGTGAGCTCAACGAAATTAACTTAATGTGTGTGTGTGTGTGTGTGTGTTGTGTATTGTAATAAACTTTATACAACTGTCTTTCCCTTTCATCCAGGAGAGAAGGTTACACATGTATGTTATCTACTGTCAGAACAAGCCTCGTTCAGAGTTTGTCGTAGCTGAATATGATGCATTCTTCGAGGTGAGTGTTATCTGAGCAGCTCAGTTATGTCTCCTCTGAAGTAAAGTGCTCTGATGACGCTGTTGGTATTTCTGTCAGGAGGTTCAGCAGGAGGTAAACTCCAGACTGTCCATCAGCGATTACCTGATCAAACCCATTCAGAGAATCACCAAATACCAGCTCCTCCTCAAGGTATTACAGTCATTATACTTGTGCATTTTTCTTTGATGCATTTATTTAAAATATGCATTTTTGTAACAATGATTGTCTTTACTTGGTCCTTGCTGAATAAAAGCATTAAGTTCTTTTTAAAAACGTCTTATTGACCTTTTGAATGGTATGTATAAGGAGACATTCGAGCAGCTACCCAGAATACAGTAGCCATTACATGGCGCCTCATTAAAAACTCGTAGAAACATTATGTCAGCATCACACTTCATGATTTTCAAGCCTCATTTACATAGTCATTGGAGAATCATGAAGTCTGTACCCACAAACACGTCTCTCGGCGGGGCGGTGTTAGCAGATGGTTTTACTTTACTGAGGGATTTTCTGTGGTTCTTCTCCCCTTAAGTAACAAATAAAATAAGAGTAGGAGTAGTGTGTGTTTACTGAATTGTAAATCCTTTTCTCACTAAAGCTGCACGCACGACAAGCCCTGAAGGGACAAAAATGCCTTTATAAGCCAGTCTGAACGTTGTCCTAATTCAGTCTGTTACAGTTTGCACGGTGGTCTTGGTTTAAGGTAGTATTTTTTTTGACAGGGATTTGAAAAAATATGTCAGTTTAATCTGTCACCCCTCTTCTATTCCTAATCGTAGACAGAAATCAAAAACACATTCAATCCAAAATTTATATCAATATACATTTTTGGATGCTCGTATTAATATTATTAGTAGTTGTAGTATAGTATGCCAACGCTCTTTTAGTCTCATTAATATAGAATAGCATTATTTATTCCATTTTTTGTTTTGTTTTACATTTATTGATTTCATTTTTAACTTTAATATTTAAAAATGCAATATATATATTTATATGCAATATGCTCAGATTATTATCCTATTTTAAGTTTCTTGTCTTGTTTGTTATTTGAAGGACTTTTTGAAGTATAGCACTAAAGCAGGTCTGGACTGTAAAGAGATAGAGGTATGTCACTAAAGCAATTTTAAATTATTGTGTATAAATTACACAATACACTTCTATCTTTAGTGTCCTGTCTTGTTTTGACATTACTGGTTGGTAATTTCTGTCCTGCAGAAAGCTGTCGAGCTGATGTCTCTAGTGCCCAAACAATGTAATGACATGATGAACCTTGGACGACTGCAGGGCTACGAGGTAAACTCACCTTATTTGAAGTACATTAAATTATTTAACTGCAGTTATTATAATTGCATATGTAGTCACAAAGGTGAGTTCTATTTGGTTGACTGCCAGAAGCAGTAAGCGTCGACTGTTACAATTTCTCAAAGCAATATGACACATCAATTAGTGTAATAATAGAGTTCTACCATTATGCTAACACATCAGGTTTATACTGAAAGTGTACCGATAGACTGAATCTGTTTAAACTCCAATGTTCACTGACAACAGGCCTATCAGCTGTAAGTTTGATGTAATAGACTAATGAAGAATGCAGTTATGGGTCAAGAGGGAATGACCTAAATAATAACTGCACAAACTGCATCCAAAAAGTGAGAGCTGCTAACTAAATATTATATAAAAAAAGTATTAAGGTAAGCTTGTTTCTGCTATAGGATTAATAAAATGAAAAAAGCTGTTGCAATTCTAAATTCATATCTCAGTTTTGAAAAAAAGGAAGCCGTCTGAGATATAATAACATATATAACTCACAGTTACACACTCAATATATCACAATTGTGTTTTTTTATTTTACTCTGACAGAAACAAAACAAAACAAGTTTCATAATCAGTTACGAAATGTACATTTTCAATCCAGAGAAGAAAAAATAGCCAAAATTGGGAAATGTATACTTGCAGTTAAGAGTGTGTAGTTAAAAACCATATCTGCTTGCAAAAAACATCAGGCAGATTGTTTGAGATGCAGTGCTGGAAAACC
The DNA here is from genome assembly GCA_032357475.1 of Enteromius thamalakanensis. Taxonomy (NCBI): domain Eukaryota; kingdom Metazoa; phylum Chordata; class Actinopteri; order Cypriniformes; family Cyprinidae; genus Enteromius; species Enteromius thamalakanensis. Next base: position 3,881,956 of record JAUCMT010000114.1, read on the forward strand.
ACAGAAACAAAATACCCTTGACTTTCTTGAAATATCAGGTGATGAAAGGGTACTGTAAGTATCAGTGCTTTGATGACTGCTGGTGTTTCTGTGCACAGGGGAAGCTGACAGCTCAGGGAAAGTTATTGCAGCAGGACACGTTCTTCGTGACAGAGCAGGACTCTGGCGTTCTGTCCCGCAGTAAAGAGCGCAGAGTGTTCCTCTTCGAACAGATCGTCATCTTCAGCGAGCTGCTTCGGAAAGGCTCGTCAACACCGGGGTACCAGTTTAAAAAGAGCATCAAGGTACGTTCAGCACAAGCTGAATTAAGTTCAGTAAAAAACGAAATACCCAATTTTATCGTCTTTTTCATGTTAAACTCTTGTGTGCAGGTGAGCTACCTGAGCATGGAGGATCATGTGGAGAGCGACCCCTGTAAGTTCGTGCTGTCCTCTCGCGGCTCATCTGAACGACTGACGCTTCAGGCCGCTAACGTTGACATCAAGAAAGAGTGGGTCCAAAGCATCCGAGAACTGCTGGACATACAGATCAACTTCCTCACAGGTGAACGCATTATGAAAGGGTTAACGAAGACTCAGTTGGTATCTTCAGTCGTTGGTTTATGCACAAACAGATCTCTGTGCTGTATATTTTATAACACATTTTCATTTCATTTTTTGTTCGTGGGATCATTAATAACCCGCTACTCATCTGTTTCTGATCAGCTCTCCAGAACCCACAGGAGTACCAGAAAAAGGAGAGTGGAGGTTCGTTGAGCAGGCAGCTGTCCAATAGCAGCCGTTCTTCGTCCTCTCACCCCTCCACCCCTCTCAAACCCAACACCGCCCCCAATGGAAGCCCCGCCCACAAGCCCAATAAGCATGTAGAGGAGGTGAGCATGATTAAATATTACATACATTTCACATCAATTAATAAGTATGACTGACAACCAAAATGCAATATGTTATGCATTTTATAGAAAAAAACACTTGGTTATAACAATGAGTCAATCAAAGTGATCACTTATCAATAATTGCAGACAAGATTAATGTGGCAGATGAAAGTAAAGAATATACAAATGTGGCTTTAGATATTTAGATATTATCTTATGTCCACTTAATTGCATGAATTGCTTTGATTGTGGTCGAATCCCATCATGATGATGGAAATTGAATAAAATAAATAAGTAGAAAATAAGTTTAAATATACCAAATTTGATGTTATTACAGTTTTCTTCTGTTTTCTATCCACTGGTCAGAAATCATGAAAGTAATCACAAATTCCTTTTTAAGTTTTTAAAGTAGTTTTTTAAAGTAGCCTCATATGCTCACTAAGACATAGTAAAAACAGTAATGTTGTGAAATATTATTGCAATTTAAAATAACTTTTTAATGGTTTCAAATTTGAATAGTGTTTAAAATGTAATTTATTCCTGTGATGCAGAGCTAAATTTTCATCAGCCATCACTGCACTCGTGAGAGTCTCATAAACTCTATGCTGATTTAGTAATGAAAATTATTAATTTGCTTAATTATTAATTTGCTTAATCTTTGCTTTAAAAGTATTCATATTTAAACAATAAAAAAAGATTTTACTGATCTTTTGAATGGTAGTGTAGCTTCCTTTATATATATATATATATATATATATATATATATTAAGAGGGGTTTATTGTATTTTTAGCATCAAAAAGTTGACCATCTTTCTCACCCCTGAACTCTGACGTGTAACTGATGTCCACAGCAAAAGCTCTAGAATGAAAGCGTCCTAACAAGCCTGTGACAGGAGACCAATTATCTCAATAGCATTCTGTACTTAAACAGGCTTGTGTAATCTAAACTAAATCAATTAGTTATCTGGACCTTTTTAATTAGCGTCTCATCCAGGCCAGATAGATGTAATTAAACATAATTAGTTGACACTCCAGCGGTCTCTGCAGTCTGAACTGGATGTATCCGTGCTGCAGTGCTGTGAAGTTCCACTCTAATTGTCTTTGAGGGGAGGAGAGGTGCTCCTAGTTATTCTTAGTGGGGAGAATGGCCTAGTTTCCCAGCTCTGCCCGTGTTCTGTACCTGTTTCTCCTCTCAGTAGGGTCTCTTTCTTCTGTACCGTTCTGGCTCGCTGTCTTCCTTGTTCTCTTTTTTTCTCACTGCAGTCTCTCTCTGGTGAGCTCGTATCCTGGCCTTGGCACATTCTGCTTTTTTTCTGTGTCCCTAATAAATCACACTGTCACTGAATACCAGACTGAAGGAGCCGCTTGCTACTTTTTATTTTTAAATGTCTAAGCTTTTCGCCCAGCTATTTATTTCTCATGCCAGGTCAAGGTTGACGGCAAGGAACAGATTTTTCTCTGTGTGAAGCTTTGTCCTGATTTGGCTGAAGTGTTGGATTATATGATTGAAAGCATTTAATTTGTAAAAACATCTGTTTGATTGCAGTTCACAAGCTTCAGAATAAGAGGGTCTGGTCACACATTCACCTCAAAACATTGATTCACCTGCACTGGATCACGACCCCATGCAATAAAAAATAAATTTAAAATGCAATTCCAGGTTGGCGAGATGGCGACAAAATAGCCTAAACTTACAGACTGCAGCTTCTCGGCTCAATTGGTTTGTATATTCTTGATCAGAATGTTCAGTCTCATGTTTTTGTGTTTCCAGGATCTGGACGAGGGGGAGTGTAACGGTCTGTCATCGGTGCTAGTGACGCAGGATTACAACGCCGTGAAGGAGGACGAGATCTGCGTGGTGGTTGGCGAGAAGGTACAGATCCTTGCGTCCAATCAGCAGAATATGTGCCTGGTTTACCGACCTGCAAACAGCCAATCCCCTGCTGCAGAGGGCTGGGTGCCGGGTCACGTGCTCTCCTCGACCCGGTAAAGTCACGCCCCCTCAACACCTTGGATTAAACCACTACTCACATTCACCATTCAGTTTCACCAGCCTACTCTGGGAAAGCATGCCAAGACATGCCACTCAACCACCTGCTAAGCTACTGTTGCTCAGTCAGAACAGGAAGTCCAGCCCCGTTCCCCTGCCGCCGTACAGTTGAGGACTAAAGTTGCACGCTGCGAAAAACGATGCGATATCACCTCCCATAATCGATATGGGTAAAAAAAAAAAAAACTAACTATAGAAAAAAGGAAGTTAGAGAAAATATATTATATTGCTAATAATTTAAAAAAAGATTGTGTTGTATAGAGAGGAAACTGAGGTGAATTTGTCAGTGAAATTAAGTGTGGATGTGTATGGATGTTAACGCCGTCCTTTCTCATCAACATGCTCCATTACGCGCAACGGACTGTTTTTAAATGGGGCTCTCCCTTTTCCCCCTGTCTGTCTATGCCAAGTCATTTGCACAGTGTGTATATTTTCTTTTACGGAGATTTTATTTTTAAAAAGCTTTTCTTTTTATTTTCCTCCCAAGTGTCTTATTTTTACAGCTATTAGGCGTGGCACATTTATTATTTCCTTTCAGTTCTGTCAACCAGTTCAGTGTTCTGTACAAAGTATTCTGCACTTTTCCAACAAATAGTATCGCAATGACGGCAAGTTGTGCAATACCACAATCGTCACAATGCTCATAACTGTACTTGTAACTAAAGATTTAAATGTATTATTCTGTATCATTTTAAATTTGTACATAATATTTTTGACATTGCCATAATAGATACACAGCAGAGGAAAACGGTCCCTCGATTCCCGTCAGACTCCAGAGAGGAGAGAAGAAAAAAACCCTAAACTAAACCCTGGTAGTCTGCACTGCCTCCAAAACCCAACCCTCTGATTTTTACATTCGACATCATCTGATTTAGTATGTAATAAGTTATCATCTGAATCATATCAGAACAGATGTTTACTCAAGTTAGTCGATTAAAAATGGATGTTGTTGATTTCTGAAGAGTAGTCTCTGCTGTCAGCGTTCAGATCTCAGATATACGTGTAAATAAACGTATAAAAATAATAATTCTAGCAGGTATTTCACTTGTTAAACTCTGGAATGTTGTTCATAATAAAGCTGACAATTTTTCATCTTGGATATTATGTGTTTTGTATCATTTGAGCATGGTCATCAACTACAAATATACAGTTATTACAGAGTGATTGTACCTAAAATGTTAATGTAAAATTATATATATATATATATGTGTGTGTGTGGCAAACCAATTGTATAAACATTACAGTAGTTTACAAGTACACATGAACAGAATAAAATTATGAATTAAAATTGTTTATGATGATCCACTCTGAAAGCAGAGCTGTGGACAAATCATACAAAATATGAAAAAAGCCCAAATACAGCTGTCATCTATATCCAGGCAAAGGGAGTCATTTCCCCTTAAAACAATAAGGGTAAAAAACATTGCATTAACCATAGCCATTAAATGAAAACACCTTAACAATGTGTGTCATTTGTGAAATGTGTCATTTAAGACTGCTCTTCTACAGACGCAAGTGTTACTATACTTTATTTTAATTTGAACTATGTGATAATAGTACACAGTAAAAACTGAAGGTTCATCAAATATCCTTCGGAGTACTCAAGGAACTTCAAAATGTATTTTATGTGCCCCGAGGCTCTTTTTCTCA
>JAUCMT010000114.1:3888033-3898063 GCA_032357475.1 Enteromius thamalakanensis
TTAGGTAACGGCCATCAGCTGTGCATGATTACTCGTTTAGCGATCCTCTCGAAATTATGTTTAAACATTCATTTAAAATGTTCTCCATTAAGAATCAGGCTAAGATATGAACTGGGTAAAGTAAATTACGCAGTGTGGTTACAACAGCATTCTCTGTAGTTTATACAATTGGCCTAGCCTACTCTGCAGTCTCCCCAGCTGATGCTGCAAATAACTAAAATGTTTTTGATTTCCTAAAAGCAACAAAATACTCCCTTCTGTACTGTTAGCAAACTACTTGATCTTTAAATGCATCTGCAGTGCACATAATCACCACAAGGAGTCAGGATTTCTCGGTTTGCAACAACTGAAAACTAGAGAATGTAAATAACATCACAAATGGCTTATTGGTTTCGAAAACATTTAGACAGTCAGACAATTTGAACATGGATTGACAGAAAAAGCTTTATAAAAATTTGCAGTATTTAAAAAATGCTCTCACAAGCTATCATTTGCTGTTACTTTTCAGAATATACTGGATAAAACAGTATGCACATAATAATAAAACAAGCTTTCTTTTTCTTTTTTTGGATACCTCCAGCACCTATATATAAGCTAATTTCCCATTCCTTAAATGAGCAATGGCTTAGGCTTTTTACTTGAGCAACAGAGAAGCACATGCACTCAACTATTATAGCTGTAGTAAATGTCCCTGTTGCAATATTACTGCACTGCAACTAAAACACATTACTGATAATAAAAAAAATCAGCTCCACCGTCTCGTTAATATATGAAAAGCCTAATATTATAGTTATTTTATTTCAATTTCAGTACATTAACGTAAGCAAACTAATAATTGTATTATAGCTCCAAAGCAGCTGAAATGCAATAAGCTTTTCACAGATGCAAGTCAACATGTGGGTGGTTTGGCAACATGTTTATTTACATAAAATACCATTTCTAGTTCATTGCATTTCTAATTAAACTTAACTCATTGATTTTGGCCTGGCTCAAAACAAATATCAAGGGAAGCGTAGATTTCCCAAGAAGGTCTTTTGATTGAAGGCTGAACAAATGCCATACCATCAATCTTAAAATAATATATTAAAAACAGCAAGGATAGCATCATAAAAAATAATATAGTCAGAAAACATTCTTTCTGCTTGAACAGACACTTGGCCATATCATATAGCAGTTTTTATTGTCTGCAGTATCTTTGCAGAGTCACCAACACGTGAGAAGAAGGTCTTTATTATCTTCTGTTTCTTTCCTGCTTTCGCATCACTGTTAAAAAGCAATTTTGCAAGAGTCCTCTTTAATAATGCATCCCAGGTGAACTGAACACCTCAGCTGGAAATCTCTCATGATATTTAAGCTCAGTTGTTTTAACTTTAACCCTAAATTACAACAAAGAACATTTTACTGCAACATTTAAGCTTTTAGAGATTTTTTAGGGTTAAGGTTAGGGTTAAGGGCAGGATTTTGTAAATTAAAAGCAGTGATTGTGATCAACAGTTTGACTGGAGCTGGCTGGTTTCAAGCCCGAGGAACAAACTGCAGGTCAATAGGTTTAGAGGGAATAAGCAAGGTTCTGGTTTTGGGCTGTATCGATGGTGCTCCCTCCTCCGTTCTGACCTCATAATGTTGCATCAGCTGTGTGGTAAAAGGGCGAAGGGTTAAATTAATGAGAGCACATGAGAGATAATGATAATGAGGTTACTGAAGGTTAAACATCAACTTCAAATTAGATATTAATGGAGAAGTTTGAATGCACATGACTCAATATGCTTCTTAGAAAGCAGATTAAAATCTTATAAAAAAAAAACATTTTTGTCATAAAATTGTCATATTTATAAATGAACGTGTCGATCAGATATGAAGAAAAACTAAAGTAAATTTTAGATTAGATAAGTGTAACTTTCTTCATTACTTCCCATATAATGTTATGAGTGATATTTCATTTTTTAATTACTTTTATTAATGTATTTTTATATCATATTTTTTATTATTTTTGTTCTAAAAAGTGTAATATAATAAAAAATGAGTAGGCACGTCCATACTTTACCGACTAGCAAACAACAATAAAAAGCTAAAGCAATAGGCCCTGGTATTAAAAACAAAGAGTTGAAAGAAAATCTTTAAAATCATTATATAATTATTATTATTAGAAAACTATAAAATATACATATACATACTATATAACATATTTGAAATTCAATTGCAGTTTAGATGTAATAACACCCAAACCAAGTTGTATAGCAACATTTAAACAGGCAGCTGTTATATGAACCTTTTAATTACATGTTTCTATTCCAATTTAAATAGAGGATGTTCTAAAAATGTTTTGATGAGAGATTTATTCAATGTAAAATAGCGCAAATTTTCAGCAAAAAGCTCCTCTCTGGCTTTCCTGAGGTAAATGTAACATTACATAACATTGTTTACAAGCGATTTATTTTATGTACTGTACTTTCAACACACCTTCTGATGTTTATTTCCTGTTACAGCTAGTACAAAAGAGGAAGTTGAACTGAGGCAGCAATGTTACACCGTATTAAAGTGTGTGAAAATTTTGTAATAAAGTTGACTTTTGGAAGTATGTTTTTCAGGTGTTGGACTTATATTTTGGAATTTAGGGATTAAAATGACGACTGATTGAAAACAACTAATCAGTAGTGGTAAGCAGGGAAAAAGTAAGATGGTTTATTTGGTTTTTATTAGGTTTTGTTCTTGGTTTAACAGAATATTTTGATTAATGGTTGTGAAATTGAACTTGTGTAAGGGTCATACTTACTCTACTTAGGGCAAAGTACATCTCCAGCTCTGCGACCCTCTTTCCCACACAGGCCCGAACACCAACCCCAAATGGGACAGAACTGTAGGGGTGATGCTGAGAGCGAGACGGGCTGCCTCTCAACCAGCGGTCCGGAACAAAACGCTCTGGTTCAGGGAAATTACTCTCATCGTGACTGACAGCGTAGTGACAGAGATGGAACTGTGTCTGTGAAGAGAGAATAAGAGAGCTAGGGCTAAGCAAGGTTTAATTACTGTATTAGACGTTTTGATAGAACCGTGTGTCTGTGTGGTTACCTTTTTTGGGAACCAATAATTATCCACAATTACTTCTGAATCCACAGTCAGGCGTCCATTACCAGGGACAACAGGATACATCCTACCATTAAAAAGCACCACATTGTGAGAAAATACATTTTAATTGATCTAAAGTGCTGTACTAAATATTAAAAAGATGCAGTGAATAATTTTTATATGTAGCATTTTAAAAATAATGATTAAGGTGCCCAATTATGCCATTTTGAAGGCTCCTATAACATTGTTTGGGGAGTCTTCTACAATAGGTTTACTTGCATGCAAAGTGAAAAAACACTTTTGCTTTCTCAAAATGCAGTTAATGTGACCTCATTTTCCAGCGATTTTCAGATGATTTGTTGGAAGCATTTCTAAAATTTAGTCTCTCTAAACACAGAGCCATAGAGAACTAGAACTTGCTAGTATCTTTTGATTTCAGTATCAACTAATGAGAAAGCTGTAAAGACTCTGGGAGTTTGCTCCGCACAAGTTTTCATGTAGAGAAAAATAAAATAAAATAAAATGGCCAGTATGTTTTTTGAAGGGTCATAACATTATAACCGAGCATCTTTTATTTTTAACAAGATACCTGAACAGTTTTAATGGCACATTTTTAATTAGCCGATAAGGTTTTCTGTTGATCTTCTGTGTCAGAAATGGGAGTTTTTTAACAAGGCATGAAGACTGTGACAGTACTATACTTACAATTTCATGTACAAACTAAAGAAAATCCAAAACAGAGCTGAAATTGACTCCAGAATAAATCTGGCGGTGTGAGTTGTTTATTAAATGAGTACTGAGCAAAGGTTATTCACAGCATGAAATGAGTTTGGCCACTCTGCATACTCCTGCCAAAGTTTGGAAAACAAATGACCTCTTTCATCCCTTTCAGGACAAAACACACTGTGTACTAATGTTGCTTTTGTAGGGCATGCTACGGTTCACTTTTCTCAAAACTCTGGCCATTTGATAATACCTAGAATATCAAAATCTACTGCGGGTGGCAGATTTTTTCTATGTAGCACCCAAACTGAAACAATCTACCTAATACTGTTCGGGAGGCGGGCACACTCTGTCAGTTTAAATCTAGATTAAAGACATCTCTTTACTCTGACTTACACATAACACCCTGATACTCATTTATTAATCAAATCCGTTAGGATTGTTAGGCTGCATTAATTAGATCAGCTGGAAGTTACATTGTAAAAAAAGAGTGGCATCTACGCTAATATTATTCTGTCTCTTTCTGATTCTGTTTCTCGGTCCGTATCCAGATCAGATGGTGTACCAGCACCAAAAGATGATCTTCATCGGAGACAAGAACATCTAAATGAGCTCCGTAGACAGATCACCGGAACCAAATACACACACACAAGTCCTTTGCACAATCTGACGTGTTTAAAATTGAACTGGAAATTAGGTGCTGGGTGTCCGGCCAGAGGAGAGCTGCCCCAACTAAGCCTGGTTCTCAAAAGGGTTTTTTTTCTCCCCATTCTCTCATGGATGGGGTTTTGGTTCCGTACCGCTGTCGCCCCTGGCTTGTTTAGTTGGGGACACCTAATTTCTAGTGATTATCGTCGTTTTGATTACAGAGACCATCTCTGCATTCAATTAATAAGTAGTTTAATTTCGTCATTACCATCACTCTGTTCTCCTACTTGATAATGTTCAGTGCTTCGCTACAATCTGTATTGTTAAAAGTGCTATATATATAAAAGTGATCAATTGATTGACTTTTAAGGGGTTTTCTACTGGGTACAGTACATGGCGTGGTAAACTCTGATTACTGATTGGCCAGGGAGAGAACCGCCATTACCTGCTTCACTAAACTTGCTACATAAAACACCAGACTGATTAGATTTAAATAAGCTTACGTGTTAGGAGGTGGTCTAGGACAGATTTCCCTCACCTGAGAGTTTCTTTGATGACAGCCTTCATGTAGGGCATCCTTGGCAGGTGTTCTGCGGTCGGCAGCTCTTTATTCGGACACACAGATGCGATCTCATTATAGAGGCGGTTCTGTACTTCTGCATCTCGTGCAAGGTGATACAAGGTCCATGATAATGTGTTAGACGTCTTTCAAGGACGAAGAAAATAAGGCTTATCAAATAATGCATTTACAGCTGATTTCATCATAAAGACACTTGATTGCTAGGGTAAGTTATGCCCAGAAGGTGAAGGTTTCTTTAAAATTTACAGCTATGTCACAGAAACAGGTTACGGCATTAGCAAGGTATGCTGCTTGGCAGGTTTTCAACTCTGCGTGTTGCTAAATGCGGGATACAGTTTAGCCGAGTGCTCTGGAAATCAGATAAACAGTGGCCTTGACGGACCCGAGAGACCTTGACAGACTTTTACACAGAAATTAGGAGCATAGTGCATAGTGCAAAATGTTGGTATCAGTTAGGATATGGATAAGCACGTCAACATGTTCTATTCATCAAACAATAGTGAACGTGTTTAGAGTTTGTGTGGTGATGTACACGTGTTTATGCATTGTGTAACTCACCTTGACTACAGTTGATTACAAGTAACTATAAGGACGGGTCATGTGTTAGTCGATGTCACTTGTTGCAATACAATTTTTAATGCAATATCCACTGCACTAATTTGTTTGTTATTGTAACTCCAGTGGCCGAAAGAGACCCAATATGTCTACACAAGAAGGGAATTTTGATCATTTCTATTTTGCAGAAGCTGTGTCCAGTTAAAGTAGTTCTGCTTATTTGAAAACGTCAACAACATCATAGCCTATGGTATATATCAGGGGTGTTAAACACCACTCATGCACGACTTTCTTAACTACTAGTTAGTCAGAAAAACCACCAACTAGTGAATTTTGAAAATATGGCATTTTATGCATCACATCCCCCTTGTGAAAATGAAGTTTGCTTTAAAGCACTTGTACCTCGGATCTTTAAAGTATACATTTAAAAAAATACTTTTTAATTACTTGTTTCATAGCACTTGCACTTTAATATATTTAAATAATTTGCTATATATTTTAAATACAGGACATGCAAGTTTCAATACAAATTTAATTTACTATAAACTAATGTCAGAACGTTTGGCACTACACTTTAACTACTGTATATTTCAAAGACAACAGAACTATAAAATTACAAATAAAAATGTACTCAACATTACATTACATTTATTATAAATTATAATTATGTTTTACTCAACTGTATGAAACATGAAAATACATAAATTCTTATTTTAATAATTACTCTCTAAAGAGTATGTTATAATCACAAGGAAATTATCAGTTTGGGATGCAACAAATTCACTTTCTGGTAGTTTCAAATTTGTGCCTGTATGTTTCTCTCATGTTCTTCCTTTTCTCATGAACTTATCTTCTCTCTTGTTTTCTGCAGGTACACCCAGTTTGTCACAACAACTGAACCAGTGGTGCAGAATATTGTTTTTTTGGCATGTGATTAATTTCTGACTAACTGCAAATCACATTGCTTAATCTGCTTCCTCTTCGACCGGTTCCAGATGAAATTAAACACGTTCTCACCGTATCCACACCTCCCAGCAGGAGTTCAGTCAGGCTGATGTACACTTCTCCTCTGCTGAGTTTATTACTGGACAGCAGATAAGTGAGATACATGCCCTCCACCTGCTCTCCACGCTCAACCTGATCACGTATCTCCTTCACCTTCTTATCAATCAGACGCCGGGCTGGAAAGAAGTACAACAAACAAAGGGCAATCATTTCTGTTACTGTTTCACAACCAAACATGCACAACTATTCAAGTTAAAGGGTTACTCCACAGCAAAATGTATATTTTGTCATCAACCCCATGTCGTTCCAAATAGGGTTGGGCGATTTTGACCAATTTGGCATCGTACGATGTCTAATGTGAAACATCGCGATGGACGATGGCATCGTCGTTGTAGTTGTAACTAAAACACCCGCCCCACGACTAACAAAAATAACAGTGTTCGCGCGAGCAGGTAAGAGAGGATCGAGCGAAAGAATGGTCGCGCGCGTGCGAGGGTTTAAAATGAGCTCGCGGACCCGTTTCTTCGCATGTACATCTGTTTTCCTCTCGCGGAAATGATTTACCACGCTCGACAGCATTAGTGGTGCGCTCGCTTATTAATGGCATAGATTTGCCGCCATAGATTAAGTGTGTTTTTCGCGAGCTTGGTGCTGGCTGCTGCGGCGGGGCGGAGGATTGCGATGCCGGCTCAGCATCGTGATGTCTATCGGCCATCGGCGATGGACGATGGTATCGTCTATCGACCCAGCCCTAGTTCCAAATCCTTTTGTTTTTTTGATTAATGACAAACTTTTCATTCAGTAACCCTTTTTAGTTTGGGCACCCTTTGCAGAATCTGAACCAAGAACCAAGGGTTCACAAATTTTTGAGGGGGGTTATTTTAATAATTTTTGGTAAACGTTTTTCACTGATTCTTCAAGGGATGCCCAAACTTTTGCATATATATATATATATATATATAATTACACTATATATATATATATATAATTACACTATATATATATATATATATATATATATATATATATATTGTATGTATATAGACAATTACACTCAATAAAAAAAAAACACTAATAACACCAAAAATGATAATCATATATTCTGCATCCCTTATGCAGACATTAAACTTTAGCATACCTACGTCATACAAGTCATCCCATGCCTGGACAAACCGTTTCCAGAACGGGAAGATGTTGCGGGTCCACCGCGGGAAAAAAAGAACAGGCTCTGACAGCGCTAACATATCATTAACAGCAGATATGAACTGCAAAGTGTCTTTGGGAATTTCCTCCTGTAAACAGCCTAATCGTGTTTCGAACAGGATCGAAGAGATTCCTGAACACCAGGGGAAAAAAAAAACAGGCAAAATAAAAACTCTAGACATCACAAGAGTATGTTGCTGTTTGTTCAAACATTACTGCAAAGAGCTCCAGGATATCGCATCCATACATACCCTCGAAGCCAAATTTGTAGAGCTCAGAGGCCAGATCCTTGACGGTGACCTGGTCTGGACTGCGCAGACGCAGGAGTTCCACGCGCTGTAGAAGATCAGACACAACCTCGTGAATGATGGGTGCATATGCTGCTACCTCTTTCAGTTTAAGCATCTTAGGGTTCAGAGCACTGCGAATGCGATACCATTCAGGGCCTGTGCTGAAAAACGCAGAGAAAAAAAGTCGAAATCGTGATTTCATCACATATTAGCATTATACATTTCTTAAATCATTTCAGTTGGGCTCAGTAAAATTTTAATAAAAACAAAAATGCTGTATTTATTTGATCAATAATATAGTTAAAACAGGTATACTGTAAAACAATACAATTTTAGCATCCATTGTGATTTTGTCATTTAGACAGTTGTGCTACTTCAGATTTTTGTAAAACCCCTACATTCTTAGCTTAAAAGAATATTGGAAATAAAAAAAATAATCTTCTGTAATATTATTAGTCTTTACCGTCACCTTTGAGTAATGAAAATGTATTAATGAAGCTACAAAATGAAAATCTGCTAATCTAACAGCCTCACGGAAGTAAAGGATATCAGTCAAAAATCTGACATTTAGTACTGTTTGGCACATTGTATTGCTTGGACAGTGTGGTGTAAAGAGTCATAAAGGCGGATTTAATTATACTTTATGGGGTTTTGCATCCTCTTGTAGATTGAGAGCAACGGAAAAAATTAAATAATACAGGTTTGGGACAGGAGATGAGAGGTGCTTACTCTACATGAATTCCATACGCCTGTCCTCTCATGTCTCTGTACTCTTTCCAGTGAGGCAGGTCAGTCCGCACCGGGTAACGACCCTCCTGTCGGATCACCTGTGCAAGCAGTTCAGCTGTGGCCACATTTACCACATCAAACGGGCCAAAGCGTGACCTCCAGATCGGCCCATACAGCCGCTTATGCTCCACCTGCACAGACAATGGAGAAAAAAAATCATTGTGTGTGTATTGCCAATTATTACAATCATACACGACAGGCCATCATCAAAAAGATCATAAAGTTGTTGTAAAACGAATCCATATAATGTGAGCGGTTTCTCTTCACAAGATTGAACTGCTTGATTAATAAAAAGACTATTTTTTACGTTTTAATTATCTGGACATTCAGTGGAGGGACAGGACCTTGCAGGCTTCTTAAAATCATTCTAAATTTGTGCTTTGAAGATTAACCCTTTGTAGGGACATGAGGGAAAGTAAATGTTGACTGAATTATAATAGGTGGATGAACTATTAAAGCTAATTCATCTTTAGCAACACAAACACTCCTGTCTTCAACAGGTTAGACATAAGGTTAGGCAAATTGTCCTAAAATAACACCATTAGTAAAACCAGAACTTGTTGTAGTTCCTTAAACAAACAAAAGAGATGTTTTGACAGAACAGCCTTGAAGATTTCTGATTGGCTAAACTGCGTGGGCTGCATCTAAGTTCCTTTCGCTGTTTACAGGGGCTGACACACTGAGATTTTTAACTGGCAGTAGGATCATTTTAGCATTGTTAGCATTCCATAAAAAATATTTTACAGCAACTAAGACACAATGGCGATCCAGATTTTGTCATTCCAGTGCCTACAACCTTTGGAACACAGGACGCTGATAACATGTCACTTGCCCTATAAATCTCCATAAGTATGGCAAGCTGTTTTAACCTTTATTCCCAACAACTATACAGCACTCTCATGTTAATACGACTTTTTTTTATTCCTACCAAAAAATCCAGAGAATATATAGAATATACTATAACTTTTAGTTATACACATACTATAACAATAAAGCACATAATACAACAATCAAATTTTTGTTTACTTTTGTTTATGCTGGTTGAAACACCCTTCAACAGCAACAATCCAACAACAGTTTGGTGAAGGACAATGCATTTTCCAGCACTATGGAGCACCGTGCCATAAGGCAAAAGTGATAACTAAGTTGCTTGAGGACCAAAACATTGAAA
>JAUCMT010000114.1:3904002-3914563 GCA_032357475.1 Enteromius thamalakanensis
AAACTGTCATTGACCCACGTTTAAAATAAACCAATTCACAGAGAGAGAACACAAGAACGTGTCCTGTGTGAACGGACCACAAGTATGAAGCTTATGCTTATTCTCAGGTCACTATAAGTAAGCAATACGAAATCGCTGCTTAAATTTGAATTGTGTTTCCATTCTACAATTATTAAATTACCAGGCATACTCACTAGTACCATACTCTCACAACTATGAGGGGGGGGGGGGAATTAATAGCTTTCTTATAAGGAACGACAGATTGTGACATAAGAAATGAAGAAAACAAATCTAATGGATTAACGGAGAAATGAGGGTAACCACAAAAGGTACGTAATCACCTACGTCTGAAGGCAAGCACTACAGCACTACGTTAAGGAGAGATCTCTGAATGATTCCTAAACAGCAAAAAAATTCAGAAGCGTTCACTAGCAGAAAGTTTGTAATCAAGTGCTTGATAAAGAGTGTGAATGGAAGAAACGTCCTGTCCCAAGGCATCATGGGATAGCGAGGTTAAATTATAGGCAAACCGTTAGTACTGTCAAGTGCTGAGTGTTGTTAGGATTTGTGAAATTCTGCAAGCTATGGAAATACATTAGAGTGAAGAAGACTTCTGATGACTTGAAACATCATATGTCTCATATTGAAAATATCAGCAGAAAGGATCCTGTTTTTGTAGTCTTCGCTAGAAGTGCACTTACACTGTCAACTTTCATATTGAGAGCAATCCATTTCTTATTCAAGTCTAACTCTCTATGTTCTTGAGATTTATTCTGGAATCAGAACGATTCTTAATGTAAAATGTCCAGGCACTAAACCCTGCCTGCGTGGTCCCGGCTTTTTTTTTGTTTGTTTTTTTCGCTTTGGTGAGTGAGTGTGTATTCAACCTGCCTACCTGATCAGATTGAAGTGTACGGCACTGTGTTAAGAGAATGCACAGGTGAACCTGACCCGAGATCAGTTTGCCAGCAGAGGGACCAGAGGGGAAAAAGGCAGAGGCTATTTATGCTGATCTAGAAACAGTATGAAGAGCCAAACTATCCTAAATAATTCCTGTACAGACAAAGTCTTGTGAGTAGCTGTGCATTAAACCTATAAAATTCTAGAAAAATGATCGGACACTTAAGACAGAGCAGAAGACCAAAAAAAAAAAAAAAAAAGAGCAAAGAGACATCATAAAAAGGCACACAGTAAAAACAGAAACAAAGCAGAAACAGGTACAAGATCCTGACGAATCTTAGAGCTAGAGAGAGCCAATACACTCCGGTCAGAAGGAGAGAGAGAGTTCAGCAAACACAAATGTTTGTACAGCATAGTGAGTAAATATTCTACAGTAAGATCTTCCATCAGAGTTCATGTGTGTGTGTGTGTGTGTGTGTGTGTGTGTTTAGGACTGTGCAAGAAAATGAGAACATGTAGAAGCCATGACAGCCGGGCTGGAGAGTCCCATGCATCCTGTCATCTATTCTGTTCTGTTTCGTTTTTTCCTTTTACCCTTTAGCAGCGTATTGGCGTACCTGCCTTGTTCTGGGGTTGACATTCCAAGATCTTCCTGCATTAACCCAGTGCATCCAGAACCCAACCGGACTCCCCAGAGCAAAGGCTCTCCACAATCATGGCGGATATCAAAACAATAAAAATCAATAAAAGAAAGCCTTTAAAAGACAACATCTTCAAGTTTTTTTCGGGTTACCGATATCCATTTAGTCTTTAGGGGTACTTACCCCTGAGTGAAATTAAGGTGCAATGTTTTCATACGGAATCAAGCTGCTCCAAATCACCCTCCTGCTCCAGCAGAGGTGAGAGATTAGGCCACGGCCCACTTCACTATGCGCTCTGGTCTGAGTAGGGGCTCGTAGGCCTGCTGGAAGGAGTCTGAAAAGGGGATGGTCCTACAGACACTTATGGAAGTCTCTGACTGGTCAGAGGTGGAAGGGGGAGTGGCTAGTGGACGAAAGTATGCCGTAATAGGTCCTCAGCAGGTGGACGCTGTTTAGTCTCAACAAAAATCCGTTTAAGGAAATCACGGCAGTGGTCCGACACGTGAGGCGGCAGAGTGGGGTTGGTGGGCTGTGTGGCGATTTTAAAAATGGCTGCCATTGCTTCATACTCCGCCCAGGGTGGCCGCTGAGTTAACATCTCCACCACGGTGCAGCCGATGCTCCTGGTATCAGAGAGGAATTATTATCATAGGGGGCTTTCGCACCGCATAAGTTCTAGGAACTTAGTTCTGGAACTAGCCAGCACAGTAGTTCTCAAGAGAACCAATTTCTCACTCTGGCATTTTTCAGGAACTCTGATGTTCCATGTTCTTGGATTAAATTTGTTTACATGGCTTTTTAATAATGCTGGGTAGCTGGTGTTTCACATGTGTTTGGACAATCTGCATACATTTATGTAACTGATAGTTCCTAGAACTGTTTTAGACCCTACTCTGAAGTAGGAGCTAGTTCCTCCAAACAGCAATTCTCGAACTAAAACTGTTCCTAGTTTCTGCGGTGTGAATGCACCAAAAATGGGTACTTTCACAATTAGTTTGGGTACTATCAAAAAGTTCCTGTGTTGCGAAAGGCCCTAAAGTTGAAGTGAGCAGACTTCAAGGGCTTACCAGATATCTGCTTTCCTGCCATACCCCTCTCCGCTGATGACCTCAGGGCTCATCCAATAAGGTGTACCCGTTACTGATTTAATGCCTGTTCCGGACAGGCAGATGGTCTGGAGCCGCCGACTCGCTCCAAAGTCACCCAGTTTCACATTACCTGCAGAGTCCCGGAGGATATTGGCACCTATATGAATGAAAAAACAGAGGAAAAAGGGAAGGAATAAGTGAGATTCTAAATTAAATATAAAAATGTCTAAAGCAACAGTTCCACGTTAAAAGCATAAAATGTAACAACAATAGTTTCATTCAAATACAATGAACTCATGTTCATTTTTAAGAAGTGGGAATATTTGGGTAATGGAGCATAGAAAGAGCATATGTAAGTATAAAAAATATATATTAAAAAACAAAAAACACTCAGTTCATCATATCTGACACCATCACAGGCAGTTGGTTCACCTTTAATATCTCGATGGACGATCATGTTACTGTGCAGGTAGCACACGCCTTCTAATATCTGCCGTGTGTATTTGCGTGTCACATTCTCCGTCAGAGCACCGTAAGACTTCAGCTGGTCTTTAATGGAGCCCTGTAGAACATAAAATCTCAATTTCAAAAGTAGTATCTACACAGTCCTTACTGGAAGTAGTTTTCCTGATTGAAAGTCATTTAAAGTGATAATTCAGTAAATGAACAGTAAGTGGCCATTAGGGCAGTTACTGGATTAATGTCTGACTTAATGAACCGTAAGTTACCCTTAAGTCACTTCGGATTTGAAAAGAACTAAGAACAGTTAGTGTGTTTTGTACATTTACTGTTCGTTAGATAAGCAATGTAATTACATACAATGTACGCAAGCATACATATTGATATATTTTTGTATTCGATATATATATTTTAATTTAAAAAACAACTAATGATTGGTGTAGGGCGCATGATGTTTTTCAGTGCATACAAAAACAGGTGCGCAAACATCAAGTGAATTAACACATGCTTACCCCAGGCATGTATTCCATAAAAATGGAAAGAGTTCTTTCGTGTGTGTCCCGTAAGCAGCCATAGTACTGAACAATGCGCTCATGGAATAGATTTTTCAGCAGCTGGATCTCACACTCCAGAGCACTCACCTCCTGAACACACAGACAAACCACAATAAGCGCAAAGGTTCACTAGGCACAATATTAGCTGTAAAAACCCTGGAAAAACAATGTTCACCTTGCTTGTTTCTGGGCTATCCGGGTCAAACTGCACTTGTTTTACAGCCAGTTCTCTGCCGGTGTCTGCGTCATAGCAAAGAAACACTCGCCCGAATGCTCCTTGTCCCAAAAGCTTTCCTAGTCGCCAGTTTGTGGGGGCTCTAGGCGCTATAAATGAAGGAAAGAGACTTTTACACACAGAATAACACACTTTACAGAGTTGCTTATCGACTTGTTTATTTAAATATGTTTCTAGTCCATGTTTTAGTGGATTTTTAATACATTAAAGACCATAAAATGGATTTGTAGGTTATGCACTGAGAAATAACAATTTATAGGAGGTTAAGAAATGTTGTAGGATATTAATAAAACTGGATGAAAAAAACTACTACAGCCATTACTCTAGTCTTCGATCTCATGTGACTTCAGAAATTAGTCTAATTTGCTGATTTGGAGCCCAAACAAAATGTCTTATTATACCAGGTAATAATGTTATGGTGCTTAATTTTTTTATCGATTAGAAAGCTTAAAACGCCAGCATTTTTTGCAATAGAAATCTTTCGTAACACTATAAATGTCTTCACTGTTACCTTTGCTCATTTTAATGCGTCCTTACTGAATAAATGCATTTTGAAAGGGAATGTATATAAAAAAAAATACCCTTAAAATATTTGGTTATTGGAAAGCAACATAAATTTGCAGCTGAGCAAATTACAAATGTGCACCTCAATTTCAACCTATAATTAGTAAAGCCACAAATCAAAACTATAATAAGCTTCATCTGCATGTCAACACAAAGTTTGTTAGATCAGCCACAACGAAAACAATGTTAGTATATAGCACATTGGTATAAACAGAATATGTTTTCCTCTAAACTTATATGCACTCACAGCGGCTTGGAGGGCTGATGTCCATGACTGAGAGAGTGGGATTAGAACTGGGCTCGATGTCACTGCCACGGCGTCTGCGCCCCGGTTCCTCTAGCTCAGGGGTAAAGATGCTGCTTCCACTGCTAGTGCTGGGGCTCTGCTGCTCTGTTGGACTGAAACTCACTGGAGAACGAAAACCATGAGCCTGTGTCCGCCGCGCCCTTGGAAAGGTCTTTCGCCCTGAGTGGAGAAATATGATCCAATTTAGGAACAGTGCATGCTAGCCTGATTTTGATTTTGGAAAAATGACCAAAGCTTCTGTTTGTGGCCAAGGTCACCATACACCAACGTAACCTCACCATCGCTGTAGTCATGCAGACCAAACGAGATGGGATATCGCCTAGGATAGGTTCCTCCCTTCCCTGTTTTTTCAAACACTGGTATATCGTACTCTGTGAAACAGAGAAAACACAATCAATATAGAATTGGAAAAGCAATCCTACATTAGTATTTAGGTGACATCAAAGCAGAAAGATTAGCAACAGCTTACCAGGGAACTCTTGATGGTTATCAGGGTAGCTCAGGGCTCGAGGCATACGGGATTTAGTATAGGTATCACTATAAGAGATCAATAAATTATTTAATTACAAAGCTGGAACTGTACATTACTGTTCAAAGAAGTCTCTTATGCTAACCAAGGAAGCATTTATTTTATCAAAAAGCAAAACTGTACTATTACAATTTTAAATAAAGTTTTTTTCTTTTGTATTTTAATATATTTTCGAATGTAATTTATTCCTGTGATACAAAGCCGAATTTTCCGCAGCCGCTACTTCAGTCTCCAAGAATGTTCAGATTACATTTTCAGTAATTAATTTGTAAAAGAAAGTCTATTGGCAAGGCACTATCTTCAGTAATAGTTTGATTGTGGCTGTATGTATGTGTGGGTTAGATGTTCACCTATCAAGTGGACTGTCCAGTGAAGGACAGCTGCCTGAAGCTGAATTCTCAGGACTGCTCATAGACAAAGGGTCCAGCATCTATAAAGAGAAACACAGGAAAAGATAAATAAGCAATCAAGACATAGGTTGATTAAGCTACTGCTTAGTAAACCCACATCAGCTCAACCAGATGTGAAATTTTGTACCTGGTCCATGCTTTCTGGTATGAACTCGCCCTCACTGTTGATGCTTGTAAAAGAGCCATTTCTGGCCACCTGCTGCAGAACATCAGGAATATAGCCTGGTGGAGGAGAGCTACGATCGGTGGACTGAGAACCTGGACAAGAAGCAAGAGAGGAAAATACACTTTATATACATTCATAATCTAATAGGATTGAACTCTGGTAGATCAAAGTGTGGGACTGAAAAGTAAAAGTGTCACATGAACCCAAATAAAAATTCACTGCAGCAAGTCACCATATTTTGATAATGATATTTTTATTTTATTTTATGAAAGTAATTTTGAATTGTGCACAATGAAACCAAGCATGTGCGTTAAGAAAGTAAATGGGGTTCAAATCTATTTGTGTATTGACTTCAAGGATGCAATTTAAATCAAATCCACTGAGTGCAACCCACCTATGAGTACCAGCATGTTCTTTTTATCAGCAACACTGAAGTCTGTGTTGTCCAAGTTCTCGTGAGCTGGCAACAGGTCCTTACTGGAGACAGAGTTCTGAAAGCACAAGGACATTTGTGGCATTTAGCTTTGAGATCAGGTTACAGGTCTCAGGCTAGCACTTATTCTCTGAACACAGTTTATAATGCCCACTGACCTGAGTACAGGAGGGGAGCACTAGTAGGATTTTTAGGCTTTTCATATGTACTGATCGATCCAACAGCTCCACGGCTTTATCCAAATCATCCTGAGTACTCAATGGAATCACAAGCTACAGGACAGAGAAAAGGAAAACAGGCTAATATGAAAGCATTCAAATAAAGATATCAGAAATCCGACGCAGCTGTCACATTATTTACTTCATTATTGGTGTAATGCAGGTCCATGCTCTGTCCAAACGCTACTCTAGCTTTGGCGCTCAGATCTTCAAGACTGACAGGTCGAGGGAACTGCAGGATCCTAAAGTAACACATAATACATTATAAACCACACCATCCCCTGCTACTTTGACAGAATCAAGCAAATGGTTCATCCAAAGGCATTCTCTAATTCTAATAATTACACAATCTAGTTTGTATTAAAACTTTCTATGCTATAGTGATAAGTGTTAAAAGTTTTTTTTTAAGCAATATTTCATTACTCTGTTAAAAAAGCAACTACATTACATAATTACTTTTTATGAAAAGTAATTTTAGATTACATCTGCATTACTTTTTGTCACCTGGGCTGGACTTATTATTGTTTTTTTTTTTATTAAAACAATTAGATTTTTTGTAAAGAAATTGTAAAGGCCCTTTGAAACCAACAGTGAAATTAATAAGACTAAAACTTTTATACTATATAAGGATTTAATTTGGCTTAGAGGAAAACATCTTATGTAAAGTGTATAAAAGTGAGAATAAAAAGACAGGTTTGGACCAGCTAACACAACATCCATTACACAGCATCTACAGGGCTCTGTCGGACACGTTTAATTAAAAGAAACCTCTAGAGGGAAGTGCTAAAAATAGGAAGTGATGTAGAACAGAAAAAGGAACTGTGGTCATTACCTCTTCTCTCCTCTGTACTCAAACTTCACCCTTACATCATTCTGTGGACCAAAACAAAAACATAGTTTTACCTATAAATGCACTGTTTCTTATTCACTGTCCTTGTCTGACAGCTTTGTTAATACATATATTTTAACAAAGCCTCTCATAGAAAAGGAAATTAAATGAGATCATTTCTATTAATGAGTTCAAATAGTCTATTTCAACGAATGTATTCAACAAATGCAGCATTAGTGGTGATTGCTGCAGTCTCTTTGTCTGTGGTATTTTTCACTTTTTATTTTTACACAAAAAAATACACATGCCATATATATATATATATATATATATATATATATATATATATATATTAAAAACTGTACAACAACTGTACATAAAAGTACATAATTATTTTCTCCAGATTGATTATGCATTTTACATTGCACACTTTGGATCAAATTATCAGTTTTATAGTTTGGCTAAAAATAAAGTGGTTCAAAGAATATTGGTATTGGTGCATACTAAAAATAAATTTTTACTACATAACAATCTAGCATGAAGACCTGTGTACAGTTAAACAATGTCACTGTCATCACCCATAGTCACATGTGGTCACATTTACAGTATACACTCTCTTTGTATGTGTCCAAGTGACAGATAGTGGTAAATGCTGTTATATAACTTATAATGTCCTTCTGACATAATATGTTTTATTCCACACTGAGACAACAGTTATAGTCTGAGCATCTTAAAAAAGGAGAAGAAAATACTTCTGATGTGAGTGACAAAAGAGTCAAAGCAGACCTGGTTCTTAGGAGAGGAGGCCTTGGGTTTGGCCAGGTCAGGCAGACCAGATGGTCGACTGGATCGATGCAGCACCACCAGGTCTTGCATGATGGAATTCAGGGCCTCCTGCTCATCTACAAGATATTTTTATTGCATATTCTTATTAAATTCTCATAATAATCTCAGATTACATCATTGGTACTAGTAATCGAGAAAAATTCTTTCAGTATTTTGACAATTTTTAAAAAATTGAGCACATACCCATTTTGACAGATCACCGGTTCACCCAGGAGTAAAGGAAAGAGGATTCACCCATAAAATGGGATCCTTTCTCCTGTGCAAGAAAACAATCTTAACGTGATTAACAGGAAATATTTGTACTAAGTGACATTATATCATTATCAATATATTAAGACTATAGTGAAATCAGTGGCACCAAACTCTTTTCTGTTAGCATAGAAAAGCAAAAAGTAAGTCTTTATATAACAGAATGTCAGAAAGCAAAGCTGCATGATTGTAAGAAAAAATTAAGGTGTTTTAACTTTAAATCACTGATTCTAGCCAAAATATGAGTTTATAACACACAGTTGTTGTTGATAACTTTGTTTACTACAAATATGCAGCTGTCATTTTACAGTATATGGTGGTATCAGGGCACCAGATTTACAGCAGAGGATTAACAGATGAGCAAGTGAGGCAGTGCTATATTTATCTAAATCTTTCCTATGAAGAAATTAACTCATCTAGATCTTGGATGGTCTGAGGATGAGAAAAGTGTTGGAAATGGTTTTTTAGGGGGGTGATCTGTTCCTTCAAAAGACCCAGCTACTGTACTTCAAGCAAGCATCTTCCAAAATCTGAACTGAATGACGCTAGATAATAGCAGCAGCTAGTTTGATACACAGAAAACCTGATTTATCTGATTTAGCCCCACGGCATCTAAAATAAAAGTAAATGACAAATTACAGATAAATAGCTTATCAGAAGATGTAAATCAATGCAAGTTCTACCCCATTAATTTCCATGTATGACACTTTAAGTAAAGTATAGCAACAACTGGCACAATACACACAATGTGACAAACAACAAAAAACGATTTTTCATTTTATGCATGTCTAACGGCACGCAAAGCTAATACCCAAGCTAACTGCTTAGCTCGTTAGCACCTGTCAAAACTATGTCTGGTCCAAAAAGACAAAGAGATTACATAATATTGTTGTACTAAGCTCACAATGGCATTCGGTATTCAATATTGTCTCGTCTCCACCAAGGCACAATGTTAAAAATAACTACGGGCCTAAATCAAATGTGTAAACACACAGATAACGTTAGCCGCGTAACGTTAGCTCTCTAGGCCAAAATTAGCACTGCGCCAAGATGCTAACGAGCCACTTCGTGCTTTAACAGCGAACAGAGAAATTCTGACAGGCTTTTCTGATTAAAATGTCCTCATTGTGCAGTCCCCTAATAAAACAGATAAAAATAAAAAGCATTTGATCACCTGGGTGAGCTCGGTCCGTTCACTTCCTCATCCAAAGATATGAGGCCTCGCGACGAATCTGACACTGACAGACTCAATTAAACGGCTTCAACTTTAGTCCAAGGCCTGACTACACGGCCAAATCATCTCCCGCTGACTCCAACACACTTGACAGGTTAGTGAAAGCACGCTGACGGTGATTCCAGGCGAGTTTGTGGATGAAAACGGCAAATTATCGACTGCGAACCGGGTTTGTTTACATTAGATTGAACGCGCGCGACCTGACGAAGATCAACTGCTGTCAATTAGACAGAGAAGAATATTAAGATCCACGAGCTAAGATGATGGCAATACACAAGCATTAGAAGCTCCGGTCAGAAGGTTAATCCAAAAGAGTGTACGAGACATTAAGCAAATGGTTGTTAGTAGTAAGTACACTTAAAAACACACGCAGACACACACTAACATTACTTTAGAACAGCACCGCTGTCCTTTGACTCAAACCACTCATGTGACTCCACAGCGCCATCTGCCGACTTAATGCCTCGGATGGCCAGAGACTCGCGGTGTCAAGTTCCAGCCAATCAGAGGACGTGGTACGCTTCCTCTTTACCAATCAGAACATGGAATTTTTGCTAAACGACTCCCATTTGATTTTCTGGCACATGTTTGCTGCGTGCTCGAATGCTCCTCACGCTGTAGAATGTATTTGGCGTATTTCATTTGGATATTTGTAATTTTGATAATTCAGTCTATGCAGCTAAAGACAAAAGAAACATTTTTGGTTGATTTGAGTCCGTTAGATTATATGATAATTATTTAAGCTCTTCCGTTGTTCTATTCAAACCATCCTGCCATCGGGTGGCTAAAGGTATGGACTACATCAGGGGTCTCAAACTCAGTTCCTGGAGGGCCACAGCTCTGCACAGTTTCGGTCCAACCAGCTCCAAATCACACCTGCTTTGAGTTTCTAGTGATCC
>JAUCMT010000114.1:3914663-3926273 GCA_032357475.1 Enteromius thamalakanensis
GAAAGAAAACTTTAACCAGGTTCATACTTTTAGACATGAACACTTATCATATGATCCTCAACAGTGGTGACAATATTTTTTTTTCATACTGCAATGCATGATGGGAGTTTTTACAATGGTATTACCCAGCATGCACTGCAGCATGAAGCATTTTTTGATTGTTACCATTGTTGAGATTTGTATGCTGCTTCTTGATATCTGTTTGTGTCTAGCCCCTGATCTAAGGTATTACAAATGTTGAGAATATTAAGTGAAGTATTACCCTTCGTGATCAATATTTTTAATGAATATTGTGTCATCTGACAACTGGATGATGACTGATGACAAATACTGTCAGTTTTTCAAACTAAATGTTTTATAAGAATGGAAAGCATCTTTTCTGCAACAGTAAACAGGGGCAGTCCTGTTTGATTCCTTTGATAATTGAAAATCTTGGAGACATACCATTTGGTAACATAACTGGACTATTTGTGTCTTTATAAAATAATTCAAATAGATTAATAAAATGATCTGCAAAACCAAATACTTCTAGATTGTGAAACATACATTTGTGTTGTGTTCATGACAAAAGCTTTAAAACAAAGGGTGTTTTTTAACCCTTAGTGTTGAGTGAAACAAGTGTGTGGTTGTAAGAGACAGAGAGAAAAATATTAATCGATTGATAGTGAAGTGAAGACAACATTAAAACACAATTTTATTATAGGTATATAATTCCTGATATATATTTTATACATATATGTTTTGTTAGAACAATAGTTATTTTATACTGTAGTAAATTTTAAAAAGTGCATATAAAGGGTAGAAGGCTAGAATCGGTAGAAGTAGAAGAAATTTGGTCATACACGTTCTGGAGAAATACTTTTGTTCTGTTAATCTCTAGACTGGAATGCATGTTTCAAGAGTTCGCGCTTCCTCATAATCAAGAAGGATAAAGTTTAGTGTATTTGGCAGGCTGTCCGGGGGGCGAGCCGGGAGGACAGCGGACACTGAACCTTAGAGGCTTGAACCCTAGCTAGGGTTAGAGCTCTGCGTTCTGCTCGGTCCTTGGGTGCCTCCCGGAGGAAGCCACGAGAGCAGCTAAATCAGGGGTCTCAAACTCAGTTCCTAGAGATCCACAGCTCTGCACAGTTTAGGTCCAACCAGCTCCAAATCACACCTGCTTTGAGTTTCTAGTGATCCTACTGACCTTGATTAGCTGGATCAGCTGTGTTTGATTAGGGTTGGAGATAAACTGTGCAGAGCTGTGGCCCTTCAGGAATTCAGTTTGAGACCAGTGGAGTCGACTATATTAAATGCATTTAACCTTACTTTGACTTTTTGTCTGTAGTAATAAAGTAATGCGTCATCACCAGTCTGAAGTTTTAACATCATTCTAATTATGTGAAATAATATAATTTATTTACTTGAGAAGCAATTTTCCATTTATTTTCATATAGTTCAAGTGTAACAAAGACGTAACGAACCACACACAACACAGTACTTCTTAAAAGTGTATTTTATTTGTACAAAATTCAGTAACTTTCAACACTTGCATTATTAAGTAAGTTCACAACCACCCTAAAAAACAACGTTCATTTCCCATTATCCATCTACTGCCTATAAGGCTAGTGCACTAAAACAAATAGGCACAATTTATCATTTTGCATTAGGTGTTTTCCACTGAAGAGTTTTGGTGGAACCAACACAAAATCATAGCTCTTGAATAACAAATTAGATCATTATAGCCACACTGAAGTCAATGGAGACGCTGCTGTGATTTGAGGTGTTTTCTATACACAGTACTTATCTTAATATTAATGTCCACAGGACAGGATTTTAGCACAATCTTATAAAGTAGCTTTGTAGTTGTAATAGGATTTATTCACTCTTGTTTGCTTTAGGAATTTTCTGCTTTTAAGCTAAATGTAAGCTTACATAAGCGTACCATGTTAAATAAATAATGCGCTTACCACTAAAACTAATTTAATAGTAAAACATTCAATTCAAATTTATTTGTATAGCGCTTTTCATGATACATATCATTGCAAAGCGGCTTTACAACAAAGTAATGTACAAGGTCTTTTTGACCATAAGACCATGCTTGTTTTTAAATGCAATTCTCCAAGTAATTTGCATTAATTCGACTATATAAAATAGTGCCTGTTCTAAACATTTTCAAAAATATTTGGTCTTCTGATTGGCTATAAACATTCACACGAGAGCACTATTGAAATAGTCTTAGAGACACTTCATACATAAATAAAAGCAACACTCTTTACTGGAGTAAAAGCTGGAAGAGCTATTATACACATTAACACTAACAGTCTTTGGACTCCAAGAAGCACATTATGGATTATGTAATGGCAGATTACTTTCGGTCCACAAATCTAAGGTTGATGGGTGCTCCTGGACATAGCAGACCATGAGTCTTAGCATGCACATCAGCAGTTTGGGGAGACACCTCGATGTGGAACTTCTGCAGAAGCTGTGATGGAGAAGAACATCAACACACCAGATTAGACAAGGGAATTGCATACAAGTAATATTGCAAATATCTGGTTAATATTAGCACCACTATAATTTGGATGTTTGCTTGATGCTGGGTTTTGAGACAAATATGTAAAAAAGCACCTGTGTGAGAGCCAGATGCATCTCCAGCTCGGCTATTCTCCTCCCGATGCAGCTGCGGATGCCGTAGCCAAACGGGATAGAGCCAAAGTTATCAACGCGGTCAGAGGCATCCTTGCGAATCCAGCGATCTGGACGGAACTCTCCGGGAAGAGGGAAGTTCTCTTCATCCATAGAGGTGGAGTAATGACACAGAGCCAGCTGAGTCTGTAGAGACACAGTATTTGTTAGATATCACAAGTTTCAACATCCTTGACTCAAAAAATGTTATGTTATGTTAATATTTTTTCTGTTATTGATTTAATAGTTATTTACGTTTTTTTTAGCATTATAATTTTAGTTGTTAAATCATTTTAAAATAAATTATTTTACGATTTAAAATTCAAATTTAAGTAATTATTATTGAAATAATAAATGAAAATGGTCTCCTAGTGGGTTGAAAACCACTCATTTAAGTTGTTCACTTAATGCATAACAATAGTTTTCTTTAAAAAAAAAAAAAGCGTTTTTTAACATGATTATTGAAATTAATAATACAAGTCAACTGTGGGTAGGTTTTCTAGCACTCTATCTGTGTCTATGAAGGTCAATGTAGTTATATCTATAATATATGTTCTTACCCCTTTAGGAATGAAATAACCTCCGACGATCAGATCATCCTGTGTAACGCGTCCATTTCCTGGCAGAACAGGGAAAAGCCTATATGCGGTAGAGAGATTAAGGGAAGCGTTTATGCATATGCAATAATACTCTATGAATACTGTTCATTTTGGTCAATGTGTTTCTGCCCTGAACTTAAATAAGCTTTGCAATAAGTAATGAGATTTTACCTGAGTGTCTCTTTGACAAGCCCTCTAATAAGGGGCAAATGAGCGACATCCTCTCCGGTTGGAACACGCCCACCCAGTACTCTGTCTACTTCCTCGAAAATCTCCTGCTGTATTATGGGATGTCTTGCCAAAAGGTATGTGCTCCACGACAGTGTGAAAGAGGTCTGTAGAGGGACAGAGAGCAGAACATTTGATGACTTGTTAGAGATTAGAAACAGTATTTTGTTAGGATTTTATATTTAAAACAATAACCTTTTAACATTATGCATAATGGGATAGCTCTGTAAATGCATTCATACCACCCCAGAGCTACATTAAAGAGGAACATCTACAGTTGTAAATCTAAGTGCCACATCAAATGCAGGTTCTGTGCCATTTTGGAAGTGCAAATATGAATTTCCTAGTTTGGTCTGATTGGTAGCAGCATTTACGATATTTACAATTATTAAGACAGTGTCAATATGTACAATTATTGTTATTAAATGAATTATTAAACGTAAAAACTTTTAACTTTTTAACTCTCCCAAACCTGTGCACCTGCAATTTGCCCCTTTTTTACCCTCCTTTCATAGACTGCCCAGTCAACATCATTCACTCTCCCCCCTATTAAGCCATCTCTCTCCACCCCTTCATTCTGTAATAAAAAACCTGCCAACCTCCATTCATCATTTCTTTTATCTCAGATAAATCTGGACCTAAAACGGCTGCTGTCATGCATGTTCAGCTCCAAGGATCACAAAGTTCACCTTTTTCTTTTAGGGTGATTAATTCCTTTTTGGAGCAAGAACCCAAAACAGTCACCTTGCCTCATGGAGGTGAAGATAAAGCAAAAGAAAGACAGACAGGCGGAGAGGGAAAGATTACATGACCGACTTTGGCTCAGGATGGCTAATGTGATCATACGGCTGAAAGAAAAAGAGAGGGAGAGAACAAAGAGGAGAGAAGGCCAACAGACACATCAGTGAAATGGGAGACTCTTGGCAGGTCTTGTTTATTGTGGGTGAGACGTATGAAGAGAGGTCAACGTTAGGTCAGGTGAACACAGAGGTCTCCATAGAGACCGTGGACACCCGTTACGATCTGACCGTTTCAAATGAGTTCACAGGAAGAGAAAAAGACGCCTGAGATGCTGTCCTGATGAGAAGGTTCATTTGTCATCACCATTAGACGCGATCTTTTCTCCAGCTGTCTCAATACACAGTGTGTTCAGGCTTTTTAATTCACCACACATGCATTCACTGTTTGGATATATTGCAGCATAACTTGATGAATTTGGGTTACGAAGTGTCTACTGCTGAATTTCGTGACAAATTACGAGTCATGAACCACAATTTCATAATCAATGACTTTGTATCTGTTTCCCAGCAGCCATTGGACAATTCTTACCGTGTCCACACCAGCCAGCAGCATTTCTGTCATGTTTGCATAGATCTCCTCCAGATTCATCTCTCTGGTGACCAGCATGTGAGTCAGCAGGCCTCCTTTAATCTCTTCTCCCTTCTCCATATTCTTTTTGATCTCTGAAAGCCTCTTGTCCACATGGATCTGGCCTATAGCACACATTTACACAAACGTTTAACACAAAAACTGAAGTTGTTGTAGAAGACCAACTTTGTCACTGTGACACTAAATCCCTCCATAGTTCCCTCTGCTCTTACTGAATTTGAAGAGGCCATCCCATGAGCTGCAGAATTCTTCCCAGGGTTTGGGAATGATGGGGCGCAGCCATTTGGGAATGGCACCGGCGTACATGGTGGTCTTGAAAGAACTGAACATGAGGTGCAGCGCAGCAATGTATTCCTGACTCATCTTGGGAATTTCATTTTCCAAGCAGCCCAGGCGGGTTTCATACAAAATGGTTGCAACACCTAGGAAAGAGTTCAACAATTTGTTTTTAATATCATATTGCCTTAAATGTATTGATTTAACTTAATGGATCTCCCACAAGTCAAAGCAATTATTGTGTGTTAATTCTTTCAATTGTATTTACATGTAAGAATTGATTGACAGCAGAAAATAACTATTAATATTCAAAAACACATCCGTAATCTAATATGTAAAAACAAAAAAACTTAAACCGACTTCTGTAGAATTACTTTATAACTAAAATTAAAGTCATATTTGATGGCAAAACTAACTTGAACTACTCAACATTGAGCTGCTATACAGTTTAAAATGCTGTTTCATCATTGAAGAATCATTGATCTACACTGAATCAACACATTACTAAAGATTACTGACACTATCTAGACAATGACATAATCGCCATTCAATAATGAAACGCCATTAGCTGAAATTGAGTATTTCATACTTGTCATTATACATTACTGACACTCTATTCTCAAATTTGATACTGTTCAATGCTTTGACACAATCTGTATTGCAAAAAGTGCTGTATATGGCATGGCAAAGTGCTATATAAATATAGGTGACTTGACTAATAAAGAGCTGCTTCGTAGGTAAAAATGCAGTTGTTTTATCTCAAGTGAACTTTGCACCAAAGACAGTTATCGAACTAAACCAAATCAATACTTAACTGAGCTGAGTAATAACACTTAACTTAAGTTGTTTCATTATTGATGACTTTGCAACATTGTCACATTTATTTTCCTGTCTACTGGAGCTGCGTTAAAACAATTTGTTGTGTAAAAAAGTGCTATATAACTATCTGTAAAAAGGTAAAAAAACACAACACTCTGTCTGTGGAACATCCCAGACTCCCTACATAGCTGGATCAAATTTCTACAAAGCCCTCAAAACCCTTTCCAGAAAGACCACCTGATTCTCCTCTTAATTAAAAAGAAAGCCCCCACAGCATATTTGGAGAAAATCAAACCTTTAAGAAACGAAAACCCTGAGTCACACTGACTGACGGCCAAATCCTGTTCTGCGATCAAAACGTTAAACTTAATATATCAGACCACTTCGCCTGTAATACACTACTATAATTTACCACAAAAATGCACACTCTGCCCTCAGGCTCACCTTCCATGGCATAATTGAAGAACAGGTCATTGATGTTGCAGACGGTCTGTTTGTCGTCCTGCTGGCTACGCAGTGTGTTCACTCTCTCCACCAGGTCAGCCACCACAGCGTTGACATCAGGGGAGAAAACAGACACGTCTTTGGGCCGCATAATCAGCTGGCGCAAAACACTGCGCATCTTCAACCATTCATCACCCTCACTGGAGATAGAAAACATTTCATATTTATTAGCCAGAATCAGGACTTTGTACCATCCAACTGATCAATTTAATGTGTCCTTGCTGAATCTTACTTTCCCTAATTGCCCATTTTTAATCCAAAAAGAAAATCCAAGTATACCAGCTTAGATTTTAACCACTAGACTACAGCGCCCCGGTAGAAATCACATCAGTATGTACTTACGCTGAGATGAGTCCAGTAGATCTTCCTCTCAAATCTCTATACTCTTTCCAGGACTCCATGTTGCCTCTCTGAGGAGTCACACCTTCAGTCCTGAGAACCTGTGCCAGCATGTCTCTATCAGAGATGGACACCACCAGCTGAGGTCCAAATCGAGATTTGAAGATCTTCCCATATTTCTGAGAATGCTCCAACTACAAGAACCATTTAAAACATTACAAATGGATTTGTTTTTATTGTTTTTTGATAATCTGCATTAGATTTGTTTGTTTAGATCAGCTTACTAAGAATGGAAACAATTTTATGAACCGTATTTGCCATATAGCTCTTAGTCAAATTGCTCAGTATGCATAGGAGGACATTTCCCAGTATGGATGGCCCATTTGCAAATACTTGAAGCCGTTTGCAAATACTCCCCTCGCTGCAAGCATGCCCTTCTCAAGCCGTTTGTACTATTCATACTAAGAGAACACAAAGGCACCGCTGTCTCCTCAGCCAGAAAAAAAATCCTGGAAGACATTTGCCATCTTTCACAGTCTTAAAACGTCTTCGTTGCACAACATAACTGATCCTAATCTATGCATGTATACTTTTGGATTAGTACTGGGGAGTTTTTGGCTCTGTTTCAAAGCATGAGAATTTGAATTTCATAGGCCATGTTACACAGGATGTTAAATACGAATGGCTCAAATTGCAATTTTGAAAGAAACCCAGGAATAAATTGCGTTCCTGTGCATTTATATCTGAGTGGGTCAAATCTGCATCAGACAGCTGGCAACCTTCATAGCTGTCCATTATTGAGGTGTCTGGCAGCAACGCAGATTTTGCATGCTTTATAATTCAAAAC
This sequence comes from Enteromius thamalakanensis, assembly GCA_032357475.1. Lineage (NCBI taxonomy): Eukaryota > Metazoa > Chordata > Actinopteri > Cypriniformes > Cyprinidae > Enteromius > Enteromius thamalakanensis. The sequence continues at coordinate 3,922,332 of JAUCMT010000114.1, forward strand.
CGATCCTTTAGGCAAACAGCGGCTGAGATAAAATAATGTTTGCGACTGTCTCTGGCGACGGGGTGGAGACTGTACTCGACGGTTTATGCAACCCCAAAAGAAATTCAACACCTCACGTGTCCTCACTGCACATTACGTAGCCGAATCTTGATTGCTTTCCAAACAAATAAATATAAGTTTGTTTGTGCAACAGCAATTGCTGGCAGCTCATGCAGCAAAAAAGTTACAGGACGTAAAGTTTCATTGAATGCAGAACACATAAAGAGAATGACATTTAAACATGCGGACGTTTTGTTAAATTAAACCGTATGGACTAGTCTGCATGACTGTGTCTGGGTCTTTTCCATTGAACGTGTATTGAAGGTGTAAAAACCGTGACACTTGTAGAAACACCATTGAAATGCAAACACAAGAAGTAAGCTAACGCGTAACCCTGGTCCCTTTTGACCGCTGCAGACTCACCTGAATCTCATGGATGCGGCTGAATCCATCCCGGTAGAAAAACTCAATGAGGTTCGCGATAGTGCTGGGTCCGGGCATCTCTTCGAGGGTCTTTACTCTAGCCACCTTCTGCTCCTCGGCGACGGGGCTCACCATCTCCTCCTCCTTCAGATCCTGGCTGTGCGCTGCGATCTCCAGAGAGCTTTTGGCCACGGACTTGTGCAGCCCGTGGGTTTGGAGGAGAAACTGCTTGTATGACTCCTGGAGCAGACCCTTGCGGGCCAGGTGTAGAATATTGCTTTGAAAAGCCATCTCAAGGACTTGCCACCAAGTGGAAGTAAGGAGCGTCTTGTAGAAGTGGAGGTGCTCTCAGACTGGAGCGAGTGCGCACTGATACGTGGTGCGCAGTGTCTTTTTAAAGGTCCACGGGAGAGGTGTGGGATCAGCGAAGAGGATTGGACGCTGGAGTTTGGCCTTGGCATGAAAGAGGTCCTCACGCATCCCCCACGAGGTGGTAGACGAAAAGCTGAAGTGAAAGATTTTCTTTTGTTGCAAAATTAAGTGGGATTACATAAATCGATTGTGACTGGCAGTCCTCGAGTTGACCCGTATTATGACTCTTCAAACCACCAGTAACGACTGTAAAAAAAAATTTAAATATACGCGTTTACGTCTGTTTAAAGCTTTACACTGAAGAATATAGTCAGCCTACCGGGTCTGTAACCATAAATAAGTAAATATATATTTTTATGCAATGGCGAAATTTCGCCCAATTATTTCACATCAGGCACTTTGTTTGGGGACACATGAGGTAATAATCTTTACACAAATGCAAATCTCGTTTGAACATTCCTCAGCTCTGGGTTGGATAGGCTTACTATCTGCAAGTTTCCAAAAGCTTGTTTTTGGAGTCCAGAAAATTAGGGGGGATTCATTCTCTTAGAACTGTTTACAGGGGGAGACAGCAACAATCTTGCCCTTAGTTCTTCTACTGATCCCTATCCTCCACCACATCCTACCCCTCTTTTTCTTGTAAAGCCTATTACATAACATTTATTGTTCCTTTCCTTTTATTGCGAACTGCATAAACTAAATGGCTAATTTCGTAAGTGTCCCCATGTTCTTTTAGTGCATTTACAAAGCAACTTATTAAGACTGCATTAAAAGACTTGCAGAGCCCCGCCGTATGTTTTAGGCCTCTTGTATTTCGAAAAAATCTCACTAAAGCCAAAACAATTGTGAAAGGTTGTTTACCTTTATGTTCTCATTCCAGTGTTCAGCAATCGCAGGTGCATGAGGCTTCGCACCACACTCAACCCTAATCATATTAATAATCACAATCCTCTAATCTCCATTCATTGGTTCATCATGTAGCTGATTTAATTGTTGGGTGCGCGTGCAAAGAATAGAAAGGACTTGGGTGAAAAGGTTCAGCGGGGACAACAATGACCTGGCACAGAACACAGGGAGACTAAACCGGGAATGAAAAGTAATGGAGCTGATAAAACAAAGGAAGGAACCAATCCTTTGGTCCCAACAAAAGAGCACATGAGAAACAGCAACAAACAAAAGCCGTGTGCTCACACAAACACAAGTCAAGAGAGCACATGGCAGCTGAACTCAATCGTCAGCCATGTGCTCAAACGGACTCTTGATATTGCATTTACAAAATACAAAATTAATATTGTTTTAAAACCAACATTATACTCCACAAAGTATAAAGCTGCTGCAAAATAAATAATGGAAACCGTATAATATAAAGAGAATCTTAACACTATTTAGGCTTTTATATTCTCATGATTTTATGTAGCCTAAAATATAAAAATCCAGTCAAAAGTTTGTAATAATTAAGATTTTTTATGTTTTTGAAATATCTTAAGTATAATAGTTTCCGCAAAAACAATAATTATAATGATAGTAATTAATAATGAAAAAACATTAATAAGGAGTACCGAATCAGCATATTAGAATAATTTTTGAAGAATCCATGTGACACTAAAGACTAAAGTAATGCTGATAAAAAGTAACAGAAAAATAAATAAAAACGTATTATTTTAATTTGTAATAATCTTAATTAGAAATTAGAAATGTCCTTTATGGTCACTTTGGTGAGACATTAATATGTATGTATGTGTGTGGGAGTGAGTGACCCTGAAATGCAAAAGCAATCATAAGTAGAACAGGTATCATTAGGACATTAAGTAAAATGCACAATATATCTTCATAAAACATGTTATTCAGAGTATTAACAACATAACTGGTCAAAGCACATTTGGCAGTCATTACAAGATTTTTTGGGCTATGATACAAAAAGCTTTGCACGCCTAAAGAAAAGACAAACACATGTAGACTGGCGTGACAAGAAATCATTGTGCTTCACAAATGAAAAAATGTCATGAAATTACAATTACAGAGAAAATCATTGTGAAAAGAGACTCCATAACTATTCATTTGTAAGTAACTGAATTAACATTTCATGTCCTTTAAACAATCACTGGATCACACAGAATTAAACTGTATTCATAATCTGAAAGTTGCCGTGGAATGAAATGAATGAATCCCTGCTGTTTTGCATTTTTTGGCCTTCATGGCAGTTTTTCAGACCTACAGAGAGAATAAAACTACTCACATAAGACTATTTAACTATTAAAAAATGTGTATAAACTAGTGCTGGTAATTGCAATTAATAACATCCAAAATAAAAGATTTTGTTTACATAATATATGCGTGTATGTATATGCATACACTCACATTCAGGGGGGTATTCCAGAAAGTTTAAGGGTAAGTTAGTGGATAACCTTAACTGTCGGTTCCAAAAACAGAGGTAACTTTCTGGGTATGTATGTAACCATAGGAACTTACTCTCGGAAGATAACCTGCTCGGTAGCAGGTTATGTTCCAGGGTAACTTTGTTTCCGAAGGTTACTGAGCATGGCGTGCCCTTTTGATGACGATCCTGTGGACGTGGAGGCACAAATTATGCTTATAATTTCTACGCAGGGAGAGAGTTATATGACCGCATATTGATGTATTTTAATTTCCTAATGATTATTTGAAAGAGTGATACCGGTTTTCAATAGATTTGTTAATTAATTTAACCCATATCTTGAGACCACATTGCAAATGTCACAAACTGCGGGTCTGCGCTTAGCACAGAGAAAAAAAAAATGCATCAGTTTTTTGTGTCAGGGCATTTTTTGTACAATGTGGGCATGTGCAGCGGCTTTACATGGATAAACTCCCTGGGGGACACCCTCTTGCCCCCCCAAATTTGTGTAGCGATTGATTGATGTTTGACACCGTGAAAGATATTGTATGCCTTTACTTTCAGTTTTTTTAAAATTGCTTCAAACATGTGATCTGAAGAAAATATTTAAATAACGAATTTATAGTATTGAAATGTCTTGTCGTTTATCGTAAAGGTGTGGGAATATTGATACCATGCATTTTCACTGTTTTTTCTTACATATTTGCCAGTGAGGTACTAGCACTGTAATGTAT
>JAUCMT010000114.1:3953499-3978474 GCA_032357475.1 Enteromius thamalakanensis
AACATAAATGCATTTTGGTTGATCAAGGGGGCGTTTCCCTTCAGAACCAAACGTAAGGTTAATCCTCCGCGTTCAGTCACTCAGATGTCGGGGTTAATCATTAATACATTCAACTACACCTCAATCTCTCTTAGGAGTCTTGCTTGTCTCTGCGTCTCAGTCAGATGACCGCTAACTCAGGGCGGGTCTGAGGTAAGACACCAGTTCAGTTTGTGTGACACGCTGCTGTCAATCAACTATAGTGGGAGTGGCCTCTGTCAGCATGACGCCACACTGACATGCATTTGAGAATGGCTTGATTTTAGAAGGGGCAACTTATTTTTATTAAACTAAAAGAAAACTACTGCTGGATCTTTATCACTGTAGGGCGGTTGTGTACACACACTCCCAACACACATTTCAGTCCAAACAGCTTGTAAAAGTGCATGCACCACCAGATGACCCCTTTAACAAAGCCAAGGCCTGACTTAACAACCACATGGATATAAATGACTTGAGGAATTGACCAGAACTTTATTTCTAAGCACTTGAGATCTAGATTTACTTGCATTATACTTTGCTACTTGCATGTTTTACAAAAATAAAAAAAAGACAGTAGTTAAAACCAAAGAAACCAAACCAATCGTGGCTAAACATGCGTTGTGTTTGGGTGGTAAGCAACACGACCATCCTCAGTTATTCACATCCAGAAGTCTAGAGCTTTTTCAAAACATGGGCTTCCATCCATAAGAAATGGTCAAGGCTAAGTCCATAAATCTGCCTACGTTCCTGATAAAACCTTTTTCTCATGTTAATAGCCAAAATGGACCAGAGAGAACTGCGCTACTAAGGCAAGGGTCACATGGCCAGAGAATGAGGGCAGATGTTTGCTGTGTTATAGACTCTCTTCCACCGAATCTCACTCTCACCATTTAAGGAGTGCTCTCACCAAATATCGTTTAGTTGAAGACGAATGGATCTGCTTTTAACAATAAAGCTGAACCCAGAAATTAATTGAGGAAATACTGGGATCTAAAGGATAAAAATGTCAACACTTACAAAATAAGGGCTCCAAGTGTCAGCCTGACACAATATTAGCACATATATAAATATATACTTTTTTAAACCATCTATGTACTCAGTTTCTCATTAATAATGACACATCAAGAACTTCTTTTCCTTCATATCCAAAGAACTATATCAGTATTCTTGTTTCCTTTTTTAATGTACCCTTTTTTTATTTAAAAGTTTGGTTACTAGATGTGGAAATCATGTAAATTAGTTAGTTCTTAATTCCAATTTCTTTTTATGCCAAGTTCCAGAGCATTTACTGAGTTTCTCCACCCCTAAAATTAAAATTTTATTAACTTTTGACAGTGTTCATCATTTGGCAGTCAATGGGTCACAAGCCTTTTCATCCAAAATAACCAAAAAATAAGTTTTTTTCAGAAGATAAACAAAGCTTTTATGGGTTTGTAAAGGTATGTGGTGATTAATGATGACATTTGCACTTTGGGGAAGTGTAACTCTTTATATATTGTTGTGGACATTAAACACAAAAGGCTGAGAAAAAAGGCTGAGGATCACTCATGTAGAACGTTAACACCCAAAGTGCTTTGCTAAACCAATGTATAAGAGTGCAGAAGTCTGAGACCACCAGAAGCAAAATTCTCCCAATTTATATCAATGCTGCATTTGTTCCAATATATTTTCAGCTATTGCGTATGTTGGCAAAAAAAAAACATTTTTTTGCATGTCATGCTCGAGTGAAAATTGATAATCAAGTTCTATATGCCTTCTTGCCTACAGATATTAAAAACGAGCTGCTTTCTCCTTAAGAACTGTGATTTACTGTATCTTGACTCAGAGGCTGTGATATCCAGATTCTGTCACTTCCTCTCATGTTAGACAGATAATCAAAATAGCTGCTCTATCTCTTGCTCATTAGACCTAGTACATGCTGATGGCTGGCTAAATTTATGCTGTATTTTGGCCAAATTTCTTGACTTGGCCTGATCTTACTGGAACAAGGATAGAGGAGGAACCAGAGAGGAATGTAAAACACACACACACACAGTACTCCATCCTAACATTTGGCTAATTTTCCTCATGGTCCGGAGTTTAATCTCTGCTACATTTGTAAGCAGCGTCTTATTTCCTCTTTGAGATTGAGATCATCTGGAACAAAGTGCTTCGGATTTGAATCTAAAAGCTTTTAATTAAAAAAGGTCAAGTGTTGTGGATTTGGGCAAGCAGCACCGTGGCTAAAGTTCAATGGTTAATCTTTCTAAACTACAAATCAGTGGTACACTTTGCATGCCTTAACCATGGAAAAAAACACAAAGAAAGAGCAAACATACAGAAACATACAGTATTTAATAATAATAATCCTGAGACACAAATGACCCAGTTTTACATCACTAAACGTACTCCTCAATGATTTTTTATAATGTAATCCCATCCTCACTTTAAACTAAAAACATTCATTTATAAAGACTAACTGAACTGTATGATCCAGTACAACGCAACACATAAGAGGAGCATCAACTTATTATAATCTTATGGACTTTTTTCTAGCAATCAAGGCATTATAGAGAAAATGTCCTATAATTAATATATATATATATTTTTAAAGGAATAATAACAGTCCACTGGAACTGTTCATTGTGAGCTGGGCAAGACACACAAAAAGGGGATATGACCATCATGTGATTTCCAAAAACTATAAAAATGTCATTTTATATACAGCCAAGTTCATGGAAAGAGAGTCAGACTCATCTAGTCATCCTCCTCTTTAACCTTTTTCTTTTTTTTCTTCTTTTTTTCTGTTGTCTGTAAAAAACAAACATAAATTGTAAGTTTTAAAAAATAAAACAGCATGACTGTGTTTGGTATCATGGTCCTCACCTCTTCTACTGGACTGACTGTTGCTTCCTCCTCAGCCGCTCGTTTCTTGTCCTTCTTTTTCTTTTTTGTTGACGTCTATAAAGCATAAATAGCAACATATAGAAACTGCAAGATGTACTCAACACACATCTAAGTGCTCCGATATAAAAATCTGGTCTCTAGATAAGCTGAATTAAAAAAATAAATTATCCCACATCAGCATATTAATGACTAAATGCACCATCAACCAGAGATGAATTTATCTTTCCACCCCTCTCACCTCCTCTGCTGGGCTGACGGCCGTCTCCTCCTCTTCTTGCTTGGATTCCTCCTCTGCTTTTTTCTTATCCTTTTTCTTCTTCTTCTTTGGTATCTCCGTTTCTGCTTCCTCTGTAATTAATATTTATTTCATGTTCATATTTATTTTCATGTTCATGTGGCTGCAATAGCATTTAGGTCAGTGTTATGCTGGACAGTTACCTTCTGTGGGAGCTTCCATCTTTATTTTCTTAGCTTTAGCCGCCACGGGCTTCTCTTCCTCATCACCCTCTTCTACCTCTTCAATCTTCCTCTTCTTTGAGACGGTGGGGAGTGTGGACTCACCAGATGGGTCGTATACTTTTACATCACTAACAGGAAGTAAGAAGTCAAGTAAATCTAACACTGCCACAAGTCTGACACAAAGTGATTGAACATTATTAAAAAATTTTTTAATGAAGTTTCCCTGTATATGACTTTATGGGTAAAATAATGCACGAATACTGCTTTACTGCATTAAAATGATCTTATTGCCCTAAAACTGTTGTACAGCATGATCTAAATGTGGATGAAGAAACACTCACCTCTTGTGTTGATATTTATCAGTCCTTGCCATAGCTTTGCCTGAACCACTAATACGTCTGATCTATAACAGAATAGACAAAACTTACTTAAATAAAGGATTTATGCTTCTGACAATAAATGCAGTGTATGCTTTACTTATGAAAGACGTACTGTATTCACCAACAGCATATAAAGAGCAAACAAGCTCAGAAGAGATAGTGACTTAATGACCCACACTGTATTTTCAGGATTGTGACATGAAGTCATCCTCATCACTGCTTGCGACATGTTAAAAAAAAAAGTACAAAAGTACATAGTAAATCAACTAACCCCTTTCTCCTCCAGGAAGCGTAATCGTGCTTCCAGCTTGGCTCTGTTTTCAACTCCCATCTCTGCATTGGTATCTTCTCCCAGGGCATCGTAACGAATAGCAAGGGAAGTTTTGGCAGCCAGCATTCTGGAGATTTTACCCTTATTCTTGGCTGTGGTTTGCCCCACCAGAGAGGCGTGATAGATGAGACCGTATTTGGGTGTATCCCGACGGGTTTTCAGAGCACGAAACAGAGCTTTCTCTGCCCCGAGAATCTGAACAGTGGACGCAGGGTGCTTGGCCAAGTTCAGCAGAGATCCTGATGAGGAAAAGATTAATTTTTTTAGGTTTAAAATCACAAATAATTTTTTTCCGAACACAGTTCTAACTTTCTTTTTCAAAACATGCTCACCTGCATGTGAAATGAGACGGGCTCCCACCAATTCTCCCACCATGACTGTCAGGTTGGGTGCAATTGCCATCATACGATTCTTCAGATAATCATACAGCTGTGAGCGATACTCTGTTATTTCAATCACCTAGATATTCAGAGAAAACAAAAACAAGAAAACATTAATACACCGGAGAAGATGCATTTCCTTAAATAAGAACAGCTTTCCAATTAACAAAGGGACAGATCATGTAAACCAAAAGCTGAAATATTTAACTAAACTTTTTACATTCAACAGACCTGGTCACACAAGTGCATGATATTGGCAATGTCTTCCTCGGACACTTCTGTTCCCATTGAGATCTCCGCAGCTAGCTTAACCTCTGCCTCAATCTCTTCTGGTAGAATATCAGACAAATCCAGCGATGCCACATTTGTGCGGGCACCTAGACATTTGAAAACAAGAAAAACACAGTTAAACTTTCAGACCTTCTAGACTTACCAAAAAAAAAAAACCAAGCGTGTACTAACCAATCTTGCGGACACTCTTGCAGTACGCCAGGTTATCGGTGATGATCTTGCCAAGCTCTGGGAAGTGCCAGCCATACCATTCCCTGCAGCGCATGATGTAGTTATTGAGCTCCTTATCCAGATCATCCAGAAGTGCTGCAGGTAGGTGGAAGAGCAGCTGTTTTAGTCACTTCCCATCTACACATAGGCTTAAGTACGTACAAATAAGTATATGTCTTACAAATGGCTTGAACGATCATGGTGTCCACCTTGTCCGGGCTGAACTTCAGCTTGTACCGTGAAAGACTGAGAGGAAATACAAAAAGACAACCAGTCAATAGCTGTGTACAACCATGCGTTGAGAACATTGTGAATATCTGCTCAGAGAGTCTCAGTGGTAGTGACGAATGCTGATTAGTATCCTCAAAAGAAATCGGTCAGCAAGAAATAATCATTGACGTGAGCAAAAAAATCCTCCAATGAGATTCATTGTTGATTTTGATCTGTAAACTAACCTGTGGGCCAAACCGAGAGACATGGCACTGATCTCTCGGGCGGGAAGACCTGTGATAAGCCCCTCCATCTGGTTTCTGATGCCTCTCATGAGCTCAGCCACAGCAGGACTGTGCACACAGCTCAGGTTCAGCTTCTCCTGCAGGGGGCGAAAAAGAGTCTCAGCTTTAAGTGCACAAAAAGCAGAGAGCTAGTGATACCCTTCCAATAACCAACCCTGATGTTTAACCATACCTCTAGCACTACCAATTGATACCTAAACAAGCTCAGATGAGGTAGTGACAAAAAAGCCTCATGAATTTTCAGCAACATGACGCAAAGGTCATCATCATCACAGCTTGTTTGTGTTTTTTTAATTTAGAAAGGTTTTTCCACTGCACTGGTCTGTACTTGTATTTCTAAAATAAATGTAGAAAGCCTGCCATTTACCTTAATGACTCCTCCAAGTTTAGCATCAGTAATGGCCAGCTGCTCGTGAGCCTCTTTGGCCACAACTTTCTTGAGAACTTTTTTCAGACTTTTCCCCAGTTTTCCCTCCACCATCGCTGTGGCCGCTGATATCGATAGGGAAAAGACAATAATTAGCATGATTAATAAATGTTTTTAACATTTTAATCTTTAAACAGGTGAATTAAGTGATATTTGCGGTCTCAGTGGTAGTGACGAATTACTGTTTAGTGACCTCATGCTTGAGTCAGATATACAGATACATCACAGACACACAGCTGAAGGACAGCTTTGCACCTATGAATAAAAGCACTAAAGGTGTCACCGTTTCAATTCAGCATAGTTACCTGCAAGAGCTTCTGTTGTGTCCTGAAACTTCTCAAAGTGCTTCAGTTTAACACTGAAAAAAAAAAACATACACAGGGTTCACTGATAATGCACAATTAAAAATAAGTGAAATATACAGAGATTATGACACAGTGAACAATATTTGAAACAAATATTTAGTGTTCCAAACATTACAACCAAATAAATGCAATGAGAATCTCAGCTTGGATAACAAGTATGGATTTTAGAAATATTTTAAAATAACGTGTGCCAAAGAAAAACTTTGAAAATTCACAACAGAAGTTAATTTAACAAATTACTTTTTCTAGTCATTATTTCCAGGTTTCCCATAAAAGTTTAAAAGGTGAAAATGTGTACTTCTTCATTAACAAAATGCTTTATTATATGGACATTGTTTAACTGAAACACAGCACAAATACTACATTCACAAAAGTACAACTCACACTTTGTTGGCTTTTTCTGGCGTTTCAAACTCCTTCCACAGGCTGTCCACCTGCTGGAGTTTCTGTTCATCCAGGACCTACACAAAACAAAAAGCTGATGATTAAAGCGTACGGTCACAAGCCATCTATCTGTCACTAAATTCAAACCATGTAGTGCTCGACACGAGCGACCATGTGGACCCTTGCACCAGTAACGTTAGTGAAAATTTGTCAAGAAGAGCTTTTTAAAAGCTGTGTAAAACAGCATTTCTCTACTCTAATCGATTCTGAGCAACAAACAAATAACCTTTTGTACGGCTAATGGATTTAAAAATGGCCCTAACGCGAAGAACAGACAGTTTATAAAGCTCAAAGACACAACGTGGCTGTGCAGCGGCGCAGGCCACATGACACACGCCGGCCTCAAACTCACTGACCTCGTTTCTAAATTTCGTAAAGTACATAGTTGCAAAACAACAACAACTACAACACAGAACGTATATTAAGTAAATTACTAAAAATGTTAAACACGCGACTTTCTAGAAGTCTTTGGTCTAATAGCACTGCTAACTATACTGGCTAGCTAATACTAAACCCGTATCAATGAACACGTCTGCAAAACTATTTTAACAACATAATAATATGCTTACCTTAAAAATGGCATAGCCAGCGGCTGTTTCAAATAACACTAACATTTTGATTATTTTTCTTGCTATAAATTAAGTTCACTGCCGCGCTCCCCACATTGAGAGCCTTCCGCTACGAAGAGTCGCTTTTCCACGAGGTGCACATGGGCACAGTGCGCGCATGCGCAGTACTACCTATGAATTCTGCGCATGTGCAGTATCGCCTGAACCAAAGGAATCTTACGTAGTCTTCATTGTAATGTACAAGACCGCATGCACAGACTTTTCACTTAATAAACAACCGACTCCTAACTGTTATTGTACGGATTTCCGCTCTCTGTGTTTATAATGTATAATTATTAATTTAACAATCCACAATCCAACTTAAAGTGGTTGTTTTCAAACACTACTTGAGTACTATTCTAATCCTTAGTAAATCTTTTGAAATTCTTTGTTGAAACATCGTAACAGGGATAACATCTCGGTACATGTCTCCCCACGTTTTTCCGAAGTATTCAACAATATCCTCATCGAATGCGAATGGAACCAATCAGAAGCACTGTGGTGAGAAAAACAACACAGTTGGGTCAACGACCTAGCGTCACAGGAAGTCCCGCCTCTTTCCAGTGACGCCAACGGCGCTGTGTTGTGGGTCTGCTGGTAGCAAAACCTCACATTACTGCACATTACAGTTCGATATTAAAATCAAGTGATCGTGATCTTAAGAAGGGCTGTACATTGCGGGAAATCATGTCAGACACGGTGAGTTCAACCCTGTTTAATATAATCGAACTTGTTTGTGAGAGGAAAGGAGAAAGACGGACTTGTAGAAAATGAAAATAAGAGGGCCCATCGTTTAGCCTGTCTGTGTTTTCATGGCTAACTGGCTGTGTGGATGGGAAAGTCATGCTGTAGTGTTTTATACCGTGTGTTTTCATTGGTTCTTAAGTTCTGTACACTAGTACCGTTTACTGTGTTTAAAAACATGAGAAATATGGCAATTTCTTTCTCAGATCTTTCACTTAGCCTAGTGCTAGTTAGCAGCTCTGGGCGCTTGAAAGCAAAGTTCATATTGGCTTGTGCTGATGGAACATTCTGCATATTTGAGTCACTATTTCTGCCTTAATTTTAGATAATATAACTAGGTAAAATTTTACATTTTGGTCATGTTGGTTTATGTTTGGTCGCATTAACAGTTCGCGATTCTTTACTGTACTAGGGGCTGGTTGTATGTTTACAGTCAAAGCACACAAACACAGCTCATTACAGTTTCTTTCAATATACGTTAGACTGAAGATATCAATAAAAAGGAACAGATCTATTTTGTAATGTAATACCTCCAAAAAATGCTTTACTGAGTCCACTTCCAGAATAAGAATAGCAGTAATTGCCTTGCTTAGGGATAAAAACAACATGGCATACATAATCTAATGGCTATCGTTTTGTTTTAATAGGAGACCAAGCCCTCAAGTGATGGAGGCGAGAAGAAAGATGGAGAATACATTAAACTGAAAGTGATCGGACAGGTAATAGAGAGGTTTACTAGTTCACCATCACACAGGTTGGTGATTCTGACAAAATGTGTACTTTATTTATTCTCTTTTGCAGGACAACAGTGAAATTCACTTTAAAGTGAAGATGACGACACATTTAAAGAAGCTGAAGGAATCCTACAGTCAGAGACAGGTACGTCATCACTAACACATAAGTTCCAAATTTTCTTGATTAGGGATTAAATTTCTTTTTTAATATATTTTGAAATGTAACTTACTCCTTTGCTTTAAAAAAAAATAATTGTAGTTATTTAAATTAATTTAAATATGATGTAATGTATTGCTGTATAGATGAATGCTTTATGCTTTATGAAGACTTGATTATGATAATATCTGGTAATGCATGTTTTTATCATTAAATGCATAGTATAGCAAATGTTATTAGCAACTTTATGTATTTTGAAAATAAAATGCATGTAATAAAATAAATAAATGTAATTGGATTTTAGAAATCAAATGTATCGTTGGAACCCTGAGCAGTAAACACTACACTAGAAATGACATGCATTTAGATTCTAGAAACTGTGTTCATTCATTTAGCTCGGCCTCTTGCAGGTGTCATTTCAGGCTTTGGCATTTGTTTTTGTATTTTATGCAGGGTGTACCCATGAACTCTCTAAGGTTTCTTTTCGAGGGACAGAGAATTGCAGACAACCAGACCCCCAAAGAGGTACAGTACATAATTCCATGAGTACTTTAACAAGTAAAGGGTTTTTGATGTCGAAGGCTTTGCATCTAGTCAAACCTTGTGGTTTTTTGGCATAAATCAAAGGTAAATTAGCCAAATGATGCAGATGCCAACATGGACCAGTGTCACGCTATCATCCACCATGTAAAAAACTGTTTGATATATTAAAAAAAAACAGCAACTAAGTTAACGAAAAAACTAATTATGTAAAATCTGTGTGGTCAAAATTGCTACAAAAATGTCTATTTCAGACCAATTCTGTTGTTTTGATATTTAAATCGAATGATCCTAGAGAAATGGGATCAGTTTTAGGATCAAAAAGATGAAGATGATTTAGTTTCTTCTTGGGAACAGATTAGGATCACTTGCTCTGTAGTGAATGGGTGCCGCCAGAATGAAAGTTCAAACAGCTGATAAACCATTAAAATAATCCACAAAACTCAAGTCCATTGGTTTGCATCTTAAGACCCCCATGACATTTTCATCAGCCTTTTGGACGTTGAACTCTTATTTTGATGGCACCTGTTCAGTGTCTTTTTTGTGGGGTGAACTGTTCCCTTAAGCTTTCTACCAGATAATGTTCAAGGGAAGCATTTATCAGCTGCTCTAAGCTACAATTTTGAGCTACTTTAGCTGTACGACTCAAACCCTGAGTATCTCTTTTATCTCTGTTTCAGCTGGGAATGGAAGATGAGGATGTGATCGAGGTGTATCAGGAACAGACCGGTGGCTGTCGGAATGACTAGACCTTTATTTTCATGCTCTTTATTTTTATCTTAATTTTGTATGTATGACATGTGTTTTATTTCATCTGTTTCCTTTTGCCGTCACCTCAAAGGGAAGCAGAAAAACCATCTGGATCAAATAAATAATCTGTCAGGGCTGCGGCGTTTGAAGTAGTCGTGTGGAACTATAACAGAAAATGTTTTTTTTAGCCATATCCCACGTTTGCTATCCTCTTGCCGGTTTCTTCGCTAACTCATCCCTGCCTTCATACGCTTTTTGTTTTGTTTTAAAGGATTCTGGTCACGTTCTGCAATGACACATGTTGTGTTGTGCCCTAAGCTGATTGAGGACGGTCAGTTTATCCATACAGTGCTGCTAAACACCTCTAGATTATACTGTTAAATTCAATCAAGAAGAATTTAGGGTGCCAGCTTTAGCGTTCTTGCATTGTTATTGCATTTCTAAGTAATTAAAGCATTGTTCATTCAGTTGGCAATGATTACATGTGCATCAGTCCTTTACACATTTAATTGTTTTCGGCTAAGTTTTTTCTCGTGAACACACCTGCCATAATGTAATACAAAACCCTTTTAGTATTTTACATTCTGAGAGGCTTATTTATATGCAGTTGTTGTCTGATATTAGGAAAGTATAAAATGTTCCTTCGTTCTTCTTGCATGTGTCTGCAACAGCTGTGTACAGTTGTGCGGTATATAGACACACTACGAATCGCAAGAGGGATGTCATTGTATTGTGTTTTGCATGGTTTTGTCTAATGTGTTAGAAATTGTACCCCTGTCTGAATCTGTGTCACCTCTACTACCTGGTTTTGGATATTTGGCTCACTTGTAGCCACAGTAAAGAATTTCAAATATGAACATAATGGGTAACTATGTTGTTTGATTAGTACTCAGGGGCGTCATTCACATACACAATAAATACAGCAACAGTGTCACTGTGCTCACGTTGCTTTTCCTACACTTTTATATTTTGTAGTTTTCTGCGAGAGGGGAGGGGAATTTGGTCCAGATGGTTTTGTGGATATAGAAGAATTATTACTTTGCTTTTGTCTTGTTTTATAAATAAAAAGTGTCATAAAACGGTTTGTGGTAACGTTTTTTTCTAATAGGAAATGTTTTGTTATAGTGAATGTTTCATTTATGAGCACTAGATGGCAGCAACACCTTTGTAACAAGTTTTCTAATATGTAACTTACAAAACAGAAACTTTGGTTTAATCTTCACTTCATTCAAAATCAAACAAATGAATGTTAAAATGGTAAATATCAGTTACGGGATATGACAAACAAAACGGTTATAAAATGCAATTCTCGTTCCTTTTGTCATTTTAAAACCAGACCAATTTAAGGTTATCTGTACAAAAGTATATGTAAATAGTAATAAAACATTTTAAAACAAATTAAGTAGTATATAAAAACAGCCTTTTCCAATTCTTTTGGTCATACAAAATATATATATAATTATATAATAATATAATTAAAATTCTATTAAATAAAATGACTTAATTATTTACAAAACAAGAATAAAAACAATCTGTAACTTTACAAAACAAAAATACACTTTTTTTTCCAAACCTGTAATGGCAAGAAGAATTTAAGAAGTAATGCTTTTATGCAATGTCAGTTTCTGAAGCAATTACTTTGAGCATATCATTGTTATCATGGGATTGATTCAGTTCGGCTGATGTTGAAATGTATGGATGCATGAAAAAATTTCTAGAACTACTTAACATAGTGATCATTCTTAATTTTACATGACTGCAGCTCTGAAAAGATTAGATTTTTTTGCATAAGTAACAATATTACCTGTCATTTGGTTGGTTTCCAGTGTCCCATTCAAGGATACAAAGTTTTAGGGGTCGTCCTGCAAGTGTTGGGAGAAAGGGTCTTACTTTGCTATACAGAAACTTTGTTTATTTTAAGTGTCTGATATTAAAGCAGGAGGAAAAGAGTGTGTGTGTGTGTGTGTGTGTGTTAAAACGTAAGGGTCTGGGAGTAAGACATGGTGTTGGAAAAACAGCAATGAGAAATAAAGTGATGAGAAAGAAAATAAGTGAGAGATGATATACAAAAGCAAGAGGGATGGAATGAGTTTCTCGGAATGTAAGGGAACACTTATAAATAATGTTCATGTGGTGCTACATGAGCCATACAAATGCCTTAGGGATCTTTAGAAAACAAGGTTGTGTTTCCCCTTCAAGATTAAGTGCTTTTTGAAGTTTCACTAAGGTAATCACTCTGTGTAGACAAAAAGTGTGTAAGAAGTATTTACACACCGATGTATTGCATCTTATTAGTGTTCAAACACAATGCATAGAATTCACATTAATGTGTGTGCTGGTTGTTAGGTACAAAGTGTTGCTGTGGGGGCCTCCGCTATAGCCAAACCCCAACGGGATGATCCAATTTCTGTGCCTGGGATACAGCACCTCCGAAACCCTAAACATTACCAGATGAGGCCCCGCAAAAAAATGGAGGAGGGCTGGCGTGTGTTTATTCAGGGGGGAAGGGTGCAGATCACCTATGAGCTCACATTTTCATTAAGTTTAGCTTGCAATGGAAGGATGTATATGTCTGTGTTGCATATGTAAAAGGATCATATAGCTGAGGAACATTTCCTTCGTTCTTTGTCTGCTTGAGTAAAAGCTTTGTAATGAAAGCATCCTGTAAATTTTAAAGCTCCTTCCTAGTTCATAAAGACCATACAATCAGCTAATCTGCAAAAATGGTTTATTCTTTATCTCTGGAAGTCAGACAGATGAGTAACTTAGGCCTTTATTTATGCACATCACATGCAATACCTATTCGGGGTTCTGAGACTTGGTCCAGAAGATATGGTTACATAATAATGTTCCTAACACCAGAAAAACTAGTAAGAGCAAATTGTGTGAAAGTCTACCAAGCATAGTGCTAGGAAATAGCTTACGGTTGTTTTAACAAGGCCTCTGTTGTGATCATGTATATTCGTTCATGCAGCAGATGTAACTTCGAAATGATAAACAGTTTTGTGGTACATTTTATACAGTAAATTTTTAAACTGTCAGGAGACACAGATTTCAAAATTAAATAAAAGCTTTTATAATAAATGGGAATAAGAAAAAAATTGCTAACGTTAGTTAAAACCTGGCGCGAACTATAAAAATTGGCGCGAAATGTCTCACCGTCGAGTTCGAGCGTTTTAAATATATCACTGTACACAACGTCTGTAAAGAGAGCTTATTTAGAGTAAAGCTAATGAAAATAAAACGCAAGTCTGCTTTTATTGTCGAAAAAACCTCAAAGTGATTCGAATCGTTTATGAACGATTAGAGCGCATGCGCACTAATGTTACTATGGTGCAGTACTCCACCTGGCCTACAGAGAACAGCACTGAGTTGTAGTATTATACGCAAAACAGAAAACGTGAAGCGTCCATAGACGGAAGCGTCACAGTGGATGGAAAATCATCTTTCCATTATCTAAACAGTGACCAACACTATAATTGGACCTTAGAGGACAAAATAAAATTTTTACTTAAAAGACACTGATACACAGGTAGAAAAAGAGCAAGGGAAAGTGTAGCAATATTTTTGGCACAAATACCCGCTGATCTGTACTGTGGGAAACTGAACTGAACTGGGGAAATATTATGTATCAAGAAGGAATGTTTCCCTGGGCAGCCCCACCGTCAACTTCCTTTTCATATTTCTATCAAGGAGAGAGCACAGAATAGACATCAGATACCTAAACCATCAAGGTGATCTGCCGAGACAGCTCTTTACACAGGTAAACAATGTTAACACCATGAAAGACATAGGTTATAGCTTTGTTTGTGGCCTGAGTATCGATACAAATTCAGGTAATTGTATCTCAAGGGATTGAAAGACTGTTCCTATAAAGGGTATGCAGTTACTTGGGAAAACATGTTTCTTTCAGGAGGTGGAAGGCACCTGGGACACACAATAGGTAACAGATTTCCACAAAAATGTACTCAAATGCTCATCACAGATGTAGCTGTTAACCCAATAGGCTTGGCTGTAGGTGACCATAAATTGTCAAGGTGTGGCTATATTCAAGGACCTGTGGGCTCTTTTGTGTGGTGTGGTATGTAAACAGAGCTTGGTTTAGCATCTTGTATCATATAAATTCAGACATGCTTCCTTTTGTTAAAAAGAAAACCTGTGCAAATACATCCGAATTTGCCCTTGGATTGACTTTTGCACTAATACATGGGTGATCCTCGGGAGACTGAGGTATTTCTGGCTTCACTGTTACTGTTAAACTTTTAATAAATCATTTTGTTTTTCAGTTTGGAGCCAAAGTGTCATTGCCCTAACCAGCCGTAGACATACGATAAAAGGTTTATAACCACCAAAAATATTTGGATTAGTACTACCTTTTGTAATAAGAAACAGCAACCAATTCATTTTCTGTATTGCGATGCATGCACATACAAATAAAACGGATTATCGAAAGAGAAAAAAAACACGGATAGTTCATTCTCTGTAAAATGCATTTTAAAATTAATTTTCATTTTATGCTGACTTTAATGGACATTTCTTTGTTATTCTGGCTCCTAAATTATGATTCTAGTCTTTTAAAGTGTCACTGTTTATCATTACTAGCTTTATGCCCAACCCTAAAGTGCTACATTATTTTAGCCTCATAACTCTTAAGTTTCATATTGATCATTTTAAGAGATATCTGAGTAAATTATGATATTTTCACTTAGTTTGGTGTGCCTTGTATGAAATCATACATTATAATTTTAATAATGTGACATCTACCTCTCAAAGTATGTTTGACGTCAACCCTTTTAAAGGTTTAAGTGTTGAATATTACAGGAATTTAAGATCAATGCAAAAACTGTCTTATCTAGCCAATGTCACTGTCAAACACGTTATTTACTGTTAGTATTCTTGTGCCAAGAACACTATTTCTTCACAGAAAAGGACCGAACTATTGAGCTTGACAAGGCAGTGTGTACACATTATGAAATATTAATAAAGACATTATGAGAAATGTACCTCTGCTTGAACTATGTGTTCTTTTTTAATGTAGTCAAGGGGAAATGTCACAGTAAAACAGTGCCAGGGAAAAAGTATACTGTCTTTTTTATTTCAGGTTTTGTAGTTCTAGTTTAACAGTTTATTCAATGTGTTACCTGGGTTTATCACCTTGTGTCTGTAATCTTGTTTTTCGTGGATGTCCTTGTTTTATGGCAAACCCAACAAAGCCTAATCCAAAATTCAGCCGCTCATGTTCTTGCATTTACCAAAAAACAGCCCACATCTCTCCGATTTTAGAGCAATTACATCTCTCTATCACCAGTTTAATTCTTGTTTTAATTTTCAAGGCTCTTTATCTGAAAATTTGCTTGCAGCTCATCTAGTGTTTTTGTTATTATTATTTACTTGCTATTTCTAAGTGAAAATTGTTTCTGCTACACTCATTAACTTAAAAAATGTATGAAATCATGTGACTAATTATTCATTATATATATATATATATATATATATATTCTTAGGAAAAATTACCACCCTGTTTAACATGTATACATATATATACACAGTGTGGTAATTTTTCCTAAGAATGCCCCTTATCTTACCTCAGTAAAGCTGTTATGTTACAAACATATATGTGTGTGTGTGTGTGTGTGTGTGCGTGCTTATAGGCTGGAAGCAAATCACACAGTGACAGTTTACACTGTTGTAAGAAATTCCATAAACCCAACTGTCAATCCAAGTGATGGACATTTCTTGGCTGCACACGCTGTGAATTTTACACACTTCACATCCCCAGAGGCACTGAGTGCCAACACACCCAATCAGACTCTGTGGTGCATGTACCCACACAAATGATCATACTACACTGAAAAAAACAACTGTGTGATATAGAGTTACTAAATATTTAGTTTATTTTGTTTCTGAACATTATTGTTCAAAATACAGATTAAAACTGTGTTTTACAGAGGCAGTATGTAGCATTATGGCTCACTGCCATGTAATCATAATCCTGTACCATTTGGACACAGATGAAACGTGTTATTCCAGATACCGAATACAAGAATTCTGGATCCTTCCTAGTACAGTATCTGTTCTCAGAGATACTGTAACCCACCCACCCCCATCACCTTCCAAATGCCCTCACAGAGAAACAACCCCCAACTCTCTGAGAAAAAAAAACAGTAGTAGGGGATGTGGGATGGGGCGTTTCCCTCACCCTAAAGAATGAAGCAGTATCCAGTTTCATTTGGATAGGAAGGGAAGAGATCTTATGTTTTGGTGCATCTCAGAGCTTCCTGTTGTCCCAGAGGCAGGGTGGCAAACTTCACACCATTCGTGATTATATCCTGTTTTTGTAGGCCACTTTTATGTTTCTTTTAGTCTTAGAAGAAATGTTTACTTTTTCACCACTATAGTCCCCCTTGATTCTTTTGTTCCCCCTTGTCCTTGCTTCTCCCCTCTTAGATTCATGCTACAGACTGAAACCATTAATGGACTCGAGACACATGGAGGGCTGCTCACTTGAGGTCTGTTGTTGTAGTAAATTATGCGGCTATCAGTTTCAACTACTTGCTAACAACTGTTTTGGGGGAAATATCAAAGTGTCGTCGGGGCATCGACACGAGTTACCATTTGTGCAAACAAAATCAAGCCAAAAGCAGCTTTTAAAAATCTAATCACTTTATTAAGTGAAATCGAAAAAGGCCTTTAAAAAAATCATCTGCTTAAATACATCATACATCTTTTGACAGAAATGTGATATTTACAAATAACGAAATAGGGTAACATTTCCTCCTGGACATACCTCCCGGCTTAACATTTTCACTTCAGGCCTTTAAAATGGCAGAATATTAAATTACTTCATGAGACCTGGCTTGATATGGCAACATGGATGAATAAGCAACTCATGACCAAAGAACATTAAATTTAACTAGTTCTGAAATCTAAATAAATGGCCATGTGCAACCAAACATGAAAATATGTAATCTATGAGAAAATGACCAAACGTGGTAAAAAAAACAACAACAACAACAAGAGAGACATTCATTCAATGACAGGAATTGATCAGTACTGCAAGGCACAAGACTAAATGGCAGACATTTTTGGCCACCACGTGGTAAATAAAACGTGGCGTATTCTGATAACCGAAGTCATCATTAAAGTGTAAAAGATAAGAGTTCTGCCATCTTTTCCACTGAAATCATTAGTAGGGTTTCCAAGGCTTAAAAAACATTCTGAGATTTAGTCCATTGGAGAAATGCATGTTCTTTGGAGTTGTGCTTTTTAAAAATGTTGACAAAGTCTGGCCACTTTATAAATGAGAAAAGCATCATGCTGGGCTCACACAGCAGTGTCTTCTACCATCAGCATGGTTTAACGTGATACGTGTGACCTGATCGCAGTTTGCGTTTCCTTTCAATATTGACCTGCATTTCTCACAGAGTTCAGTTCACACTGTCGTCTCGCCCTGGTTGTTGCCGAGCCGCTTGTAAAACCTGCGCCACGACTGTAGAGTTTTTCCAGACCAGATCCAGAATCCTGACGTGATTCCTACGATCATAGTCATGAGGTACTTGATCATAAACACAGTGAAATCCGGAGTCATTGGTGCAAAGTTATTGGCTGGGCAAGGCACGGCAAAACGCTTGCACGTCTGCATGTGCCAGGTCTTTTCCCACTGCTCGCGGAACGCTTGTTCGTAGAAGTAACATGCGATGACTATAGTAGCTGGAACGGTGTAGAGGACGCTGAAAACACCAATACGCACCATCAGCTTCTCTAGCTTTTCCGTTTTGGTGCCATCATGCTTCATAATGGTACGGATGCGGAACAACGAGACAAATCCAGCCAGAAGAAAAGACGTTCCGATGAAGAGGTAAACGAACAAGGGGGCGAGAACGAATCCACGTAGGGCGTCAACATTGTAGATACCCACGTAGCATACGCCGGTGAGAAGGTCGCCATCCACTTGTCCCAAGGCGAGGATGGTGATGGTCTTCATAGCAGGGACGGCCCATGCTGCTAGGTGGAAATATTGCGAGTTGGCTTCGATAGCTTCATGGCCCCATTTCATTCCAGCAGAAAGGAACCATGTGAGAGACAGGATCACCCACCAGATTGAGCTGGCCATGCCGAAGAAATACAGGATCATGAAGAGAATGGTGCAACCTTCTTTTTTAGTCCCTTGAGCCACAGTCCTATAAGCATCATCCCTGAACTTGTCAATGCAGACCACCTTATCCTCCAGGAAAAACCCGGCCGCATAAGCCACCGCCACCATAAAGTAACACCCGGAGAGAAAGATGATGGGGCGTTCCGGGTAACGGAACCGGCGCATATCCACAAGGTAAGTGAGCACCGTGAACAGGGTACTCACGCAGCACAGGATAGACCAGATTCCCACCCAGAGCCGACCGAATTGGACCTCTTCCTCCTTAAAAAACATCAGACCATGCGGCTGTTTGTGCTCACAAGGGGCACCGCAGTTTTTCGCCCCTAAAAACTGGTAATTGAGGTAGGAAGGGACTGTGAGTTGAAGGGGGCAAGTGAAAGCTTGACTTTGGCGTGGCACATGCATACGCGGAGTAAAAGGCTCCGGTATAAAAGGCGCAGGGTCTGTCGTCGGAATGTCTGGGTCTGATTTGTTCTGTCCCACACATATCTCTCCGGCTCCGTGCACTGGGAAGTTCTCACAGCGGAGTCGTTCGGGCCACTGGAAGCCGAACTTGTTCATAAGGGCCTCGCACCCTTGTCTGGCACGCTCACACAGAGAGCGACAGGGAGGAATTGCCTGTTCTAGAACCGTGCAGACGGGCGCATACATGGAACAGAGGAAAAACTTCAAATCTTGAGAGCACTGCACTTTGACCAGGGGGTAGAACTGGTGCACCTCCAGTCCTGCGTCCTCCTGGTTGGTGTGTCCCAGGAGGTTT
This sequence comes from Enteromius thamalakanensis, assembly GCA_032357475.1. Lineage (NCBI taxonomy): Eukaryota > Metazoa > Chordata > Actinopteri > Cypriniformes > Cyprinidae > Enteromius > Enteromius thamalakanensis. The sequence goes on from JAUCMT010000114.1 coordinate 3,972,657, forward strand.
GGCATGATAGTTTGGTTATACTGGATGTCCGTGCACAGAGGGATAGATATGGGTTGGCAGAACCCGTGCTCTGGGACAGAGATGCCTTTCTCTCCGTGATACTGGGCAGAAGACAGTCCAAGCAAAAGTGTCGTGATGAATAACAGGCATGGACTGACTTCCCGTACCGCCATCCTTGATTGCCTGGAAAACACAGAAATGTGGATTATTTACTATTTACTTCTTACAACTAGTAATTATTTTACTAGTAGTACAATAATGACCAGAACCTTTTTACTAAAAATCGCTATTTCTTTACTAAACTATCTGTTCAATTAGTCACTATCCAAGCACTGGCAAGTTCTTTTGTTACTGGAAATGGATCAACCACTAATATATATCAGCTGTTGACTTCAGACAAGAATATCTGTTGCTAGTACCTCTTCATTAGGTATTAATACTTATTCTTTAGTACTTGTAACCATTTTAAATAAATAGTTAATAGAATCTCTACCAATTTCTTAGCACTAACTGAACAGACACACCTTTCTAGTAACTTGTACAGTTTTTTAAATTGTAATTATAAAAGCAGCCACTAATCATTTCATACGACTATCAAGCAATTGAAACTAGTAAGCAAAACCAGTAAGCTACAAGTCAAATTAAGACAACTCCACAGAGTTCAATGGCAAAACTCCCCCAAAAAGTTATCCCCCAAAAATGGAAAACTTTAATTGTTGGTATATGGTTAATGACCAGTCAGAAAAGTATAACTACATGTATGCAGTAATTAATAAACACTGGTCACACTATTAGAAGTCGTAATATTTTAAATCAGCAATTAGTGAAATTGAAAAAGATCATTATCGGACTAATTACACTCAAGAAAATAATACAAAACATAAAATGCACAGTAAGTTAATAAAAATGCAAAAACAAGTTTGGGGAAACTTTTAAACAAAGGAATGTTTCACAGACTAAAACCAAGTCGTGAGATTAAATCTACCCACACACATAATACACTAAACATCATCCACTGTCGAATAAAAACCGAACACAAACAAATGTAAACTTACAAGAATTTTCGTGGTCCGCGAAACTTGTGCTACAATGGGATTTTCCTCCAACCCGATCCGTAGCTCCAGACGTGTCTGATCACTCGTAAGCTTCAAGTCGAATCACAAACTATCCTCCAGCTCAAGAGTGTTTTGCGTTCAGGTATTCATGACCCCTTTTTTTAGACTAGTCCACATATTTCATCATCAGAATCCTCAAACATCTGCCTCCTTTTGAGCTCGGCCCTCCTCTCCCTTACAACACAATGTAAGAAACTTTCTCCGCCACTCCTGTTGAATCTGCAGCTCTATCTCTGTAAAGTTGATACGCTGACTCCACATTGCTCCACAGTAATGATAAAACGGTTTCAAGCAGCCCTTCATTCACACTCACTGGCGCTTCTCCGCGGGGCGCCTTGAAACCTCCTACCTTCCCACCAATGGGAAGATGTGTTTTTCTTACCGCAGCGCTCCTTATTGGATCGGAAGGAATATGTTCGAAAAGGGTGGGATTGTAGTTTCGTCTTCTCCTAAATAAATTTTCTAATTTATTTTAAATATATTTTATGTATAAATTTGCTTTGGAATCTTGGGGCCCAACGTTCAAAGTAAATGCTTTGCTTTTAGTTGCTAAGGTTATTTAGAACGTCTTCAAAATTTGATCATATTTGGAGGGACGATCTTTTTTTGGCGATCTGGGATTCGAGTGCAAGGACCTTAGAAATAGATGTTTGTGCAGTTAAACTAATAGATTTATAGCAGAGACTCCTCAACTGAATGTGATTTCTGCCACATAGATCATAAAGCCATTTGGTGATGAAGTGGGAGCCGGACTGAATTATTACTCTCAAACAAATATAAGAGCACATTCAACTTGTGAAAAGTTAAATCTGGTGATTTGTTACCTGAAAATGGGCAGAAAGCCTGTGCATGTGTACTTTTGATTAATGAGAAATCTGTTTATGAGAAATCGCTGGCCAAGTATTGGAACCTATACGCCAAACTAGTGACATATTCCTGCTGTAAGGGCCATATTTATAGTGACGTTTGAGCCCAAAGATGTGGATAATTCTCAGTGGTATGTGAGGCTTGTAGATTTATACAGCCTGATGATGTAACCAGGACAAATGCATAGGTCGGGACACTGCAAAACTCTTTTTTTAAACGGTCTGAGCCAAACGCAAGGCATATAACAGATGCTGTTAAGAGTATTATTCAAAACAGTTTTTTCCAGTCGTGCTTGTTTTTCCATTTTCTGGTGCACCTTTAATTGAATAGGACAGACAATGTGCTTGTTCTCAAAAGCAAAATGAATTTGATAGCAATCAGAGTCTAAATAAACCTAATCAATGATTTAAAAGATATGTTTATCACTATGTCTGTTCTTTTTGCTTATCCGCATCTCTGCCAGAAAGATATCTGGATCCAATGTCTGTTATACAAACATTTGTCTCTCCCTTTCACATTCAACAGAATATTTTATCCATCTGTCAGCATTCCTTATCTCTTACTGAATTAATCACGCAAATACACAGTATTTGACCAGACCTCCAATATCACTTCAAAACTGATTCAGGGATCTTGCAAGCAGCAGTTTGGACTCAAAGACGGCCTCACGTCTGAAAGAAAGTCTCAAAGAAAACAGATTATGTGAAAGCAGAGCAGTGCTTAGACACTCTTTGTGTCTAAATAGAGGGGAGCGAATGCTTTTCGGCAGACCTTTTAAAAAAAAGATGACATTTGTAGTCTTTAAAGATATGATGTGAAGCTAGTAACTGTTTTTGATATCACACCTGGCCATAAAAAAGCACTATATCAGAATCCCAGGTTGGAAAGACTCTCTCTAAATCTCACACCTAATTACTGCAATGTTTATCTCCTTTCTTTCTCTATTCTTCCCTTCTCTTACACACACTCATGACAACAATTTGTCGTTCCTAACACTGCATTGTGGCTTTCATGGTGCCAAAGAAGCATTTGGTTTTCTTTTGCTGTGTGAGAGAGGTGAGATACATCTGTTTAACCTAAAATAACAACTAATGAAATTTAATGAACAGTCAAATAATTATCTATAACAAAAGCACAATCTACGCTTTGATAAAATGCTAAGGATTAAAAAATATATGTAGTGTAACCCTGTTTTACAGTAGACAAATATATGTTCTGGAAAGGGCTGGCTACAATGTGGGGATTTTGGCTTTACTGATGTTTTCTCTTTAGGCCTCATACTGTATATTATACTGTATGCATATTTGCATATAGCTTTGACCGCTTGACCGTATTTTTCACCTTCTTGCATGTCATGACTGGTTGATAATGCAATGCCTACGCAGTGTCAATCAATCTGCCGCTCAACCATTCACTGCTGAAATCTGAAAAACTAGGAAAACAAAGTCCAAAACCTTTTTTCTGGACAATTCTGGATGTATGATCACAGATCACACTGAGTTCATGCTGCTCGTACACCATTTAAATACTGCGTATGGTGTAAAACGAACCTAGTCAGTCTCCAGATTATAGCTCGTGCGTTCACTGTATTTCCTATAGGGGGGAAGGGGAGCACATTAGATAATTGAGAGAACAATAGAACTAGATATTTACATTTTCTAAAGAAAGAGAATGCATGCAAACCTCTTGGGGTGTTTAAATCTTGTTGCTAAGTGAGCCCCAGTCTCATGAAAATGTGTGTCAATAGTATGCCAAATAAAAACAAAAACTTGTGGTATTGATACGCAAAAATGGTATATATGACATGAATGTGTTTGGGTACAAACAAACCTAATCCTACCCATCACGTAGCATAAACACGCCAAAGTCTATTTTGGCATGTCAGTTCCACAAGTTGTCATTTTTCTTTGGCATATACACGCACTTGATATCAGGTAGTTTATGTGGTCTTGATCTCACCATCATTGCAAAATGAAATAAAATGTTTGGAATTTTTAGAAGTTGAAAAAGCCTGTTAATTGGATTGCTTTCCCACATACAGTAAAACATTGTAAATGGCTTAACATTACATTATATAGTTTTATTATAAATACTTTGTTGTTTACTGTCGAAATGTTTTTTTTTTTTTTACTTAAGAAATAAGATAACTTAGAATAAATGAAGCATGACTCATCATATATAAATATATTTTGAATAAATAATTATTTTATTCTCATTAATGTACTATTTCGTGCAGCATTTTCAATTATTTAGTTAGCATTATTTTAGCATCATATATATACCTGATATTTTTTTCCTTTTCTTTTAGTAACATGAGAATATTTCATCAAGTGAGTTTCTATTTTACCGTCTTTTATTATTATGGTGTTATATTACGGTTATGTAGGAAAACACTGATTATTGATGTACATAACGAAAATACACATTATTTATTTACCATGAATTTCTGGCAACCACTGCCTCTTTTCTGCGTAAATTTAACAGTACATTTATAGTCTTTTTCACTTGTAATTGGGTCTAAACGTCAGACTTCTTAGATAAGAGGTCATGAAAAAGTCTCAAAGTCATTCAAAGATCAAATTCTCACATAATTGCCATAGTAAGAATGCTCTCTGAATGAATCCGCTCATTAAGTTATTAACTCACCTGATCTGCAATAATCCTGACTTTCAATGCTGTACAGCAATATATGTGCAACCTGTGACTAAACTAAAATGGGGGAAATATTCAACAGAATAATACTTCAGTGTGTGTCTGTCTATCCATGTGACCGTCTCTCGCTCTCAGATACTCACTTACTTAACAAAAGAATGTTAATAGGTGTTTCATAATATGCAGCTGTTTCTGGGGCGCTTTTCAGTCATTGTTAAGCCCTTTAATTCATTTCCTCGCTTGCAGCACATGAGTCCGAGTAAGAACAGACCAGCAAAGTCAAACACAGATACCCAGGCAGCTCCATTTTAGGAAAAACACCCCATGCAACATTGTGTCTGTGTACAGTACCGCTAATGGGTTGGTATACATTTGACTTGGTCAGCTCTCAAATGGAGGAAAAGTACATTTACACACTTCTGTTGCTGATACACTTCATCAACAGCTCTCTGCAGACCGAACACAGGGAAGGTTCATTCTAAATGGGTGGTTTTGTTAAAAATCTGGCTCAGAGCAAAGCAGGGGTGAGAGCAAGAAGGAATGCAGGAAAGAGTAGCGCTCCAGTTGGCCCGAATCTGACCATAGATTATTAGTGCTTAGACACAATCTAATGGATACAGAGCAGTGTCAGATTTGTTAAATTATTATCTCTAAAGGGGTAATATTTCCCCCCTGGATTTTTTTTAGGGACATTTTTAAACCCATGCTGACATTTTATTCTAAAACATACTGTGACAGATTTGAGTCATTTAGATTTAATCAGCTTTGAAAATAGGTATCGAATTCTGATACACACATGCACACACATACATTTTATATATTAATGCTGTCAAATTATTCCTCATTATTAATCGCATCCAAAATAAAAGTTTTTGTTTACATGTGTGTTTGCTGTGTATATTTATTATGTATGTATACTAACATATACATGTGTATATTTGAGGAAAATAGGTTTTGTTTATATATAAAATATATGTATTTCAAAATAAATATATGTGAATATAAATGTTTTATTTTATTTTATGTTTTTATGCATTTTCAATATATGTATGTCAGGTGTAAGCAGGTGCGTGAATGAAAAGGGCTCCGAAATAGATCTGGTTTGAGAAAAATAGTCTTTAATGATGAAGCAACACAGGTACCACTGCCGCACTCAGCGCGCAGGGAGAAAAACAGAGTCTCTT
>JAUCMT010000114.1:3978574-3996758 GCA_032357475.1 Enteromius thamalakanensis
AGCTACAGCTGAAAACAGACTAGAACACAAAACACAGACATAGAACAAAACAAGAGAAAAAATCCTGGCTCATGACAATGTACTGTATGTATATATATATATGTATATACATAATGTGTATATACATATACAGTACACACAGAAATATTATGCAAAAAAAGAAATTAAAAGAAAATGTATTTGAACCAATCAAATAGTTAAAATGAATCTATCTATCTTTGAAAATAAGAAAACTGGGACAGTTTTTGCCTCGGTTTCGCTGCTGTGTGACTTTTCCTTTTTTTCAGTTATTTTTTCTACTGCTTTTTATATTTTTCGGCTTATCAAGTCAAAATATAAATGTGTGTTGGCATCTTACTGAATTTCTACCAGTAGGTGCCATCAACTTACTGTCGTCTGCTACAGATGTAGAACCTATTTATTAACTCCTTTTCTTGCTTTCTTTCTCTGAAATCCATATTTTGACAGTCCACCTGAGACAAAGTGCAACTTACAAAAACCAGGCAACCAGTCTCTTCCATGAGCAACTGTCAAAATCCCTCACAATTATATTTTCACTTTCTCTCTTTAAGTTCAGGTAACGGCTAGCATCCGAGACACCAAAAGTGATGTTTGGGCCCCTTGTGTCGTTCCTCTGAGCCCCATGTCTGTGTTCTTAATATAGCAGGAAATCCAGCCTAATACCTCAAGTGCATTAGATGGCGGCAGTGGCTGGCCTGGTCCCCCATGTGCTGCCCTACTTCTATGTAATGTAAACTATAGTATATCAAACTACACAGCCAGATGCTTGATGGGTCAGAGTAAAGGAGAACTGGGAAGATGGGGCAGCGTTGCTTTGCTTGGCAAAGCTTACATAACACTCTATAAGACAGAAAACACAATGATTGGTGTGTAATGCATTGGGCTACAAATTATAGTAGTTTAAAACACACTCTTCTACATGAAAGAAGTATATGAATGAAGTTAAAGAGTTTACAGTCATGCACTTTCACTGGAAATATATAAACGTTACAGTTCATGATGTTATGTTAGTATGACAAGAACATTACATAAGACTAATGTAATAAAAACCCTATTCTTTCAAAAAAAAAAATGTTTTTGTTGCTTTTGAAGCAAGTCTCTTATGCTCAGTAAAGAGCATGTTTTGATCCAAAATACAGCAAAACAAAACTCACATTGTGTAATATTATTACAATTTCAGATATTTTCTTTTTTAGTTTAAAATGAAATGTGTCACATGAATCTTCAGACATTATTCTGACATGCTGATTAAGAAAAAACATTTCTATATTTTTTAGGTTCAGAAAACCGAAGATTAAATATTGCAATTGAAATTGTTTTTGTAACAGTTTAACAGTCTTTATTGTCCTTTTAAATGAATTAAACAAATTCCTACTGAATAAAGAGATACACATTTTATTTACCTTCAATTTTGAATTTCAAATTAACGTAACATTTTCAATCTTGAAACTCTTGTCATGTCCCAAGCTCTTAAATGAGAACTAAGTTGACATTAGCTTTTTCAGTCTGGCAATAAATATAAGTTTATTCCTAATTCTAAAAGAATACTTAACAGCTTAAATAAAACAATTTTTTGTATGACAGAATTTATATGAGCTGTTTGTTTCTGCTTTGAAAGCTTGACACATAGATAAACACATAAATAAACAAGTTCCTTGTTTTTACATGCGTCAAAAGAAAACTGGACATGTTAATGTTTTATAGCCTAGATTTAGCTTTCTTCCTATTTCAGACAGGTTCAGGTTTAAACATGGCGCGCTCTACTAAAATATGTTTAGAGGTTTTGAATAACTACTAGAAAGTAACATGTGCTCAAAAGATTTTGGAGACAAAAGTTGAGACAGTTTAACAGGTACACCTTATCAACAAAACCAAAAAACTGAAAGGTTTCAATGAGCCGCCAAAAGACAATAAGCCCCTTCCCCCAGTTAAAATCCCATTATGTTAAAGGAAACCCACACTCCTCCAGCAGACCCCCCACTGGGCCTCACTCTTTCTCTCTCTTTCTCCAAATAACTAGATAATTTGCATGTTAAGTATGGGTGGCTATTTTGTTGATAATGGTCAATGGAAGAGTGATATGCAGATTAAATGAGTAGGCAGGGGGATCTATTGTTTGAAGACTCAATCTCACATGGAGCAGGGAGGAGAGGAAGACAGGAAAGAAAGAGCACTGAAGGATCGGGAGGAGGGTAAGAGGAAAATATTTTCAATGGGAAAAAAGCCAGTGTTTCATGAGATTCCAGATAGTTGCATAAGATAATAAAGTAAAGACGGTGTCTCTTAAGATTGCTTTCGCAAAAAAAAAAAAAAAAAAAATTGAAACGTTTGATGAAAAGAAGGAAAAAATCCAATTTAATGGAAGATTCCAAACATAGCTGTACTGTTTTAAGTCAGTCTGTCCTCCAAAAACACAGATACAGCTATCAACTTCCATACATGATTAACAGTAAAACGTTTTTTTGTGACAGCTCACACATCCCCTGACGCACAAATCCTCACACTCCGCCCCAGATACAGTGACACCTCTCTGGCTGTTGTGTGTAAATCCAGCCCCAGGCTTGTGAGGCCTGCGTGGAGGTTGGGAGTAACAGCTGTCTCTTGCATGTGTTTGAGAAGCCATGAATAAACAGAGAGAGCCACAAAAGCTGTGAGAGCCCGAGACCACACACGCTCCGAACCCAAAACACTCTCTCACACTTCACAGTCGCCTTCCTCAGCTACACATGCTGCCAAACAAATGCTACTGCAACCTTGAAACGTTACCCAACAGGCCAAATGCCTTTCTCATGTTTATCCTCCACGTGAAAGGCTAATGCAAAATCCTGACACATCGCATTCGTTATTTAGTGCCTGTGTCATTTCAGACAGTGTCATGTGCCATTTGCTTTTTCCTTTCTTCATATACAGTCAACAGTAACATAAATCTGATAACAGAATTACAGTAGCTAGCAAATACATTTGAGCTATACCTTCTCAGTTTATGCATAACCCTCGGGTGGAGTCTCTTCTGCTCATCAAGCCTGTATTTATTCAATCAGAAATACAGAAAAAATTTTAACTTTGTGAAATATTATTGTAATTTCTAATATTGTTTTCTTATTTGAATATACTTTAAATTAGAATTTATTTCTGTGACGCAGTACTGAATTTTCAGTATGTTTACCCCAGTCTTCATTGTCACAGGATCCTTCAGAAATCATTGAACTGCTTAATGTTGTTTTTTTGTAACCTGTGGTACTTTTTTTTCTTTGATTCATTGATTAATAGAAAGTTTAAAAGAACAATATTTATAAATATACAAAATAGAAACTATTTCTAGCAATATTAGTCTTTACTGTGATACATATTCATTTAACACATTCCTCCTGAATAAAAAATAAATAAAAAATGACTGACCCCAAACTTTTGAATAGTAATGTAATGAACATGGTCCATAAAAGACATTGTCAAATATAGTCCGTCTGCCATCAGTGGTTCAATATTTATGAAGATTTCTTTTATACACAAAGAAAAGAAAAAATAACAACTTTATTTGTTTTCTAAATGTACACTTTGATTTGAATGAAAACAGTGTATCCTTGTGTTGTGTGTGACACAGAACAGCGTCTACAGTTTGTACTCAAACTCTCCAAAATGGTGCAACGGTGACATGGAAAGACACAGAGACAAATTATTTAATAAAGTCGATGTTTTTTATTTTCTTTTTATACAAAGGGTATTCTCATCACTTCATAAAATTCAGATTGAACCACTAAAGGCAGATGGATTGTTTTTCACGATGTCTTTCATACTTTTCTGGGTCTTGGCAGTGTTCATTACTTGGCAGTCAATGAGCCTCCTGGTTTTCATCCAAAATATCTTAAATTGTATTCCGAAGACAAGCTTTTATGGGTTTGGAACGACATGGTGGTAAATGATTAAGGGAAAAAAAATCATTTTGGGGTGGAGTAGCCCTTTAAGTGGATTGGCAGACAGATAGATACAATACTTTAAAGAAAAAACATACAGTAGCTCAGCTATAATATAGTTGCAAAGACATAGTACTTAGAATGTTGTCAGTAGGTGGTCAGTGGTGTTCTTTTGTTTCAAAATTGTTCTTTTTGTTTAATAAGCACTTGATTGCATGCTATTATTGGTTGCTGATGCTTTGCTATATGATTGCTAAAGTCTTCTTATTGGTTACAGACAGACCGATAGATAGATAGATACAAGCTCTGTATATGGTTGCTAAAACGTTGCTAGGGTGCTCTGAGTGGTTGCTAGGGTGTGGCTAAAGTGTATTGAGTGGTACACATTTGTTAGGGGGTTCTGGAAATAATAAGCCTTGGAATAATTATAACTAATAACTTTGATGTTATAGGATTTCCAGTAAGGAGCAAACTGTGCACATGGACTGAGAAGTATGACTCAAGTTTTCTTTTCACCTCTAACAAATCATATTTAAGTGGAGAGCGTGTTAGAAGAAGCTAAGAGGAGATTTCAGGGTGTTAGACTGGAGATACTGTAGTTATTCCGGCTGAAAGTATCCTGTTGTGGGTGGAGTGGGTGATGACAGATGAATGGTTTAATGGAATGTCCTCATGCATTCTCAAATCATCAGGATATCGCATGAGATGCCTGAACACTGAAGACAGACGGCAGATTCATTTTTGTTCTTTGTTTGCTCAGTTCTCCGTGGATCCTAAACCTATGTTTCTGTAGGAATACACTGGAACTGTCTCTCCTCAAATTGCACACTCTTAAATGCACTTATGGGTAAAAAGAAACGGGTATGTGGACCATTGCAGATTGCTTTAATTTAGCAGTGAGTAATGGATCTCCACCACTGTATTGTGCACACTTTATGAGTGAGTATTGGTCCGTGTGACGTTTTTGGCTGGTACGTGTGTTTATACAGGCCTTTACCATTTTATATCTGTCAGAGCTTTACCGACATCAGTAAGCACTTAATAGTTTCTACTTTACCTAACGGAGGTCTTATGACCTTGTGCTTTGACATTAATTAATATCATAAACATAACCCATATAAAACCTTGCTGGCGCTGCAATAGCGTTAACAAGACCACATCAAAGTGAGCTAAGCCTAGGAAAATACATACTGAGAGAGACCATCTGAGCTTTCAGCTTTTCATTTCATGGCCTTGAATCACTCCGTCAGAACTCTCTCCACCCACCGACTCCCGTGACGGAAACCAACACACACATTTCACAGACTTGCTGAAATCAGCTTTATGATGAAGAACGCTAAAATGTCTGCAAAGAAGTGTGAGGCTAATTCTTATCCTTTTTAATACACTTTTTTTGTCATGATGGGTTCATTTACCTACGATATTTCTACTTTTGTTTCTGTACTAAAAACATAGTGACCCTTTTGTGACGACATGCCACGATAAATGCATATTTTCTTTAAGCTAAATTTTTCTTTAAGACTGGTCACAGTTTTTTTTAAATTCATATATATATATATATTAGGTATATACATATATATATATATATATATGGTAAATACAAAAAATAAAAAAGATCACTACTAGTTAGTCAGACTAGCTCTTACCACGAAGGCTAAGTTCATGCAACTGTCCCCAGCTCTTGATTTGAATTTGTGCGAAAGATCGCGCCCTCTAACGGCTGGTACAGTAACTGCAGGAGCGCTGACTTTAATAGAACCAGATGGAAAAAGATAGAAGAATGGAGGTTTGATTTTCCTGTATGTGTGTGTGTGTGTTTGCTTGTGTGTGTAAAGCCCTTCAGGTTTAAATGAAATGTGATCTCCTGCAAGCTTGTTGGTACATTGTGTTGCCCATTTGGTTTCATAACGAGACAGGAAGTTCTACTCTCCGCACCATCTTCATATAATACCCCAGAAGTTACACAACTCACCTGATCCAGCCCAATGAAAAGTATTCCTTATTTGTCCCAAAATGTCCATCCCTTTCTTTGTAGTTCCTCTATCTGGATTGTGTTTAATGGATGGTTAGCATAAAAAAAACTGTGGTCTCTCAAGCGGGGGTCTTGTTGTCTAAATGGCCAAAATAAATCACGCCAAACATCTGGCTGAGACTCGGCTGATTAAAACTAGTTTGAATGATCTATGAAAAAGAAATATAAACAGAATAAGAAAATGTATTCTTATGATTTAAAGCAGAACAAAACAATAATTATATAAAATTTTGTAATTTTATTTTTATATTTATTTACTCCATTGAATCTAAAGACGCTGGTGTAATTATTTCAATATTTAATCAGAAGTCAAGACACAGTGGGATTGTATACAATTGTATGAACACATACCCAGATTTTACAGTATTGCATTATGTTAAAGTGTGTGAAAGTACCCAGGCACATCCATTAACGACATCAGCATCGAGTGACTGGCAAAGTGATTGTTTCTATTATTTGAAACTTTTTTTTTTTAAATGTCGGTGACCGATATTGCTTTACATTTCTCCTTTAGAACACAGACTGAGAAGCAGCACATAATGTGAATTTCAACATCATATACAGACATTTCTAATATGTAAAAAATGTAAAGATACAGAAACTATTAATTATGAACTTGATACAAACACAGCTAAAAACAGTTCTGAACATGTTTCGACACAGTGGGCATCAGCGTACAGGAGAAATATGAGTATGTGCATTACAAAAACAGGTAATTTCGGGTGAGACTCTCCAGGTGTGTTTTATGAATGCATACAAGTCGTTTTTTTCACCTGCACACTACACAATAGAGCTTTGAAATATTAGTAGGTATATTCTTCCACATATTTTCATATCATATTCCCAAATCATCTCTCTTGCGCACTCTTCATCTCTTTTCTGTGCAAAATATACAAAAACTAAATTACGTATATAAAATTAATAAGTGCATATAATTGAAACGTATTCACAATGAAAGTGTACTGTAAACAGTCTCTGGACATCAGTTTGCAGAAATCCTCTCTCTATTTTCTCATCTATTTCCTGGGAATATGTGAGACTTCCCATTTCAACTGCCCCAATTAAAAGAATAAGAAAAAGCGGTAAAACTATTTGTGCAACAAACTGGTGTGTTTATGATTATTATAATAAAATAACATGATAACGAATACCAGTTTGCAACATCAAGCAGCGTAAGGGACTATTTTTTGTACAGGTAAAATGATAGGAAGCCTCACATGTTCAAGTAACAAATGGATGAATGCACTCCCGCATTAAAAAAAAAGGTCTATATGGATCTCAAGATATAGAATGTATATGAAATACAGTGGTAAAATCTGGTACACTAGGTCCAAATTGTAAAAATGTAATCTCATTTTATGAAAGAGAATCTGATATTCTTTCAGAAACATATTTGATTAAGCAGATTAAGATCTGAATAAACAACATACGAACTGACCATCATGCTGCGACAGGGTTACATTTGCTCATGCTGGTGCGTTTTTTGGTTTTGCAAGCACACCAACTATTTACAAAAGCGAGACTTTCACCAGCACTTGGCCAGAGGAGCAAGAGGCGATTTCATTCGTCTGCTGGGGCTGAAGATATCCCTTGCTTCGGTCTCTAACCTCACACCCGGCACCTTAAAGATGGACACAGCTGACGGAAAAAGAGAGAAGGTTAGGAGCAAAAAGACGTTTCTAAGATTGCATAATCTCTTTGCATCTTGAGTCGGCGTTGAAAAGGTTGCCAGTTTTGACAGTAACTAAGAGGGATTTAACTTTGATCTTGTCTGTAACGGGACCGGATTAACCTTTGAAGCCGGAATTGCGTGCATTCCGCTCATATAGTGAAATTCTCCAGCACTTACTGTCCCTTAGATGCATTAACGGAGGTGGAAGAGTGTTGAAATATGGGTGTAGCAATGCATCCTGGGCTGAAATCCTGTCCTTTGGATTCATCATCAGCATCTGCTGGGCCAGATCCTCCGTCTTATAGGGTAACTGAGCGAGTCTAAGCCAATGTACACACACACACACATAAAGAGAGCTATGGGTCAGACATCCATTAGAGGTGGGGGTGGAGGAAGAGAGATGAGGACCGCTATACAAAAACCCTTCTGTTCCCACTCTGAGCCAAAACGCACACAAATATGCACACAAGCACGCACGCATGAACTGGTCTTACCTTTTCCAGACATCTCGAAATTGCTGGGGCTTGCAGGGCAGGAACCACTCTACAGGAACACAAAGAGACCTCTTTTAGTTAACAGACCACCAGAACATCCAGCTCTGATCAGGTATCTTCACTCAAAGCACGTTAAGACAATGAGGCACGAGACAATCTATGAGAGCCTTCATCTCTTGTGCTGTTCCAAATTTGTATCTTCTGTGGAGCACTAAAAGAGATATTTGGCAGAATGTTCACGCTGCTCTTTTACAAATTAAGGGCTGTAAAGTTCACTTAAAAAAAAAAAATAGTTCACCCAAAAATGACAATTTCCCCCTATTTTATTCACAACCCAAGCCATCCTAGGTGTATATGAGTTTCTTCTTTCAGACAAACACAGTCTCAGTTTTTTTATTTATATATCCTGGCTCTTCCAAGCTTGGTAATGCTGGTGGATGGTGGCCAACAGTTATATATCCCTTCGCAAGAGAGTTGAGTTCCGGCTCCTTAGCTGACCTCTGACTTCATGTATGATGTAAGCGCAGAAGATAATAAATGAATGAGGATAGAACAATACAAAATAAAAAATTACAAAAAGTCACAATTTCACAATTAGAACGAATGCAGCTTAACTCATACATCGATGTAGAGGTCAGCCAAGAAGCCATTTTTTTTTAGATGACAGCCAATGGTATGGTACTGTGTGTACGCTTTTGATATATGGAAAAAAGCAGCATGGACATTCTGATGAATTGCTTCTTTTGTACAGTGTCCTTATTATTAACTAAAATGTAAAATAGTAAATAATTTAGTTAACTGAAATAAAAAATAACAATAAAATGTTGTCTTGGCAAGTAACTGAAAAATATAAATTGTATGTCCGAAAATTGCTAAAATTAAAAATAACTAATACAATGACAACAAATAAAAAAATGTAAGTAATGTAATAATTGTTGGGCCGGGAAGTATCACAATATATATCGTGGCTATGATATATGAGACCCTGGACCACAAAACCAGTCATAACGTCCAATTTAGTGAAATAAAAATGTATACATCATCCGAATGCTGAAATAGTTTGTTAAATAGGACAATATTTGTCAGAGATATAGCTATTTTAATTTCTGGAATCTGAGGGTGCAAAAAATATTTTATAAATCGCCTCTAAAGTTGTCCAAATGAAGTTCATAGCAATGCATAATACTAACCAAAATTAATCTGGGATATATTTACGGTACAATTTACAAAATATCTTCATGGAACATGATTTTTACTTAATATACTAATGATTTCTTCAAATTGCTACAAATATACCTGGTTTTGTGAAATAAAGTCTTTCTCATATTATCTATTGTTTATAATTTGTAAATTTGTTCTAACTTTTAATAACAAATATTTACAATAACAACATTGTTATATATATAATCATGAAATATAATTCATGTTGTGAAATGTCATATTAACCACCCCTATATAATTGTATTTAAATAATAAAATAACTGCTGAGACAGTGAGCTATAGTTTCCATTTTGTGTAAACTACATCTTTTTTTAACATCAAAAGAAAATTTCTAACCACTATAAAGAACCCTATAAAAGTACTAAAATACTATAAAGAATGTTTGAAGAAGCTTTAAAATGAGTGTCCTTCTTGTCAGGGTTTGTGGTCACGGCCACCCGGTCATTCTTGGCTGAAACCTGAGGCCACACTTACGCTTCAGCACACCTGGATATACCTGAGAGACCACAGCGGGTTCAGGTAGCTTCTTTCCAACACATACACACACACACTTGGAGCAGCCCCGGGCTTGGATAAACCCAGATTCATAGAGAAACACAGCAGGCTAGGCCTGCCAGGAGTTTACCTACCACACACACACCGTCTCCATCAGTACCCACACACTCTAAATGAGGCATACTTCCCAAAGCCACCTCACATTGCTCATTTGTGCACCTGTGAAATGAGTCTGCACTTTATTTCCAGGACTGCAATGGAAAGACATCAACCCCCTTCCTGCATGAGTGTGTGAAGGTGTGTGTTTGTGTCTGACTCAAAGGTGTCAAGTCAACTCATGGCCAACACAACCTCTAACAGAACACCTATACACACAAAATGATTTATACTAGAAACACAGCTTCAGCACAACTCTGCGAATTTGCTCTAGCCATTTTCTGTTTGTATGACTGCATGTTATTAAAACGACAGGCCCTTGGCAACAAGTTTACACCCACACACTGCCAAGCACACACACAGTGCATACAGATGACGGTGTCCTTATAATTCTACATTTATGGATGCATGCGCATTTACTGAATAACAGCATCTACTAAACTGTAAAAAGTCAAAAAGTTGACTAGCAATGACAATGCTCTCATTTACTCATGACTTTCTTTCACAGAAAACACAAAATAAAAAATTGTTTGAGGAAGAAACTTGATATTTGAAACTTGATCATAATTTTACCATGCAAAAGAAAGCAATTATCATGTGAATATGCTGCTGTAGGTAAATAATTTGACAAATACCAAAGTGCAATATATTGTTTATTGTGTTGTCAAGCGATTAATCGCGATGAATCACATCCAAAATAAAAGTTTTTGTTTACATGATATATCTGTGTGTATTGTTAATATTTATTATGTATATAGAAATACACACACATATAGTATATATCTTGTAAATATTTACATTGGATATTTACATATACAATATATTTATATATAATAAATAATGCTATGAATATATATTATATATATATATATATATATATATATAAAAATAAATATATATATATATAATTAACATTATATATATAAATATATATATAATTAAAATTATATATATATATATATAATTAATTAATATTAAATATAGAAATATATATATTTATATATAATTTGAGTGAGTGTTAGTGGTAAATGTAATCAAAATGAAAAAAATAAGAAACGGCCCAGCACAAATTATCAGTCCTACATCAAATATCAATAAAATAAAAAAAAATTCTATCAATGTGGCAGAAGAACTGTAGTTCTAAAATGGGGTCTTAGCAAACTTCCCACAGTCTTGGAAAACATGAGGTCACCTTATTTTAAAAGTGTAATTTCTAGATGTACAAATGAAACATTTCAACTCAACTGGCATTTAATGAACTTAAATTGTTTTAGCTTCAAGATCTAACCTTTTTATCAGATAGAAATTGAGTAAAAACATAATAAAAAAAATCCTTATCCAGCAAACCATAAACAACTGTAAAAATCATTTGGCCTTTGAATATTATTGTTGTGAGAGAAGTCTTGGAGTCCAAATGTTTGAGAACCACTGCCCTAAAAGGAACCATAAAAACTGCCGTATGATTTGCGGCTATATTTAAAATCTTTAGAGACCATATGAGATGAGGCATGCAAGAGTGAGCGGCTTTGATGAACTGCATGATGCATCTGCACTTGGCAACTCTAAATACGTGCATGTGTGAATGAGATTGAGAGCTATGATTTAGAGGAAGATTGTCAATGAATAACATCATAATACAAACCATATTTTGTGTCCCACAGAAGGAAGTAAGTCATACAGGTTTGGAACAACATGAGAGTAAAAGATGACAGAATTCCATTTTTAGGGGAAATTACCCTTTAAGAACATATTTTTTCTTGATCTAACTCCTAAAATTACTATAATTGCTATAACATAATTTTGTTAAGTTTATTCAATTTAAATTTCATTATTCCATTGACTTACATAAAACCAGTTAATGCAAGTACATTTTTATGTATCTAACACAGATGCATGCATTTAACGACTGAGACAAATCTGTGCTGAGGCAGGAAATCACCTCTCATAGCGGACACATCTGTGAGATTACAGTACAGAGACGGATGAAAGAAGGGTATTGCACACACCTGGTTTATAGTTTGGCAGATCACTGACACCTGGCCAGCTCTCCTCAGTCGGGACCCCGAGGACCTCAGAAGGAAAGAAGATGAGAGATTATTCACGAGGAAATACCTCGAATAAATACCTGGATCGAAGAGAATCTTCACACAGTTTTAGTACATTCTCACAAACAGACTCACAGCCCAAATCTTCAACAGCTGCTCAAAGACATCAGCTACTCCAGGAAACGCTGGTGACCCCTGTAGCATCTCGATAAAAATGCAGCCGGCTCCCCTAAACATCAACATATATATAAATACACATCTGTCAGACCAAAACTGAGTGTTGGGTAACAGCTGATTTTTATTTCAGTTAAAAATATAATATAAAAATGCAATAGATGACCAAAACATTTTAGTCAATTATTATTATTATTGTTTTTTGCATATCTTAAGTTGGATAATATATAACAGGGTTTGGTTGTTGTGATTAATTAGCAATCAGTTTTTTCCATCATTAATCTGGAATGATAAAACAAAGAAAAACAAACGCACAAGGCAGGCTGCGTTTATACGCTAGTTACATTCAGACACAGATGAGCTTTTTACTTAAACAAAATGCAAGAACGTTAAACAAACAACATCACATTGTAGAGCAATCAAAAAATCTGTAATAAAAACTATAAAATAGCACTGTATGAAAAATGACATTATTCCGAGTATTCGCAGATTCGCAGAGGAAATCATTTATTTAACATTAGATGAAACCCTACCATATGTGTAATATTTCAGTTTACAGTGAAACATTATGTAAGTGAGCCGTTGTCGTTGTTGCAACAGTCATGAGATGATGAATGAGTAATCTGCCTGCTCACATTAATGCTGTTTTAATCATAGTTTTTGGGCCACCTATGATTCATCTCCAATTTTATCTACAGTGTAATGCTATTCAATGCGCTCAAACCTGTTATTTTTGAATTGCTCTGGGAGGAAAAAATATAAATATATTCCAGTTTGATCTAATTCATGACGATTGTAGCCTATCGGAAAGTAAAGTACTGTAAGTGCACTAAAATATAGCTACTCTTTAATTTGAACAGTATTCAGTCCTGGTTAATGTTTTATAATACGTATAAGCTTGCTTGATTTTATTGCTCTATAATGTGATATGCTTGTATGGTATTCTTGCATTTTTTTAAGTAAAAAGGTGGTCTGTTGTTGAAGTATTGCAAATTCATACATACTATGCTACTGGCATGTATAAAGCTCCTTATGCTTCTTAAATGTATACATGTATGTGTGTGTATTTATACCAAGTAATCATGATTAATTGATTTGACAGCATTATTTTTTTTCGTTCTTTAATTAACATTAATGACACAGACAGCAGTAGGTATATTAAGTGACTATCACTTTAAGACCAAATGCACAAACATGCACACATTGTGAAAATTTTTTAACTATTTAAAAACAGTTTTATCAACTATATGCATATTGACTTCTCTTTCTTATCATCTTGAGCTTGAAAAGTTTTAAATCATTTAAATGCTTAAACGATCAAGAATTGCACCAGTTGCTCTCACTATTATGAATATTTCTGAGAAGAATGAACATGTTTGCGTGTGTGTGTGTACAAGGACTCACCAGATGTCCAGGGCTGTGGAGTAATCAGTGGAGCCCATAAGAACATCTGGCGGGCGGTACCATAAAGTCACGACCTCAGCTGAGTATGTTTGGCACGGTATGGACTTAGATCGGGCCAGACCTGAATGAATAAAAGGCCCATCATGGCTTAGAATGCATAATGGAGCATATTAGAAAGCATGTTAGTGTTTGTGTAAGTGAAACTACCAAAATCGGCTAATTTGAGCTCCCCCAAATAACTGATGAGCAAATTTTGAGGTTTGAGGTCTCGATGAAGAATTCTTCTGCTGTGGATGTAAGACAATCCTCGCAGCAACTGAAACATGAAGAGCTGGAGAAACAGACTGAGCGTGAGAAAGCCAGCTTATTATTTTGACCTTGTGTATTTTTTACGCATTCATGTGTTTGTTTACCCTGATGTTGTACGAGTGAAGTCCGCCAGGATGCTGAATCATGTATTGAGCCAAATCTGTTTGCTGGGAGCGAAAAATATGTCAAATATGACTGACAGATACAAAAAACGAAGAAAGTGACTGCCAGCGTCTTAGACTCACCACATACTCAAAGACAAAGGTGAGAGACTCTCGCGTGTGGATGATGTCATGAAGCAAGACGATGTTGGCATGTTTAAGGCCCTTTAACAAAGAGGCTGGGAATAATCACAAATAAACAGGCATACGGTTTTAACAAGTGCAATGCAATCCCATATCAAGCCTTGCTCACCAAGGCTCTTTCATTTAAAATAGATTAAAAACTGTAACATAGTAAAATATTATAACAATTTCAAATTTTCTGTTTTAATATATTTTAAAATATATATATATACTTTATTAAGAAAAAGTGACATTCTAGATAGTGTTGGGCCACCTTGAATACCCCACATTACAGAACTTTGATTCTTCTGTGTGTGTGTGTGTGTGTGTGTGTGTGTGTGTTTTGCTGTTGCTATACCTTCTCTAATAGCTGTGAATGGAATTCCTTCCTCAGTTTTCGTGTGAATCACCTTTAAAGCCACAAGATGACCATTTATCCTATTACAAACACAGAAAAACCTCAGCATAATTCACAAACAGTTTACCTGACCTCTGCTTTCTGGAGAATAAACACCATCAAAAGCTCTTCCTTTTAAAGACATTATGCACATTTGGAGTTTTGAATATTGGCTATAAGGTTATTTATACGCTAGTTTATTCCTGGAAAATGTAAATTGTAGAAATTTTTTCAATGTTAAGAGAATGCGCCTTTGATCAAATAACACCTGCTTATGTTATGACTAAAAAGCTCTTTGATGTGTCCTGCCCCAGCTTCCTGTTTCAATAGGAAGTAATGCAATCTGCAATTTTATGGATTTGGAAAGCCTATCTGGTGGTGTTTAGTAGTGGTTAAATTTATGATGCCATTTTTGGAACGTAAATCCAACCGCTGTGGATATTCCAAAATTGCGTATTTCAAGATCAGTTTAGGTGAGGTAATATTGTTCCTTTAACCACATAAATAAGCAAAACTGTTACTTAATGTACAGCTTTCTATCCTAAGACAGCTGCAGATGTATGGGAGCTGTTTCTTATTACAAAGCGTTGGTTGTTTTACAACAACATCAAACTTCCTCTCAGTGTAAGCCTCGGGAGGGTATACATATGTTGCAGGATGACCTTATAAAATGAATCCATGTAAAACAAGCTGCCATATAAGAACTCAATGAATGCCTACAGGGAGGCAATGAAAAGAATCATTTGCTGTCTATTATACAGAAGAACAAAGCCACAGGGTGGTGTATCTGAATAATGTGCTTGCTAACCGAATACTGCCATAAAACATTCATCTTGTCTCAGTTTAGAAATGTCTCCCTATTGGCGTCATCTAGATATGAACTACACTGTTTTGAGTGTGTCTATGAGTATCGGCGTATACTACAAACCTGCTAATTCCTTTGTACACTGTGGCATATGTGCCCTCTCCAAGTTTTTCAAGATTCAGATAAGATGTTGCGTTCCCAAATTGCAGGCCAGTTTTCTGTGAATGAAACGCACATGCTGTTATTTCACCAGCCAAGCAACTGCCATTGAAATTAAAGAAAGGTATAGATCTCTTTGGTGCACCCCAATACATTTTTAACTCAAAGCAATGAAACCAAAGCAATGCAAGTTTATATATATATATATATATATATATAAGTTAAATATATTTGATAGATCAGGTTTTCATACAGTGTGATATCTTTAAAATAAAATGCTCAAAAAAGAAAAAATGTAAAAGAGTTTTATTCCAAGGTCCAAATTGAGCCAAAATATGTAATTCTGTGCAGATGCTATGGGCAAAAATTAAGATGAAATTGTAATAGTTTGTTATTGTAAATCAATAAGATCCCTATAATAGAATAACAAGCAAAAAAAATGCATATTTTGTGACTTTATATCTCCCCAGTAATATGTCTTGGTAAGACAATATTTAAATTCTCAATTTTCTAATAAAAGCTCTGTAATTTTTATTGCAGCGGGCAAAACATATGCCGCGATGCAATATAGTGATGACTGAGAAATGTATGGGTAAACATCCCTCAAAATCTGTTGTATTATATTTAATACATACATTTTTAATACATACAAATGACGTATGGAGATGCAAGTAAACCCAAGTTGTTTCAATTTAGTAAATGTTAATCTTAAAAAAAGTATCAATAAGGCTTATAGGGTTAATATTGCTAGTATATTACAATGTGACAATGTTGACAGTTTATATAAATGTATTGCAAATTGTTACTGTTAAAAGTAACATTGCTCAATACTGTGCATTGTTTGCTCTCTGTGTATCGACGCTTGAAGCCCTTGTGTGTGTCTGAGTTCCTCACCCACTGGAACTCTTGCTGGAAGCTCTTTCCTCCCATAGGATCACTGTTACTGCGACCCCTCTGAACTCTGAGCCGTCGCACCTGCAGTGTGTGAAACCAGTGCGGCTGTGGTTTCTCCACCCCGTCCAGCTCACCTAGCTGAAAGCAGACACCAAGACACCGGGATGGTTTGATCTATATCAGATACAGTGTGCGATGTTATTACACCTTGTTTCGCTGATACAGCCATCCTACTGTATCCATCACACCTGTCTGTATAAAGCGTGTCCTCATTTTCATGCATATGTGGCTTCAGGGTTTTAATCTGTACCCGCTCTGAAGCTCTGAATCCTAAAGTGCTTTACATGCTGATTAAATGCTTTACATTTAAATAATACATTTAAATGATTACATGTATACGCATATGTATATGTATATGTTGCTGTCAATGATTAACTGCATCATAAATAAAGTTTTTTGTTAACATAATACGTTTACATGTACTGTGTATATTTATTATGTATAGCATATAAACAGCATATGTTTTGAAATATATTTACATGTATATTCATATAAATTTATAAATATTATATTTAATATAATTCATTTATAAATTATATTTAGTATAATCTAAACATAGCATATTTTTTTTAAACATATGCATGCATGCATCGCAATTAATCTTTGGCCAGCAGTAATATATACTGTATATACATACACAAACACACACACACTTGTTTAAAGAAATGAAATGCATTGAAATGCATTAAACTGATCAAAAGTGAGTAAAATATGTATAATGTTACGGAAGATGTTCTTTAAAATAAATACTGTTTTGACATTCATCGGTAAATCCTGGAAAAATGTATCACAGTTTCCACAAAAATCTTAAGGAGCAGAAATGATTTTTAAATTTAGTAACAATTTGAAATATTTTTTGAACACCAAATCAGCATATTATAATAATTTCTCAAGGACACTAAAGACTGGAATATCCATTCAATCACTGGAATAAGTTAAAATAGAAATTGAAAATTGAAATAATTTGTAAAAAATCTGAATAATATTACACAATATTACTTTTTTTGTCAAGATTCTGTGTGTGGCTAAATGGGTTTTCTTGTGCCCCTGTCTAGTCCTTTGTAGTTTTGTGCTCTTCTCTTGTTTTGCTTTTAGTTTGTATTTGCTTTCTTTTATTTTAGCATCATTAGTTCTTCTAGTCTTGATCTCTTGTTTTGCACTTTATGATCATAACTACTTTTTAAAAATGATTCCCTTGCCTGCTTCTTGTGTATCTCTGTGGAGTCTTGCCCTGTCTTGTCTTTGTACCTTAGGTCCTGTCCCCACCCCACTGGTTCTCCTTGCCTGGCACCTGGGACTCAATTTCAGCCTACATATATCTAGCTCAATCTTGTCTTGTTCTCTCTATCTCCCCAGTCAGGCTTCTCCTGTTGCTGTAATAGTCTGCCAGTTGCTGCCTGAGATTGTTCCAGTGCTCCTAATGTTCTCACTTCTGCAATTCGCTATCCTCTTGTTATAATCAATCTGTTTTGTTAATAAAGCCCTCTCTTTACTCAACCTGCGATTGGGTCCTCCTTCCAAATCCCTGACCGTTTTTACTGATCAAATAAATGCAGCTATGCTGACAATAAGAGACCTTTTCTTGTTTTTTCTTTGGGGGGGGGGGGGGGGGGGGGGGGGGGGGGGGGGGGGGGGGGGGGGGGGGGGGGGG
>JAUCMT010000114.1:4005207-4016683 GCA_032357475.1 Enteromius thamalakanensis
GCATTGAAGCAACTGCCATGTGATTGGTTGATTAGATAATTGCATTAATGAGAAATTGAACAGGTGTTCCTAATAATACTGAGGGTGTAAATATATAGGACTTTAACATGTTATTTCATGAGGTCTTTAACCCAGACCACGAAAATGAGTTGTAAAGACATTTTAAAATACACACCAATAAAAGAAACTGGCCCCCGATATTAATTAAAATAATTACACAGCAAGACATGCAAATAAACTTGCAAAAAAATTAAAAACTTCGAGTTAGATGATGCCAAAAATGATCTAAATGTCAAAAATGTAATAAATCAGCATGCACAATTAAATATCCAATATCATTCGACAACTGCATATATTATACAGAAACCAAACGCTTTTTTTTTGCTTTCAGTTCTAAAAAATGCAGCCTTGTTGAATGCTTACAAGACAGTAATGAGCTACTTTTGTAGATGGTGAGGAAATGTGCTTAAACACATGTCCAGAAATAGCCAGTGACAGATTTACCACCAGTGCGATATACTTAAAGTCAATGACTTTCACTAGTGCCTGTTTTTTTCTCACATAACACACAGTTTTCTTCGCTCCCAGGCCTCCTCCTGCCTCTCAGGAGATGGACACAGATGCTGTTGCAAGCTGTTTTCCTCTCACCTACAGGAACCTGCCCGTGCCTCCTCCATCACAACAAAATCTTACTTCTGCCATGCAGTAAACCAGGGATAAAATCTTTGCAGTGTTTTGCATCCACAGGATCAAGCAGAATCATCATTGTTCTGATACAAGGATACACAGGCTATTTGTCTTCCAGTGCACATTGACAATGACATGTGCTTAGACAACAATCTGTTGGCTTCTTCTGCTGTGGTTTAGTTACATACCCTGATGAAAAAACATCTCAATGCAGCCTTATGAGGAAAAGATGGTCCGCTTGGTTCTTCTACCAGAGTTATTTTATATTCTGTTCTTTTTGACCATTTGAAAAAGCTTTTACTTTAAAATTTTATTTTTATTCATTTTGTATTTTTGTTATGTGCTCCTGGCATTTTAATATCACTGGTTAAGTTATTTCTTTTGTATTTAGTTATTAACTTATTTCAATTAGTTACTTAGTTTGTTCTCTAATATTTACATTGCATTTTATTTCGGCTTTATTTCAATTACCAACAATGCTTTTAATAGTTTTAGTTTGAGATTTAAGGATAATAACTATATTTTCAACCTGACTTTTGTCAACTGGCCAGCCATTGAGACCAGATAAACTAGCTTAAACCACATTAAACTGTTTCCCCCCCCGAGAGGGTATGGTCTCTATTGAAAATGAAATAGATGTCAGAAAGTGTTTCAAAGACAATCAATCCAACAAATATAAGATTGGTAGGTTTATAAGGTTTATAGGCTAGTGCCTGTCACATTAAATTTACTATAAGCAACAGTGTATGTTCAATTACATACAGCTGATCCAAGAAATGCAAATCAGTGCAAATACAAAGAATATTATGTGAAATGAACTAATTATGCTATTTTAGGCACAAATGAGAAGGCAATTATAGCTATTATGCGCAGTTCAATGTGCATGCATGAATCAAGTTATTTACAGTTTGAGAGATGCTGGGAATGAAGAAGACTGTTTGTGTTTTACCTCTTTAATTATGCACTGTTTCTACTTCCCACGTGATGAGACATCAGGACACGTTATGAAGGACAGATTTTGATACTGATTGTACATTCTTAAATAAAGCTGGAATGCACTTACCGAGACGCTGGAAAGCCTCAGAAGCTGCATGCCGGAGGTTCTGCATGCTGTTTGCTTCTTCTGATGGGTCTTGATGGATCTACTGTTGTTATGACAGGAGGCTCTCACTGTGACCTGGACATTTTGAATGTGGCACTGGACATCATCGCTTCCCCTTTATCCAGCATGTCATTCTCCTGCTCCTAGCACCCACGCTGACACAAGTTCCCTTCTCTGTCCTCCTACGATTACTCTGAGCTCTCCTCCTGTCTCGCTGTACCACTCTCTCTCTTTCTGTTGCTCTCCTGCCTCCTGCAGCTGCCACTGCCGCTTGTGTGGTCACAGGCCAATCAGAATTCTTCAGCAAACCACCATCCAATTGGCTGAAAAATAAAGAGAGGCAAGGGATTGCTGGTTTGTTTTGAAAGCATTTGAAAGAATGCATCTAAAACACCCAGAGGGTGTAAGTGTGTGTGTGTGTGATTCTCAGTATGTGAGGAAGAGAGCTGAGAAGAAACAGCAGAGATAAATATTTTTAAAACAAATGGTAGCTTAAAATTCCACTCCTCTTAAAAAAAGGAATTAGAAATAATTAAATAAATTGGTTTCTTATTGATGGATGACTTTATTTTAAGGTGTCCTTGTTACACATATTACAAGTACTTACCATTATAATAACAGTACTAGTCGATTAATATTACTCAGTAGGCCTACATAAACGTATAATTACACTGTAACAAGGACACCTCAAAATAAAGTGTAACCTAAAACAAATATACAAATAAGACAGGATGAATCCTTGGATGAAAATTAACCATGGTTTTATTGTAGTTAAAGTGTTGTAAGCATGTTTTGGGGCATTTGTATAACCACAACTGCTACAAACATCATGGTTAATTTGTGGCTACAATGTTTTTGGTCGTCTAGTTTTATTTGTAGTAAAGGTGGTTATTTTTCGTAAGGGAAATGCTAAATTTTAATCATTTTACTGCGTTCGCTCGGAACAATAGTCTACATTACATTAAAATAACGTTACATAGACAACACTTGCTCTATCGGCACAACACCTGCAAGGGCAGCATTTAACATTATTAATCTGCAATTCAAGTTACGGTTTATATGGACTAGTAAGCTAAAATATTTTCCAGCTCAACATTTCGACCAAACAACTCTCTCCTCTTCCACCTGCTGTCCGAGTAGATAAAGCGAACGCGTAAATACTCTTTCGTGTTTGTCCCTCCTGATTCTCCGTCCGTTGAAGCGCTCGCAACAGCACCATAACAACACACCCGATTATCATCATAATCATCATGAGCTTCGCTCTGCTGTGTGTCTGCTCTCCTCACCGGCTTATTTTACATTTCTGATCAGGTGTTTTAAAAGCTAACAAGATATATTAGACCATCCGCTTTATGTCTATCTGAGATCTTTGATCTGACATCTCGAGGTAAGAATGAACGAAGCACCCTATTTCTTAGCTTGGCTAATATTAAAGCAGCGAATAGAATGAAAATGAAAATGGAAATACTTCTAGCGAATGTATTTTGGCTTTACAGTATTATTTTTTATTCATCGGTTATTTAACATAGTTCCCACCTGTCGCCGTGGATGTAACGTAAATCTCAATTTGTTGTGCTTTAATGTCATCAGACGTATGGTTTCATATTCGACATTATTAGATCGATAATCACAATATTGTATCTGATACGCAAAGCATAATGTGTTTTCCTTTTGTTTAAATGCATGTCATTTATTTGTGACCAACTAAACCTGCTTGACAACTCAGGAAAGGTGTTATTAATATTCATTTTGGAAATTTATTAGACAGTATTCCAGATCTGTCGTTTTTCACTTCAGCTGAGGATTTCATCACAGCTCTGCGTCACCTTTGGCCCTGATCAGTGTGTGTACATGTGTGTTGACACTGTCAGTCTTTGTCAGGACACTGCCTGACACAAATTCTGGACTCAAAAACATTTCATTTACTTATTTTACAACTAAAGAAGAAGAAGAAACATAGCCTAGCTACAGAATACACAGAGATTCCTCACTCACTTTGGTTCTATGAAGTATTTTCTCAGAAAAATTAGATTTAACATGTCATTGTCAAACCCTATGTTGTCATTTAGAAACTGAAATCATTCATCACCTGTTCCCTCACAGGACAATCATCCAAAGTGACAAACGCAGCAGCTGTGATATGGGGAACGTTTAGCGATGGAGAAGCAGATAAGGTGAGTGTGTTCAAAGACAGCAATGTTGAACAATGGATCGTTTGTACACTTCTTTAGATTTTTAGTCTTATGACTTTTCTAAGAGTGTATTCTTCTCTGTGTTTGTAGTTGTGGTGAGGAGGACAGTTCTGGAGAGAGAGGACTTCTCCACACCTGGAGGGGATATTCTTACAGCACCACACCAGAGAGGGTGCTGCTCTCTCGGCCAGTGCTCCAGGCTGCCCTGGGAGCTAGACACGGCGTTCTGCTAGTAGAAGGTAATACATTTATTATTCACACATGCCAATTTAGCTGGGCAATCCTGTGGAAGCAAAATAAATAGTATTTGATGTGCTCTTTGTTAAGAGGTTAAAGTCAACATCAAAGCAGATGCTATTTACATGGCCTTATTGTGCTTAATAAGATATTGATTGCAAAGAAAAAAAATTCTTTGTGAACTTTCATTAAAATTTTATAACATGATATGCCTTTAAAATGCCTTGCCATGCTGACATCATCAGCTCTGACAAATCTCAGAAAGGTAACACAGAGGTTTGAGAGGATAGGTCACCCACAATAAATACATACTCATTGATTACTCACTCTCATGTCATTCCACAACCTCTTTAACTTTAAATGACATTTTGAAAATGTCCATGCAGTCAAATTTATTGGTGTCCAGTGTTGTTTTAGACTTCATTGACTTTGTATGGGTTTTACAGAACAAAATGTTATACAAAAACTATCCTAAAATGAAAACAATATCAATTTGCAGATGGCATCATTAATATTATGATACATGGAGGTGTTCTCAAGGGTGACCTGTCACTGTCAATAGGTCTCACCCTCAGTCTCCTCAACACGATAAAACTTTCTTATTTTGTGTTCTTAGATATTAAATTGTTTCACAAGAAAACTGCTGAAAATTTATATTGTTCATATTCACAGTGATTTTCAAACTTTTTGACTCTTAAGTTTGCCTCCATGTAGGCCAAAGGCCATTCACACCATGGTAACTATAATGTTACTAAAGTTTTAATAATTGTTTTTTATGCTATGAGATATGGACGTCAACAACACAACTATAATGATAACTACACAGAGGAACAATATTGTTTCAGAATGATTATTTTTAGTTGATGAGTGATAAAAATATTGACAGCCAATCAGAACCCACCGGACTTTAAAGCACAAAAACCCAGTGATGAATTACTATCCAAATTATAAGATTTCATCTGCAGGAATGTTGTTCCAAGAACAAACTGTTATTTCTCTGTGCACAAAAATTATCCTTGTAGCTTCATAAATGAATGGTTGAACCACTGTTGTTACGGAACTATTTTAGCGATGTCCTTACCTTACTTTTCTGGGCCTTGAAAGCGGTAGTTGTGTCTGCGCAGGGTTAGAAAGCATTTGGAAATATGATTTCAATATACATCTTGATTTTGTGTTAAGTTATATGATTCTAAAATAATGAATGGCCCACTTAGAAGTTCCCCTTGCTGGTGAGCTTGTGAAAAGACTATTGCATCACATGCATTTTTTTAGTATTATTGCGATCCAGAAATGTCATAATTTATATACTGTATTTAGGAGGACAAGTCTACAGTTTTGGCGAGCTACCGTGGAAACAGAACCAAGCATCATCAGTAGTGACCGAGCCCATTTTGGAGGCTGTCCTTAACGAACAACGTGTTGTTTTTGTGGCTGCTGGCTCCGCCCACAGTGGAGTCGTGACAGAAGATGGAGGAGTGCACATGTGGGGAGAAAATGCTCATGGTCAGTGTGGCCTATCAGGACTCTCTGTTATCCCTAACCCCACCCCTGTGGGTGTGCTCGACTCAGAAGCCACACCCCCTCAGACAGTGAAGATCCTGGAGGTGGCTTGTGGGGATCAGCACACTCTGGCTCTTTCAGCCAGCCATGAAGTCTGGGCTTGGGGAAGCGGGTGCCAGCTGGGCCTGAACACTTCAACGTTTCCTGTCTGGAAGCCCCAGAAGGTTGAGCACCTTGCTGGAAGGCACGTGTTGCAGGTGGCCTGTGGTGCTGCTCACAGCCTGGTTCTGGTGCGCTGTCTTCCCCCTCCACAAGAGCCTCGGAAACAAGACAAGTGCGGTCAATGCAATCAGCTGCTGTACATTATGACAGACAAAGAGGACCATGTTATTATCTCTGATGGTCATCACTGTCCACTAGGTGTTGAGCTGGACAGCAGTGAGACCAAGTCTGCATTAGAGGGCAGCCCAGATCAGAGCTCAAGGGGTAAGCAAGGCAAGAGCTCTCCCACAGAACCTGGCCCATCCATGCTAGCTCAGATCCCAAAATTACCCACCTCCAGCACCAACCCTGAAACTGAAAGCACACCTGCCTCTGAACCCCAAAATCAGGTTCCTGCCTCGAGCCATGAACCTGTAGAACCAGCCATAGAAGACTCGGGAGAGCCGGAAGTTCCAGCTGCAAATGGAGAGGTTTGTGTCGAAGCCTCAGAGACTTGCACCCTTGACCCGGACAGCTGTAGAGCCACAGGGGGGAAGTCCTCCCCATATCCCGATGAGCAGGCAGTGAAGGCCTACCTTAAGAGACTTTCTGATCATGCCCTGGCAGAGCACAGCACCAAGACTCCCAGCACACTTCATTCTGCTCAGGTTAGTCTAGGAAGCATCAAGCTTATATATATAAAAACAAGATTTATTAGATTATATAAATAAATTGTCACTTTTCTATATGTTTAATTTGATCTTTTTAACTTTATTAAACAGCTTTATGTAAAGTATTAAAATTCTGTATGATACCTATGAGATGATATTGCCAATAACTGATTAATGACCGTATTAAAATTCTGTACTTTAATGAGTCTAAATAAGTTAAAATTAAAGTACAAAAAACTAAGATGAAGAAGTGCAAAATAAGTAAGTGAATTGGGGCATAACAACATAATAATGCAGAAAATGCTAAAATGTATATTAATTTTAAGATTTGCTGAAGATTACTTTTAATTATATTATTAGTGTTTTTAAAGATTGTAATGGAAATGTAAAAATGATAGCAAACACTAAATATAATATGTATTTATCTATATCTACAATACTAATCAGAGATTTAGAGAAGGTTTGAAGTCTTTATACATCTTTTTAGGATTCCTTGATAAATAGAAAGGTTTGTAACAT
This sequence comes from Enteromius thamalakanensis, assembly GCA_032357475.1. Taxonomy (NCBI): domain Eukaryota; kingdom Metazoa; phylum Chordata; class Actinopteri; order Cypriniformes; family Cyprinidae; genus Enteromius; species Enteromius thamalakanensis. The sequence continues at coordinate 4,012,317 of JAUCMT010000114.1, forward strand.
TTTAAATCAATGCAATGCATTTTTACCTAAAAAAAACCCATAATAAATAAAATCTTACTGACCCCAAACACTTTTTGTTTATTTAGTAAAATAACAAGCCATCGCTATCCAACTATTTCAAGCCATCATAAATCAAAGCTGTTTAATTGCTTCTAAATGCACAAATCTAGTTCTCATATCTTTCGTATCATAGCTCTCCAGTGACCATGCTGATTGTTTCACCCTTGACCCCTTGATCCCGGTCGCCCAGTCTGTGACCCCCATGGGCTCCGCGTTAAACAACTTGGTGGTGTCCTGTGCCTCTGCAGTCGGGGAACGTGTGGTGTCTACATATGAAGCTCTCTCTCTGAGAAAAGTGATCGGTTACTGGGTAAGTGCATTTTGCAAACCAATGCATTTTTTCATACACTTGTCATTTTCACATTTTAATCGGTGCATTTCTTGGGAAGAAACTAATGATACAAAATAACGATCTAGCTTTAATGTGTTTGACCAAATTATTTGTGCTCCAGGTTCCAGGAGAGGGCCGCGAGCGAGTAGAGGAGAGACTTCGTCAGGAGGAGCCCATGCAGGGAAAGAAAAGCTCCAGCCTTGGGGACATCCGAGAGGAGGAGGCGGAGCTCTGCCGTCGCCTGTCCCTGCCTGGCCTGCTCTCTCAGGGTACTACACATGCTCTCCTTCTCTTACACCCAGTGTACCGTCTCCGTAAGTCCGCATGGGCATGTGCGTCTGCGCTTGAGTTTTCATTGCATGGACTAGTTGATGAGCATCTTGCGAAGTTTTGCCTCTCTCATCCATCGGCTTATTGCACGTTTGGTGTTTCTGCTGCAGAGGCTATGAATAACTAACAACTCCATTCCTTTTTGTGACAAATTTCATAAATATTTAAAGAAAATGGTCTGCTTTTTTAATCAGCTGAGCGTAGAGAGTCGGTACTTCCGTTAAGACGAATAAGAACCAGAGGAATGATTGCAGTGAATGTATTCTTTTATTAGCTGAATATGTGCAGTTTAATCATAATCCTGAGCAGTGTGTTAAGACTTAGTGCTTTCAGTTCAAAGTAAAAACCCTGCAAATCGCTGCCTGGATGATTTTTGCTTACTGTAATGTGTTTGTTAATGGCATTGGCTTTATTGCCATGGCTCTTCAAATTTCTGCCGATGGCACTTGTGGACAGGTTTCCCAAATATTGCTGTTGCCATGGTTACAGACATTGCAGAGTTTGAGGTGAAGGAGTCGGCATCCAGCGCAACAACCGAAGGTATTTTTGTGTAGATGCAGACAAAACGTTTTAGATTTAGAGGTAGATGTTATGGGTGAATCTCACAAACACGTGTCTACATTTCAGCTCAAACTGGATGTGTTATTTGATATCACTTTACACTTCCGTTCAAAAGTTTTTGGTTAGGAAGAACAGAAATTTGGGTGACACTTTTACGGTGTCTTTGTTACATGTACTTGTCATGGTAACAGTAAATTATGCTTAGTTACATGGTGCTAATTTTAAAATAAACCCTAATCCTAAGTAAGCGCATGTTGTTAATTAATATCACTCGGTACCTCATTGTATAATTACATTGTAACAAGGACGTCTTTTATTATTGCTGTTTTTATGTTTATTGCGCACCAAATCTGCATATTAGAATACTTTCTTTAGGATCGTGTGATACTGAAGACTGGAGTTTTGTCTTTGCCATCACTGTAATAAATGATATTTTAAAATATATTAGTATACAAAAGTTATTATAAATTCTAATAATATTTTTCAGTATTAAACAGTATTAATGGGAATAAATCCAAACATTATAAAATCGTACTAACCCAAATTTTGAATAGTAGTGTAAATGAGTCAAGACATTTTTTTAACAATTTAAGTAACTTTAAATTTCCTTTTTTAAAATTATATTTATCACATGACGACAATCGTTAAATTTGGGTGAAAATGTGCATAAATGTCAAGAGATAATATCAAATCTTACATTATTTTATTACATTAAAATAATTTTTTTTTGCTTGTGTTTGGGGAGAAATATGAATATAAGTCATGTGTTAGAACGGTGTGATTCAACTTTAGTGAGAAGTAGTCCATACATGTTGTACTGTAGATACATAAATATATTTCCCTCTTTTAATCAAAACAAGTCTCTAGTGTGTCAGAAACTTTCTGCTCTAGTGATTTGCATGTGTTTAAAGTGATTTACATTTAGTTTGCTGAATCAGAGATTGTGATGTGAGGACGTTTTAAGGTCTATCAGCTCATGAGGCTCCAGGATACCTCAGCCTGGTGTGTTTGTCGAAATTAATAAATCAGCTGAGGCTCGATGCACAGGCTTGGGAAGACAATGGTGGCCAGCTACCTGCAACACACACACCTTTTCTCATCTCCTCACCCCCACCTATGTGACAGATGGACCCCAGTGGGGCTGGAACATAACTCAGCATGGCAGCAGTCTGTGTGTGTTTATTTGTGTGTGCACCTGGCCATACCACGTATATGTGTGTGTGTGTGTTTTGCAGAGAGTTAAATTAGAGTTGGCCAAGTCTGTGTGTCCGCGTCTGTGCTGTTAAATGATTCATGAGAATTTTCCCTATGCTGTTTGTTTGTGTTTATATGGCAGAACTGAACTAATGCATATTCAATGCGGGACAAACTGCCTCGAGTTCTTATGATCTGTCATTTTGTGTCTTGGTTTGGATGTGGACTGTGTTCTGCTTCTAGTTATTGACGTTCCAAATTTCTTTGAATGTGTTTTATGTTGTTTATTGTCTTGTTCCTGTTCTCTCAGTGTCTCCGCGTCTTTTGCGGCGAACGAGCCGCCCCCGTGCACGGGCCATCCCGTTTGCTCAAGGAGGCATTCCTGAGGTCGATGCCCACCTGCCTTCTTTGCAGACAGAAGTGTGGAGCTGGGGACGTGGCCAGGAAGGACAACTTGGACATGGAGACCTCCTTTCCAGGTCAGAATCCTCCCCTTAACAAAGCGGCCCAGTCCTGCAGGCTCTTTCCTAACTGCTCATGAGTTACATAAGATTCCAGGGCTTTAAATTATAATGTGTTCTGCTAAAATGAGGACAGACTCATTAGGTGCATTACAGAGGAACATAATGTGGTGATTTCTTTCTCTTTCTTTACAGACCGCAGCCTGTCTGCGTAAAGAGCATGAATGGTAAAGAGGTGTTGAGAGTAGCTGCAGGTGCTCATCACTCTCTCGCCCTGACCACCCAATCACAGGTGATGCACTTCAACTGTATATCCATGGCTTTTCTCTTGAGCAGTGAGTCTGTATTAGTGTAATCCTCCTGTAATGTGTGTGTGTGTGTGTATGGCAGGTGTTCTCCTGGGGCTGCAACACTTCTGGACAGCTGGGACACATGGAATCCCCCACCACCCTTCCTCACTTAACCAAGGTATGGTATATGCATATAAGTGCATAAAACAGAAAAATATCACTTAAGGGAGAATAAAATACCCTGCCTGTTGAAATGGTTTAAAAGGGTTGGAAATTTTAAAATGATCTGGAAAAGAAAGAAAAACAAATATTTGTGAATCATAATAATAATAATAATAATAATAATAATTAAATAAAGTATTTTTTGTGTAATTATAAATTTATATTTCTGTGTATAAATATGTATTTTTTGCACTGCCATAACAAAGTGTGTAAAATAAACTATTACATTTGTATTTGCACTGTTGCATTAAATATATCAAAAGTGAAAAAGATATTTGAAATTTTACTACATATTTATTTTGTTAGATAAAACATTGTATTATATTTAACTTTTTTCATTCTTTAAGCAATCCTGATCGTGGTTTACAGAAATATTAAAGAGCATTTATTATTTCAAGTGATATTAGATAATACTGAGTACTGGAGTAAAGGCTGCTGAAAATGCAGCTTTGTCATCTCATGAATAAATTATATTTTGAAATAGATATTAAAATAGAAATCAGTTCTTTTAATTTGTAATACTTTTTCACATTATTACTGTTTTTACTGTATTTTTTTCAGCAAATAAATGCAAGCCTGGCTGAACATTAATACCAAACCCCTTTGAGCAATAAATATTTAGTTTTTATTTTTATAACAATTTTTCCATACAGTTTATTTATTAAATTTTTGTGTAGATTTGTAATATTTCTATAACAGTGGTTCCCAACCAAGTTCCCGGAGGCCCCCCAACACTGCATGTTTTCCATGTTTCCTTTATCAAACACACCTGATTCAGATCATCAGCTCATTAGGATAGACTTCAAGACCTTAGGCGTTTCTCAATGTCAAGGAAGGATCGTCGGAAGCCAGAATTTCGAGGATGCTACGTCATTGACATCCGTCGAAGGACTGTTCCAATGTCGAGGATCCTCGGAA
>JAUCMT010000114.1:4033361-4052156 GCA_032357475.1 Enteromius thamalakanensis
ATATAAACATAATAAATAAACACAGCATGAACACATATATTAAGTAAATAAAGACTTTTATTTTGGATGTGATTAATAATGATTAATCATTTGACAGCACTAATATATATATATATATAAACAGTATAATTATAGTGTTATTAGTGATTATTAGTGCCCAATTGTTATGTAAGTTTATATTCTGGTCATATTTTGGTCAAACCACATCATTCTTACTATTGACTTTGTATTTAATCATTTATAAGTGATATATAATAGTGCATGAAGGCTGGAAGTCAAAAACTCGATATACAGTATTCAGAGGTGCCAAATTATTAGGCAGGTTTTCTTTGCAGATAAAATGAGCCAAAGTTAAGGTTTAAGTAAAAAAATGATTAAATGCCCTTGAGAAGGATGCAATACAAATTCAGTAATAGAATTTGCAAAGTTAGGGCATGACCATTTGAGCAGCGAAATGCTCACCAGGTCAGCAGAGTCAGAAAAAACAGGTGGAGAAGAAAAGACAACTGCAACAAAATTAACAATAAAATTAAAGAATTAGGTCAATTTTTCAGAACTGATTTTCCTGGAGTCTCCAGAAGTGCAAGGTGTCAGGTTCTCAGAGACTTTGCTTTGCTAGAAAATCCTAGAAAATGAATAAGGGTTGAAGTTTTGCGAAATCCATTAAAAGTGATTTTTATAGGCTTTATGGACAGATAAGCTTTGAGGGACTCTTGAAGAACCAGCACCATATCCCCTTGTGTCACTGAAGAATGTATCTTCCAGAATCTGTCAGTATGTTTTGGGAGCACTTTTTTAGTTCATCGCCTATCCTGAAAAGTCTGTTTTGCAGAGATTGACTAAACTGAGCTACAACATACCTGCAGATTAAAGATCAATTCTTCAAACAGTGGTACAAGAAGGTTCTTCAAGAGTCTCTCAAAACGTATTTGTCCATAAATCCTATGAAAACTCAGTATTAAATATGAAGTATTCATTTGCTTTGTACAGTTGCAGCAACTTTTATGCAATGTGTTCACAACTGAGGAAAACAGTTAATCATATCTCAAAAAGATTTACATGATAAAAATGCTACAAGCATGTGTTGTCATCTTCCATTTAAAGTAATCATCCTCATAAATATGCAGAGAAGCATGTTATCTCAGGGGAAACAAATATAGAATGGGAAATGAGTGTGTGATTCCGAAATCCTCTTCTTCCTCACTCAGGCATGCTACTATCAAATCCAGCATGAGAAGATCACGTAATGAACATATCTCTCCAAACCCATCTGGTAAGGCAGTGGAATGATTGACAGACAGACCAGCCAATCACGTGGAAGGAGCCAATCACGTTGCATTCCTGGATCACATGACCGAGGAGGGTGATTCCATTGGAATCTGAGCTTTCACATTCAAACACACCAGTTTCTTAACATTTACTCTTTACATTTTTGTGTCTTCCTCACAGGATTTTAACATCATGTTAGATAATTATGTGCTCCAGCTCAGTATTCTTTTATTGATTGTTGGCTCAGAATGAATGACGTTCAAGAACAGCATGTCATGATCTCTCTCTCTCCAAGCACACACTGGACCCAGTGTCAGTTGTCAATTGATGATGTATGAAGTTCATAAGTGTACTGTAAGACATACAAAATAATGGTCATCTACCTCTGTCTTTGAAGTAAATTTTTCTGATCTTATTATATTATCACACAGTGCAAACTGCCTTGGACCCAAATCATGAATCTGTTGACATAAATAAAAAAAACTTATTATTGAATGTCCAAAAAAACATAAAATGCAGACTTTAACTTTTAATGCTGATTCTGATCCGTTTGGAGCTTTCGTAACCTTCGTTTACAAGCTCTTCGTTCAGCCAAATTGAACTTCGTATTAAAATAGTTGACTCTAAGCCGAGGTCAACACATGTTTTCGTTCTTTTTCTATGCACTCGTACAGCAGCTTTGTTGATGCACACTTCTTTCTGAGAAGTGAAGTATTTTTGTGGTCAGTTTTCTGAAAGTCTTTGTTACAGAAATCGGTTGGAATGGTTTCATCTTTCCTCTGCATATCTTTTGGCAATGTTTGAGTTCTTTAGTGAATGTCACTCGCGCACTAGAAGAAGATGTTGAAGTTCTTGCTCTCAAGCGCTCGAGATACGCATGCTGAGCTTGATGTATTTTCAGTATTTTGCTTTTCTTAAATGAGCAGTTATTGGAGAAAAGTCCCTCGGCTTACTCAAGCACTGTAGTATAAAATCAGTTCTTTTTTTTTTTTGTGAAGTATTCTGAAAAGTGCCTATGACAGTTATGTTATGGACTTGTGTGATTACATCTCTGTACCCAGCAATAGCTTCGAGTTGAGTCTCACATTTTTAAAGCTCAACTGCCTGATATGTTATTTCTTTTATTGACATTGTTTTATTTATTTGATGGTTAGATCTGGCTACAGCACAGATAATCTGAGCGATGTAGATAATCTGCAGGGTATTTCTCGTTCGGAGCACCAGAAGGCCGGTGGGTTTGAATAAATGGTCACAAAAACCCATTTCCAAGGATCAGAGATCAGGATGCTTGCGCGTGATTGTGTGTAACTAAACGTAATCGTGAAAACTGTAATGACGAAGGACTGTTGATGTTTACAACCATTAACACTTGAGATGTTGCATGAATACCACGGTTCATGTTGTACTTTGGGTTCAGGAAGGTATGATTTGTACTTCCACATCAGCTTTTCTATGCTGAGCCAAGGCGTGCATATTAACCTGTGTATGAATGTATGTGTGTGCAAGTATGTATGAAGTTTCTGTGTCATTTTCGAAGAATACTGTTTGTTCCAATTGTTTACTGACTCATAATTCAGATGGATGGCAATAAAACAATGATTGGGAATTGAGATTGTTATTTTCGGTTTATTACAACAACAAAAAACTCTTTTCCAAAAGTAGAAAGCAGTGAGATTAAGCATCAAATTATGAAAATTGCTAATACTTGCATACATTTTAAGCATAATTTTCCAATATATTTAAAAGGCTTCTTTTACACGAAGCGCTCATGGGGCATCCAAATAAAAATGCTCTGAATCATGTTGTGTTTGATCCTTGTGAATTTGGTCCTACTTTATGATAGGTAGCCTTAAAGGAGAAGTTCACTTTCAAAAAAACTTTGTCATTTCCAAAATAAATAAAAAAGTTTATGTTTTATAAGCACAAACGCTCGCCTTGCGCTGTTCCGTGTTGCGCTATGGTGACGTAACGTAATACGCAATTAACGTTACGTTGAAAAGGTCAAGCTTTTTTTATTTATTTTTTTTTATTAAAAGACCCAGGATACGCACCGAAACGGGCATTTTAAACGATAAACTGACACAAAGACACATGAATATGTGTATATGGTACTTTTTCCGCACATTTGTAAACACTGACATGGTAGTTCCGCCTACATCAAGCTTGACCTTTTCAACGTAATTGCGTATTACGTCACGTCACCAACGCGCATCAAAGAACAGAGCAAGGCGAGCGTTTGTGCTCATAAAACTTAAACGTTTTTATTTATTTTGGAAATGACCGATCGTTTCACTAGATAAGACCCTTATTCATCGTGTGGTATCATTTAAAGCCCTTTGAAGCTGTACTTAAACTGTCATTTGGACCTTGAACTGTCATTTGGACGTTTGGGTCTCAATAGAGTGCATTATATGGGGGAAAATCCTGGAATGTTTTTGTCAAAAACATAAATTTCTTTATTTCTCTATATCTGAAGAAAGAAAGAGATTACAGATTTGTTCAATACGATTCAATCAGGAATGTAACACCACCGCTTTGTGCATTTGGAATTATTTTGGAATTTAATTTGAGATTGTGAAAATTACTTAGTTTTAACTTTTCGTTTTTTGAACTGTTTAATAAACTGTAGCAAACTATAGATTTTTCATGTTTGAACTGATACAGATGTGAATGCGAATATCTTTACAAAGGTTAAGATCCTGCTGAGAAAAATAAATAAATTAAGTTAACAATTAGCAGCTCTCTGCATGTATCTAAACCTTGGTGCACATTCACGTGATGAGAACATGGGTTCTGTTGAACTAAATTCTCTGACAAGCAACAGTGGAAAGAAAATATCAGCTGAACCAGCAACATACGGCAGTGGAAACAAGTAATGTGCTGAACGTTCACCTTGTGTGTGAGTCTTGCTCTTACCTACACACAAGCACTTAAAAGCACATTATGTAAATTAAATTGTTTGTTAAATACACATTAAAAGCACATCTAATTTTACATGCATAAAATAAATCAGAGCTGCATTGTTTTTATCCGGTGTACAAAAGGTAGTGGACGAACGACCAAGGCTACTTTTATATGTTAAAATAATAAATAAATCTGGATTCTTTGATGAATGGAATTATCAAAAGAACAGCTTTATTCGAAACAGAAATATTTATACATTATAAAAGCATTGTCTATCACATTTGACCAATTTAATGCTTACCTGATGAATAAAATCTTAATATTATATATTTAAAAAATATATATTTTTGTGTTCTGTTTTAGTTACTGTAATATTTTTCTGTATTCTGATTAGTTAATTTGTTTCCACCAGTGTTTATTAATTATTTGTTTGTCTTCTATTATTTAAGCCCTGCGTTTGGCACTTTGCTCCTTAGTTCTGGTCTTGATGTAGATATTGTGTTTGTCTAGTTTCTCCCACCTGTAGATTTATGATTTTATTTCTACTCCTGTGTTGTGTCCTTTCCATAGCTACATGGGACAGTCTACACATTTAAAACTATTTAAAAGAGCCTGTCCTCCAACAAAAAAATTAGCCTATAGGTTGTTTGTGCAAGTACCTTGTTGCGACCTATATTTACACTTTTAAGGTCGTCATGGAATGAAGTATGTCATTGAAGTAGTCATTACCGATCAAAATGTTTGTTTTGTGTAAATGCAGTGTGTCGACTTTTTACACCAATCTCATGGCGATTAAAACACCTAACCCTACCCCTATACCTAACCGTTACAAAAGTAGTGCCAAGTTATGATTTATAGGGCATATACCTTTTATATGCCATGCTTTCTCCTTGTTTGAACCCACGATTGCATGATCACATGTCATTTTATAATGCATCGCTCTACGAACTGAGTTAGGGGTGCAATTGCAGTATACCATATATTGTACAAATACAGGCATACTGGTTGGAGGACAGATTGATTTTAAAACAGAAACTGATAAGTTTTAAAAGGGGTATTCAGAAGCCAAATACAAGGTCCATCAGTGTGTTTGATTTGATCAAACTAATAATTTGAAGCAGACTATTGGCCATAGACAACAAGTTCCTGACCCCTCTCTCTGTCCTCATGTAAAAGAGGGACAAGTCCCAGTTATTCAAGCACCTCTCTTTTGGGACACAAGCTCGATGGGCTATGACTGCATTTACCAAAAGACAAGAAGAATTTAATGAAACAGAAACAACATGGCAAGAAGACATCCATGTCCACACGAATCACCAACATCAGCTATAGAAGTCTTTTCACATCACTGGGGTGAAGACAGCCTGTGTCCTCAAATATAATAAAATGATGAGTGTACAAGTCAGACATAATGAAAGGTTTTGTGAAGTGTGCCAGGAAGACCATCAAGTGGTGTAATATGATTTTCTTTTACCTGATTGATACTGTTGTACTCAATGGCTGCATTTAGTCATGACAAAAAAAGATAATGAGGTAATAAGATGGGTTACTGTAGACTCCACTCTCAGTGCCTCAATCCCAGCTTTTCAGACCTTCTGATCTAATATTGGATAGTTCAGAGATGAAATCCACACTATAAAATGAAAAGCCTGTTCGGCCTAGAAGCCAAATCAAAAATATCCCACAACATATCTTGACAATAGCGTTTGGATCACTTTTTAAGAAATTTTATATCTTAAATACTGTATTTTCACAATTTGTGTGTGTTTCTGGTTTTTGTAGCCTGACAACCAAACCATAACATTACATTAGTACAAATCCAAACTTGCAAATGGTTTTAAAGCCAAACGGTCACATCAGATATTAAGCAATCCCCTCCGTTATTCAGGACGGGGTGCATATGCAATGCTTTAAATTATATATATATGGTGAACTTTGTTACACTGACTATACAGTAAATAGAGAATGACTGAATGAGTCAGCGGTTTTGGACACAGTATATGCATTAATGTATAAAATGTCGCAAAAGCTCAGCACCATAATAAAATGTCATGATAGACATGAGCAGAGGTACAGTTTCCAGTTATCCTCTCAGATGAAGTGGAAGGAAGTATTCTGGCATTGTGCTGACACTTGTTTACTAAAGCAACCAAAACAGATATACTGGATATTAAATACACTGTCTGAATACAGGGCCTGATTTAATTTAATCAGACTTGAAAAGTCTAAAGGTCTAAAACAAAGAGAAACTGCTGAATCTACTGAAGAAACTAAGTCTAGCTAACAGCTCTGCAATCATTTATTAATATGATGCTTCGCCACTCTGTACTAGTCAGAGTTGCTTTGTTCACATTCCTTTAAGCAATAAGCGGTGTTATCAGTCGGTTGGAATCAGAGGCCTGTTTTGCCTTCCTGAGGTGTTAGTTGCCTTTTGGTAGAAGGGTCCACAAGCCCTCATAGTTGCAGTTTGAGTTACCCTGGGTAAAGCGGTATTAAATATTATCTGTTAAATGAACAAAACGTACTCTTTCTGTCTATGTATGGTGTCCATTTCAAATATGCTTATTGATTTTAAAGTTATAGTTGACACCAATATTCAGTTATAATTTCTTACTGCATTTTAATCCATTTTTTTGTTGAACAGAAAAGGAGATTTATATTCAGTGAAATGTTACAGTGACTATGTCTGTCAATCTCCTGAAATAATATGAAATAAGCCATCATTTAAGCAGTCCATGTGGTTAGTGAACAATGATCTTTACAATCTCAAAAGCTATTGATAGATTTTATAAGAGCCAACCTACAATTTAAGATATTATACAATGATTACCTGCCCCTCTGTTGAGCTATTAACACGACAACTGCTGTTAAAGGAACATCAAGTCTGTAGAACTAATCTGTGAAAGAATCATTTAATTCAGATTCAATCAACAGTTTTCTGAAAAGAATCAGTTTAAAAGAACGAATCCACCAGATATCCACCACAATATAATATACAATTATAAATTAAAAACCCTATTGGTTGATTTTTATTTATTCATTTATTTTTGTAATAAATGAAATTATACATTGTGATTATTAAGGACATATTATTTAGTATCAAACTATTTAAAAATTGAAATTATGCATTCCAAATCTTCCTAAATATTTTCATACTCACCAAGGCTGCATTTACTTGAAACATCAATACTGTCACAATTTAAAAAGTAGCTAATTAAAATGATCCAAAAAAACCTTATAAAATATTGTTAAATGTATAATAAAACAAAACTGTAATATCCCGCTTCTTCCTCTTGTATAAACTGTATGCTGTATTTTGCAGTTTACAATTATTATCTGAATTATTTCTATTATTAATTAACTGTATTTATACTTTGTTTTACCTTTTGGAATAATATATACTGTAAATATATTTCAATTCAAGAAAACCAATATACGCACATACACACACACACACGTACTGTAGGTACCTGGTGCTTTTTGGAGCTTGACAGAGCAGGTTACTGTAAGCAGCTGTTTATTAGGAAAAAAAAAAAAGGAGTTAAAGTTCTTTTTGATTTTTGGGAGAAGTATCTCTTTAAGAACCACCATTTTCAATTCAGTGTGGAATAAATGACCTTATAGCACAAATATCAGTTTATCTATATATTATCTTATTTATTGATTTATTCTTCTGTTTACACAAGGACATTTCCTCTGTCAAGGATGTTTTACCTTCTGACTGGCATAGCAATCCCCCTCAGGGCATCTGTGCCTGTCTGAGGCAAGGATGTCATGCTGCTGCCGTACCTGACAGAATACAGGCTGGATTGAGAGAACACAGTAATAAGTCTGTTGTACTCGTCCTCCCAGCAGTGTTGTTGCTTTGTTCTGTCGTGGAATTTGTTGAAACCAGCCAAGGATGTGAAGCAGGGGTTAACAATGGATGACATTTAAAGATCCTAACCGAAGCCACCTAATTTAAACCTTCAGCCCTCACCCAGAACAATACCACAAGGGACAGAATGCAGAGACTAGAAAGAAAAAATAAAGAGATGACAAAGAGAGAGAGTCTAATTACGATCAGAATAACAGCTTGCGTAGAGCCTGTATAAGCACATGTGTGCTGTAATTACAGCCAACAGCACTAATAACAGTCACAGGTACTCCATTGAGACTTTTGTATCTAATTCAGTGCATCAGTAGTATAAAAAGGCCACTACTGATCATTGTTCACAATATCAGCCACATGCCCATAGATTTTGCCTCTCTTGTAAAACAGAAGAAATGTTTTCAAGCATAATTTCAATTACATAATTTCAAGACAAGCATCAATTATAAATCAAATTTATCACAATGCCAATTACATGAGTTGAACTATAGCAAATATGGAACCATGTAACATTAAAAGTGAATGACCACAAAAAATCCCTTGCTTATTAAATTAAATTAAAGTTTATAAATATAAATATATTAGAATTATGCTGTCAGTTTTTTGTAGTTTAGTATTGCTCTCATAAAAACATTTTCAAAAAAAGTATAGCTTTTTTTACTTTTTCCTATTGTACTTTTTACAGAAGTAAAGACTGAAAAGTAGTTTGACCAATATAATATAGGCATTGCACTTAATCAACAATACAGCAATACAAATAGATGTGCAATGTTACAAATAATGCATGATGACCGTAGATAGCATTTTAATAGAAAAAAACAAAGCCAAAACACAGACATTGTATGCATAGAAGGACAGGAAAAATAGTATTCATGGTTACAATTTCAACCACATATAGAAATGAGAATTTTTTACACCATTTATAAGCCCTCCTTTTACATGTAAACAATTATTAGTAAGCAAAGCTCACATTAATAGTTGTTCATACATTGACCAGTATAACTAATCCTGTTTCATAGAAGCTCAGTTTTGTCAGTCTAGTTTGCCTTTGACTGTCTCTCTTTGTATCACTCCCTCCTTTGCTGATTCCCACTCCGCCTCCCTTTCTGAGGTCAGAACCCCGATGCAGATGCTTTCTCTCTAATTAAATGGAAAGGGAGGCTTCAGGAAAACTGCAAATTTTACTGAGTCTCAAAAGACACATACAAACACACAGCACATGCATACCTGCATAGCCTGCACAAGACATGCACACTTCTACACTAGTAAGACAAACATCCTTAATGAATCAGTACAGCCAGGCATAGTTACCATGCGCTACACACACACACACACACACACACAAACACACACATTCTTACCCCCTGCTCAGACAATCCTGCAGTCAGTGCAATTGATTATTATGATAATGCAATAGCTGTCCTGAAAACATAGAAGAGGTAATGACATCTCTGTAATGAGTGGCCATAACATGGACTGAATAATTCAATAAAGGATCCGCCGAGACGACACACCCTACACGCTCAAGTGAGTCAGACTGATGTCATCCTATCAAAGCAACCTGCTAATTACCTTCTCTTCCACAAACACATCCAGAACAAGATGGAGAATCACTTGAAACTCGCTTGAAATACATTTTGTTTTGTCATAGTGAAGGAAAGATATTATCACAACGCTAGAGGCAGTAAAACTCCCTTAACTTGTATTCCTTTTCACACAAAAGTATGATTTACAGGTACGTTTTAATGAATAAAGGGTAATTTCCAAAATGTTATGTAATGACTTTTTACATCCATATACAGTTGTTTCAAATTCAGTAGGTTTATTTGGTAGCTCGCGTGATGCAGCGTTGCACTTACAGTAAGTGATGAAAAGCTCCTGTTTAAATCCCGTATAAAACAGTTCGACAAAACAGCTCAAATCTGCACAAGGAAGTTACAATAGCATGGCTGCATCAGCGAATACGTTTTTAAATTACTGCATTATTGCATGTGTTAACAGTATCGGGTAGGTTTGGGTTTGATGTAGGGGATATGTAAAATAGGATTGAGCATTAATCTTTAGCGACACTCACTGGATATTTGAGTTCTGAACGGGTGTGTAACGTTCTATGCACCCTATGTCTGTTCTGTTTAAAGTCTGTGTTTTCGTATTCTTGGTTAAGATTAATTTTCATTGTGTTAGTTTCAGTTTATGTCTTCCTTCCTGTTTGCCCTTATATGGTCTTTCCTGTGTTGTGATGTGATTATGAGTTGATTCATCTACACCTGTGTCTACCCAGCTGCCCTCACTTATGTCATTTGTAATTGTGTATAAATCCTTATATCCTGTATAATCCTGTATAATCCTGTATAAATAAAGTCTTTTGAGTTCCTTGTGGTCAGTCAATGTCACTGTTACTGTAGATGTGTTGCGTTGGAGCATATTTGGAACATGCAGGCTTAAATGGTACAGAAGTACCAATTAAGCCCATGCCAGACTTTTGACTTTATTAATAACATTTTATATTCTAAAATGTGCATCAACTAATTAACACATTTTCAAATGAGAGAGAAATCTTGCATTTTATCAAATTACCACTCTCTGGACATTTCACTTAGATGCTGTGGTTAAACGCGCAGTATGGTACATGATTACAGGGTTGCAGAAATATATGCAGAGGCACGTATTTTCAATGAGCCTGGGTTGCATTTATTCTTGTGGTGAAAAATACTGAATTTTCTGCAGTCATTCCTGTAGTTTAGTAAAAAAGAAGAAAAAAACATTTAAAACAGCATAAGGCGGATCACTAGTCTTCAGGTGGTCTAGCCAGACTCCCAGCTGGTGTTTGTGTGAGTAGCCAGCTGCTTTGTCCAGCCTGAACAGGTAAAATGTGCCCCAAAGACCTCTAAAATCAAGCAGAACCAAGCCTAGTGACCATTAAGATGAGCAAATCATCTTTGGCTGGTTTAAGATTTCAATAAACCATTATTTTGTGCCTGATGGATATTTAGTGAAAGTAGACCAAGAAAGAAAAATTAAATATCTGTTAGTTACAAATAAGGAATGAATCAATCAATCAATCAATCAGTACAACAGAGGAATCAACAAACAAACAAATAAAATCATACATAATCCAAAACAAATCTTTATGATGCTAGCCAGACATAAAAATGGTACTTTAGGGTATTCAGTTGTGATCTTGACATTGCCAACAGCTTAAACATTGAATCCCATAGAGTTATGTTCCTACTCATTTCAATGTCTAGATAATCCCAGCAAATCCCCTTAACCAAAGTAAGAAGGTCTTCTGTGTTCCTGCAGTTTTTCAGTGTCACCCATCTCCAATCATTTATTTATAACATTTAGCCCAGCAGCATTGGCCCTACTCTAACCAGTGGCGCTGATGAAGAGATCACCCACTGGATTATGAGCAGCCAAAAACAAACACAGAGTCCTTAGATTGACCTCGTTGTGTACAGGAAGCTGTATTCCTCCTCTTAGCGCCGTGGGGAGGATCTCGAGGCCCGCTTAGCCACTCAAGCTGGACCAAAGCTTTCCTCTCAACCATTGAAACCAAAAGCCAATAGATGAAATCCGATTCGCAGGCTTCTTTCAAAAACGTGGATCAGAGTGAAGAGGGGAAAAGAGGAGACAAAAGAACAGACCCGTGGAGCGAGAGAGAGTGACAAGAGGCCCAGATCTGCTGCGCTCAGATTTGATTTCTCATGTAAATATAATGGCTGTTCGTTTCTATTAATCTTGATTCTAGGAGAGTGGCAGAAGCAAAGCGTATATTAGAATCTCGCCACCGGGTACAGCGCCGGCCATTAAAACATCATTACCATCATCTCCCAGAGATGTGCCAAAGGAATTACCTACATAATGAGACCTACCTGAATATCACCAGAGGACAGCATAGCACTATCCTCACTTATCCCTCACACACACAAAGGCACATGCCTGTACAAAGGTGCCTCCTCCATTTAGAGACCTTGGTGTATCCATCTGACATAACTATTCTTCAGCTTGCCTCCTTCACTGTCTCTTAGCCAGGAAGGCTGTGTGGTGGTAATAAGAGTCTGCTCATCTCCCGTCAGTACCCGCTCTCCTCCTGCTCTCTCTGACTGTGCTTTGAATTGGGGCCTGGTGGGGTGCCTCCGAAAAATGGCTTGTCACAAATCCCTCGAGTTATTACTCTTCCCTCCTGCCTGTTTATAGAGCTGACATAAAGTTTCAGTTACACTTCCAAACTCCAAACTTGTACAGTGTCTGTTTTAAGAAGAAAGCTTTTTATTTTTAAGGGGTAATTATACACATCAACACTAAGATTTGTGGGTTAACTATTGGTTAAATAAAATAAAAAACAATAATTGTTCTAACCTCAGAACACTCAAAATATATTACTCGCTCAAAAGTGATCCTTTGCAGGGAATGGGTGCCACCAGAAACCGTTGCTTCTAGCTAAAAACTGAGTCTTCTATCTATAGTATTGCTTTCTACAGTAAAAAAAAAGTGTTAAAAAGAGAGAGAGAGAGAGAGAAATATGCACAGATCAAGTACTGTTTACAAGTGAAAATAGTCTAAAACAGTTGTTCTTCTCAAATTGAAAACCACCAACAGTATTTTGTCTGTTTTCATAAGATGCACCGGTTCACTCCAGAGCATCAAATGAACTAATGCAAAATTTCTCCAGAACGGGTCTAATGAAGAAATAAACCTATCTTGAACGGCCTTAGAGTGAGTACATTTTTTAGCAAATTTTCATTTTTTTGGTTCTTTACCAGGAACATTCTGTTATAATGAGAAACACCGATGACCTCTTTTTAAACTTTTAAACTCTTAAGCTTCTTAAAAATAACCAGACCACCTAAGAATTCGAGAAAATTACTCACTTGCAAAAGCTGTTCCAAACTCACTTGACTTTCTTTCTTGACACTAAACAATTTAGCAGCTGGTTCATTCTTTATGGTTTCTGTTTTTGTGTGTTAATAAAGAAATGCTTGAAATGATTTATTGTATATACATAATTTTAGCATTTTTTTGTTGAGTTATATGTAAGCTTTTTAAGTATTATGTCTGGATGTGGAAAAGCTGTAGGACTTTGCAGCGTCACACTGCTCTGATATAAAAAGAAACAGCTCAAAATTAGCCTGTTAATGCTTTCACTTAGACACTAATGGGGTAAGCGAGAGGTCACATATTAGACTGTTCTAGTCTCCATGTGTGGTTACACTAATCTGAAGGGATTTAATTCGGTGGGATAAAGCAGCAAGCAAACTAAAGAGACAAATTAGTCTTCATTTACTTGCTATGGAAAGTTTTAGCACAAAGGCCAGCAATGTCTATGCCAACTGTTTTCCACAAAGATTGAGGTCAAGGAGTGAGCTGTCTCAAGATCTTCCTAATTTTACAAAGCAAGATTTCCACCGAAGGTTTAGAGAATGATACATGGTGACGCACAGGCCAACTTTAATAGCTCCTTTATATATTTATATATGACTTTTTTAAGTCTTTAAATTCTCCCAAGAAAACTAATGCCAATAATTTTTTTTTTTGAGTAATAAAGAGATAATTAGATGAACAGATATATTTTTAGATTTGTAACTCAAACCGTTGCAGTCATATAATGGGAGTCAATGGCAACCAAATGTTCCAAAGCTCTAAGAGTCCAAAAAAAAAAACATACACAGACAGAACCAATTTAAACCCTGCGGCTCGTGATGATACATTGAGGTGTTAAGACACGAAACGATCTGTCTTTGCAAAATAAAAAGCTAACTATATTTATACCATTTTATAATCTCTTATACACCACAACCTCCAACTCTCCTGATGTCATTCACAACATCTGGATATAGATATATACTTCCCATTTTGATAAAAGATGTTTTAAGCAAATACTTGAATATTTTTATTAAATGGACAATTGAAACTTCTTAGAAACTCTCTCATAAGGCAATTTAAAAATTCCATCCTATGGAATATAACTTGTATACTATATTGGAATATATAAATAAAAAAAATAAATGAATATTTAATCACCCTCTGCTGCAAACTCATATGACTTCATCATATATGATGACTTTTTATTAAAATTATTTGACCAAAACTACAACTTGTACCAACAAGTGCAAAACGACTTTGATTTGGTAGATAACAATGATAATAATGATTATCTAAGAAATACATTTAAGAACCCTTAAGCTAGAGTCTCAATAGATCATTTGAAAGTGCATGAGTGAGCAGAAGAGGTCTCTGTATAACTGACCGCTGCAGTGATGCAGAGAGAGCCCTGTGTTAAGAGCAGGCCATTTCACTTTAACGAGTGTACCATGCAGCGTGCGCCAAGAGGACTTTATGATGCTCATAAACAGAATTAAACTATGTCTTCAAGAGGAGAATACTCCACCCAGCTGTCAAAGCAGACCGAGTTCACCAAACTTGCACTTTAATTACTTCTATTGGGCCACCAACAAACGTCATCAAAGACAGCACACTTCTACACCTTTATTTTCTAATTAAACAACACTAGGAGTGAAACCAAAGAAATATGAGCTATTATTAAAGTAATCTGTTTGTTGCTTAGAATGAGGTGACATTTAATATCCAATCAGCACGCTTCATTACTCGTTCACCCAAGTTCTTCCACAGTCGAGTTATTTGCCACAGCTCTAGACTTCGTCTCACTTCCTCCATGACTCTCCAGGCAAGCGAAAGCAGGAGGGAAAGACGAAGTGCTCTGGCACACGAGTTGGATGAAAAGTGGTAACGCAACGAGTGGTAACGGTTTTTTATTTGCCCGATTAAACACACCACCGAGTTTCTAATTATCCCGCTTCATCTGATAGGAGCAATGAGACCATTCCATCCACTATCACATCCAGCGGCTGGAGTACAAGAATAATGGATAGCACTTACTTTACGAGGAGATGCATAATAAGATTCAACCATCCTTCGCCTATAAACACACAGACAATAACACAGGAATGGGGCATTTCTGCCATTACATGTCACAGAATGGGAACTAGTTAGGAGTATGAGTCTGATATTAACTTCACCTTGGGCTGACACGTACTGCTATTTACATATTAAGAGTGGGCTTGCTTATATTTAAGGATATAATTTTTATATTTTACATATCCGGTTGTAATGTTTTACTGGCAATAATTACTGCCAATTTGAAACAAGGCCTTTTTCATTTTTACACACTACATTAAGCAGACTCGGGTTGATTATGAAAGTTGGGTTATTAAAACATCATCATGATAAACTATGGTGTGATGTGAATGTGAATTAGTGGGGTATTATAAATCCTGATAAGAAATGTGTCATTTTGGTGTTAAACGTACTGCGTACTTCACCTGCACGCTTTTTTAATTTGCTGGTTTTTCATCAAACTGTTGCTCAGTCACGAATGTTAATCAGTGTTTTCCAGAACAAACTTAGGAACGGGCCATGACTTGAACACTTTCATCCGGTCGAAAACAAGAACGGGGTCGTGTGGCTGAATGCAGCTTTTTGGAATCGCTGGTGGTGTGTGTGAACTACAAATTACAGAAGCGGATCTCAAGAAAGAGATAAATCAGGAACAAAATATGGGAGTCGGGATAATAAGGTTGAGTATGACATGAGCAGAGTTCTGCTGGAGAAACCAGGACTAAACAAACAATGGATTGATTTAACGCTGAATTATAGGGTAATTACTGGGTAAAAATGGCCACAAAGGCACTTCCTACCTGTTAAGCAGAACAATCTGATTACAATGTGCCGCCAAGTGGAAAATTTTGCCTGGGATTTTTCAAATAGCTGCATCAATCCTGTGTTTTAGAAAACTGCTTAAGTGTCTCCAAACATCATTTGTCTCCCTGCCTTTCCTTCTCTCGAACTCAAATCTCTCTCTTTAAATGTCTCTGCTGGACAGGCCAGTCCCCCTGAGGGTGATCGGGTTATTGACCTATTCTCTCCGAAGCTGACATTCATGGGAATGATGCTGAGGAAACTAATCTTGGCTCAGGCAAACAGTGAGGCAACAATTGAAGCCTAGTTTAGTTTTAGCCTTTGAACTTTTGTTCAAGAAAGGAGGGAAGGATGGAAGGAAAGAACAGAACAGAAAGAAAAAAGTAATGAAATAAAACAAAAAAAAAGAAAAGCAAGGAAGAGGAGGGAATAATGAAGCATTCTCTGTTCAAGTTTAAGTGTCCCTATTATGAGTTATGAAAGGTTTCTTATTTTGGTTTTGGGAGTCCCAAACAACAGGCTGACATACAGGTACGTGCAAGGTCGAAAAAAAAAAATGTTTCTTATAATATGCATTTATTTTTACCTTTCAAGTGATTCGTTCAGCAATTCATTTTTCCAAACTCCTCTGGTGATAAGCCGATTTCATTTAAAGCAGTGTTTGTAACGCTTTTAACGCTCCAAAAGCAGCACCTAGTGGCCAAAAATGAATTTGCATTTTTATTCAAACAAACGCAAAAAGACCAACAAGTGGGCGAGCAATTTTAAAGTAAAACGGTTTGTGATTAATTTTAAAAATGACTTGTTTCAATGCTTCAGAGTCGACTCTTTCTTTTGAGAGAAAATAACTTTATACACAATGCACTTTCAGATTTAAAACTTTGCAGGATGTGTTCATACACTTAGAGCTGTGTTACCAACACAGTCTCACGAGCAATTCGTACATATTCGTACGAGGTGCCGAAATTGTGCCAATTCGTACTAATTCGTACGACCTCACTCGTACGATTTCGTACGATTTGTCTAAAATCACGTGATGGGTAGGTTTAGGGGCGGGGTTGTGTTTAGGTCATTCGTACAAATTCATACGAATTGCCATCTCGTAAAATACGTACGACTTAGAATAAATCGTATGAATTCGTACGAGTGAGATCGTACAAATTCGTACGAATTAGCCACCTCGTAAAATACGTACGAATTGCGTGGTGAGATCAGGTTGAAAAGCCTGAGCTGAAAGTTTGAAGTAGATGAATTAGTCAAAACGTTTTACACATAATCACATAAGCACATAATCTGTGGCTGTTTACGTCTAGAGGAACGTCATACTTTCTAAAATGTCAGGAAGCATAAGTCACAAGAAAAGACTGGTAGAGCTAAATTATGCTAAAAAAATTCTCACAAAACTGAAGTTGATCCACTGATGTCACATGCTCTGTTCTATGTTTGTACCATGTTTCTGGATCTGTGATTATTTCAGTTGTGTTGCTGTCTATGGAGGCATGAATGGCTCTCTGATATCATCAGAAATATCTTAATTTGTGTTCTGAAGATGAACGGATTTGGAACGACACGAGGGGGAGTCATTCATGACAGAATAATAACTGTGAAGTAGTTAACAGTCTGAGTAAGCAGTAGAGATTTTCCTGTTCTAAACCGACAGATAAATAGCATTAACATCTCACTTCTCTTACAGGAGCTTTCAGATGCAGGACAATCAGAAGAAGCAACGTTTCTCTTCAGTAACACTGAACAGGATCAGGAGATGACTGCAGTGCTGTTGAGGATTGTTTCAGTTCTAGAAGTGAGTAACCCAGAACATGGAGTTATAGTCCAATTAACATATTACCCAAACCCCGGGCCACCAGCGAGGCTCAGGCCGCTTTTACAGCTTCTCTGGCAGTCAAACGAAACCAGCGGCTAATTAAGATCCAGCAGCGGCGCTGCGTTTGGCTCAGAGAGAGAACTTTACACAATACAGCCGTATAAAGATAATGAGGTCGTGTAATCACCGGCATTAAGTAACACATGTGTTTCTATCAAAAAATCACTTGTGTTACCCAGAGTCATGTTTTACTTCTCTACCGGGTTTGATAGAAAACTTCAGGGTCGTCTGATCTTTACGTCAACACATTACAGTCAAACACAGACTCACTGTGGACTATTCCACTTTTCTTCTTTCAGTCTAGTGCACAGAAAAAACACATTTAACTCTTTATTTGATCACACTGATTTTTCAATAGCTGTTCTCTCTCACAGACTCCAGGCTTTGCAGTTTTATTCCTCTCTATATTTTAAATGTTTGTTCGTATTTCATTTACGCTGAATTACGCTGAATTTTATTCCTAAAACTCTTATAAAGCAGTGAAGACGTGTTTGTTTTCTGCAGTGATTTATAAAGTGATAAAAAGAGAAATCCAAAATCTCTCTTTTTTTATACGGTAATATACAGTAATTTTTATTGATGTATTTCATTGAATTCATTGAGGTTTATTCCTTAACCAGTAAGATTCAAGCATTACACTTTAATCTCTGTGTAAAGACATACAAATCAAAAGTCACATAAGGGTTTCATTTAATTTGCACAAGACAAGAACAAAGTATAAAAAAGCTATTTTTACAGTAATATACCGGCAGCTGGAGTTGCCAAAATTCTAACGTTAAATAACGGTAAAACCTTTATTTCTTTTCTGGCAAAAAATTGTACACTGCAAAAAGATATCCGTAAAATGTATGGTAAAAAAACAGCAGCTGTGGTTGCTGGTATAAAACCGTGAAAAATATGATATCATAATTTTTGTTTTATGGTTTTATTTTAAATTTACAGTTAAATACAGTAATTTCTAATAAGAAAACAGTGATGGTGATTAATATAGTAAAATTTATTTCGTACTTTTGAAATACACTGATAACTACTAAATCCAAGTGATTATGAGAAAGTCCAACCTGATCTCACAAAATTGCGTGAAATAACCACGAACTCTTAATGCATAATTCCGTGTTAGTATCACGTAATGATCAAAAATTGCGTGATG
>JAUCMT010000114.1:4063817-4078512 GCA_032357475.1 Enteromius thamalakanensis
TTTACTACAGTAGTTTATATTTATTAAAGCAGATTTACAGAAGCCCTTTCTGCCAAGGACCATAAAAATAAATGGTAAAAGCCAATTACAACTTTTTTTATTTCACAATTGAGACTTTTATGGACGTGTATTTTACCCCCTCAGCAACACACACTCAATTCTCACTTTATGTCTTTGAATTAATTAATTCAAATATTATTATTATTTTTTTTTTGTCCACAATGAAATAAAAAACAAAACATAAAGGCAATTGCCACCTTTTATCTTATAAATCTTTTTTCCTCATAATTGCAATTGTTTTTATTTCACATTTTGGACTTTTCTACTCAAAATTGCAAGTTTATATATTAAATGTGCAAGTCAGAACTGTAAAGTAAAACTATAGTTTTTTTTTTTTTTATCCAATTGCAGGGCTTCTATAAGCTTTAAATGCAATACGAATGATTTAAATTAATTAATCAAGTAGAAGAATGTATTGATAAACCAGTCAAGTAGAAGAAGCTGTGATTTTTTATTTATTTATTTATTTTTAGATGTTCATTTGGTTGCAAATTCATTATTACATATTACATGCATTGATTATATAAAATGTACTTCAACTTTGTTCCTGATTCTGTAGCATCATATCATTCTTTGCAGTTATGATTGTGCTTTTATTCTGTGTGCATCTTATGTGTATGTCAGCTGGTTTTCGACGAAGTCTTCGTCTCTGCCGCCGACGGAGAGGTCAGGCTTTTGGAACGTCCCAGTTCTGCACCCTACGCTGTCCCTCGAGCTGTTACAGTTCACTGGCCAACCCGTATGAGGAGGTGGTGCGCTACCAGCACCATCCAGAGCACCCACATCGCCTCATAGCGCTGCTGGGTGAGTGTGTCTCACGAGGATAAAATCAGCAAGCAAAATACACACATTACCTTACAGATATATTGTACAACTTACTGTAGCTGTGTTCCTGCATGCACATTATCATGTATTTCCTGAAATGGTATTCTGCCGTCAGGTCCGTCTGGGGTCGGGGTAAATGAGTTACGCAGGAGGCTAGTAGAGATCAATCCCAAGGTCTACCAAGGAGCCGTTCCCCGTGGGTTTCATTCTACAAATATGACTTTGTGTGATACAACTGTAGAAATGCATCCTGATTTTGAAGTTGACTTTCATTTCCATTTAGATACCACAAGGCCACCCAAATGCCATGAAGAGTCTGGCCGAGAATATCACTTTATCAGCCGAGAGCAGTTTGACACCATGGTCTGCAATCACAGGTGGTCTAAACATACTTGGCTGTGCATTAACAGATAATGTTTCAGATTTCTTAAATGGGTCACAGTCTTTCTCTTCCTTTCGTTCTCAGGTTTATTGAGTTTGGGGAGTTGAGAGGTCATCTCTATGGCACTAGCGTGGATGCGGTTAAAGATGTTTTGGCGAGTGGAAAGATCTGTGTGATCGACATTGAGCCATATGTGAGTTTCTTTCGGAAATATATTCATCTGTTGTTATTAGTGGTGCTTGCTAAGGTTTATTGCTAATATTTTGGGTTAGAAACAGCCCCTTAACTTGTGTTGAAGAGAATAGTGTTCTTTTAGTATTATTAATATACTTATTATTAATATATAGGTTATCAGGGTTGTTATTGCTAGCTAAAAACTGAAACTATAAAAAACATTTTTGTTTCTTGAAATAAAGCTGTAAAATATTACATGAAAAAAGTAAACTGATCATAAATCCTGCCATTGCAACTTACTTAAAAGTTGAAACCCTAAAATTGCTATAATAACTAAAAAACTCAAATCAAAAACTAAACCTGAATCAATTATTTTTATTTATTTGGGTGTTATTATTTATATTTTTACTAATTATGTCAATTAGTAAAAATATAAATAATAACACCCAAATAATTGAAAACCCCCCCCAAAAAATAGTAACAGTAAGTTTTTGTTAACATTATCAGTATTTTGAAGTATCTTTTATACTTCCAGTTAGTAATTTTAGTCCTTCAACTTCAACCCAAGAATTGTAAATGCTATTATAAAACAATAATAAACAATAATTGTTTAAAAAGAAAGATTCTCATATCTTCTGATTTGTTATAACCATGGTGCCTGATTTGATGCTTTACTTTGCTTTCTATGTTCTTGATCTCTAGGCATTAGAGTCAGTGAGGACTGCAGAGGTGAGGGCGTATGTCATCTTTATAAAGCCTCCTACCGTTGAGCAGATGAAATGCACCCGAATAAACTCACATATCATCACAAATTACTACACCAGCCGACCTTTAAAGGTCAGCCAGCATCTTTACCTTTGTCCACTCAATTTGCCTTTAAATTTATGGTCGGTCTCTTAAAAGTACAGGATGTGTATTTTCTCTCTCAGGATGAAGATTTTCAGGAGATAGAAGATGAAGGACGCAAGATGGAACAGCATTACTGTCAGTTCTTTGATCACGTGATAGTAAACGATGGCCTGCAGGGTGCATGCGTACAGCTGCTGACGGCAGTGAGGAGAGCTCAGGATGAACCGCAGTGGGTACCGGCTGCATGGATCAGACCGACTGATCAGTCTTAATATGAAGAGCTCAGGGATACTAGAGGAGAGTGGATGAGCATGAATATGCAAATAAACTTTTTTTCACCTTTTTTGGTGACAATAATGTGTGTTTTGTCTGTAAAATGTTAGTCTGAATGCAAAATATGTTTACATTTTTACAGATGTCAATCTTTTGTTCGCCCATGTGAAAAAACAAACAAAAAAAAAACCTTTATTAAACTCTCCAAAAGAGATTTAGTATTTTGGAGCACTCTTAATCCATTTTAAATTGAAATGATTGTGAGGATTTTCTGGTCTGGAGTGTCGAGGCGTTAATCAGAAGAACAGAACTAACGTCACTTGAGTTGATGTGTTTATGGAACAGTTGCCTTTCCATCTGAAATTTAGGAAATTAAACTTTTAACACCTAATTTTCCATTAAAGTCTATTCAATTTTTAAAAAGGTTCTTATATACTAGGTAACACCAGTAGCATTGTGTGTGTGTGTGAGTGTTTTCTAATTAAATAATTTACTAATTTTAGTTATAAATTCAGTTAGAAATAGTTTGCAAACATCTTTTTATATATATTTTTAAACTTGCATATTTGACATGCATATTTTCCTGCTCTTGAGACTTTATAATTGTAAATTAATTTAGATATTTACATAAATAATTGTAAATAAAAGGAATACGACATAATAGGATCATATAGTCTTTCAATAACAATTATTTTAAAAAGTAGGTGTAATCTGTCTTTTGTGTAACGTTACTTTGTGTAGTATAAATTCCAGCCCTCTGATTGCGCTTGTATGCGTTTAATTACGTTCTAAATAGTAGTGCGTCTCTATTACGTACAGTACGTCAGGCAAGTTAGACACGCCCATCCGTCTCTAACGTCAACAATAGACAACGTGCAAAACAAAATCTCAGACTACAAACGACATGAAAACACTAAGATAATTTTTACTCAGTAATTAACTAGATATAGTTTTTATTATTTAACTCCAAAGAATGGATACGGAAGGAAAGGTTTGTTACGTGCATAAATGAGTTCAGCATCGTGTTCTGTAACGTTAGTTTGTTAGTAAGCAGTTAACGTACTCAGACTCTAGTAAACTACTTCATCCCTTAGCCTGCATTATTATAGCTGTTGTTTAAATGTTAATATTATATTATATGATTGTAACGTTACATAGGTTCTTAGCACTAGGAGAAGAGATCTCCCTCCCATTGCTCAAGGACAGAGGGTAAGTGTAGGATATTCATAAGATATCCTGTGTGTTTCTGTTTGTTATGCCTTTTAGCTGTTGTAGATTAGCCTTTTCTTTTTCATTTTACTGAATGCAAGCGCAACAGTAAGAGTCAGATGCTTTTGCTCACCCTGTAGGTTTGTAAATGCTGAGGACTAGGCTTTCTGGGTTTATCCACTGCAATCTGTTTAAACCTCTTACATTATTTTTAAAACCAAAGATTATAGAATATATGTGTATTGAAGCAATACCTTGTTAATTCCAATAAATGCAATTGTAAATACAGTCAGTACTAGAGTGGATATGTACACATTAGAATAATTCTCAGAAGATAAATTAACTTTATTTATTGGTAAAAGGGTAAATCTCACAAAAATGGCTCTGAATAGATCATATTTGACCCCTAAATCATAAACAAATGAATCATAATCTGGTGGATAGTTTTTAAAAGGTATTCTTACATTACTTTCATTACATTTAAGCATAATTCTCATTTAAATGGTCCTTAATGTGGTGCTTCAAGTGACAGTAAAGGCGTTTTAAAAATGTTTTCAAATAAATGCTGTCCTTTTCAACTTTCTATTCACCAAAAAATCTTGAACTGAATACTCTTGAAGGCTGCATTTATTTGTTCAAAATAGTGTTTAAATAAACACATAAGCAAGTAAGTAGTGATGGTGTGTTGTGTTTATGTCAGAAGGTTGAGTAACAGTATTTGATGGTGACTCCTGAGTAGCTCCTCTACATAATCCTGCTTCTTGGCAGATGCTCGTCTCAGATTTAGACTTGCATTAATCCTTGCTTTAAGTGCTCAGAGATGTTCCTTTGCACATGTCCTTTGTGTTCCCTCTGTACTCTTGAGTGGAAATGGCAAAAAAGCCTTCGGTAAGCTTTGTTAGACACAAATGTAGAGCACCTCAACAGGTTCAGCATATAATTCTTGAGTTTCATTTTCAACTGTTTATTGCTAACCTAAAATTACTTTTTGACATTTTAGCGGGGACCACGAACACTGCCATCTATACCAAGGTAAGCTCACTTACCAGATCAGATGTTGTTTCAATTGTTAAAAATATTGTTTAAAGCTCTTCTTTTCTTTCCTCTTGCAAATGCATAGTCAGGACACAGCAGGTGAGTGTTTCTCTTTGAATTGTTTTTCACAATGAGATCTCTTGGTCCGGTCCTTACATGTATTTGAGTAGATAATAATGTTGAAATTTATGATGTGTCTGATAAATAGATTTACATTCATGTTTTAAATTAAAATAACTGTTTATTGGTCAGTTAACGTTAGATTATAAAATTAAGCTCTTCTGTTGCCCTTCAAAGAGGAGATTCCTGCTCCAAAGAGTAGGAAAAAGAAGGCCAAGAGGGATGTGGAGAGTGTGGATGAACATGATGGTGAGTTTAGCATACAAATGTTTACATGTATATACATTTCTATGATTTGATTTTGTATTATATATATATAATTTATAAATGTATTTAACATAAAAATAGCATATGTGTCTTAAATATATCCATGCATTTGGTTATATTTATATATACATATTAAATATATACATTACACACTCATATATTATATAAACAAGAACTTATATTTTGGATTCAGTTACTATACATTGGCCGTGTCAGAATCTGTGTTGGAATTGTTTACACATTTACACAAAAGAATACATGGCTACTTTTGAATGGCTTTCAAAAGAGAGAAAGATGCGTTTTTGGAACCAGCAGAGTCTGGAATCAGACAAACTTCTGGTATCACCTGTAGAAGCATTGTGTGCAAGAGTTTGTTTCACTCTTGGCCTTTGTAGATGGTGGAATGGAAATGGGAGGGCTTACCAGTCGCAGACAGTCTGAATGTCAGGAACCTTTGACCCCAGAACCTGTGGACAATCCACAAAAAAGGAGGAAAAAGAAGAAGAAAGCACAAGCATCTGGTAGAAACACTGGTCAAAACCATGTCCTGTTGATTACAACTCTATTTATTAGCTATTTATTAACATTGACACCCCAAAAATAATGCTGATTTGCTCTTACTGGTCAGATGTAGAGGGAGATCAGACGGACCTGGTGTCAAATGGAGATATGGTGGATCAGAATGTTGAAGAAGAGGTGACACGCAAACCAAAAAAGAGGAAGTACGTTTAGTTATATATATATATATATATATACACACACCAGGTTACCGAAAGGATCCAGACATTTTCAGCTCATGATGTTTTCTTATTTCCTTTCTTCTCCAGAGTGAAACCTAAAATAACAGAAACACAGTCCAACAACGAATTGGACATAGAGGATGAAGATATCATTACCGACCCCCAGGTGTCCGTCCCCCAGCATTCCTTGTTCTCCGCTCCCCAGGGGCAGAGCCAGCCTGTGGGGAAGGTGTTTGTGGAGAGGAGCCGTACGTTTCAAGCAGAATAATAATAATACATTTATTTTAAATAGAGCCTTTAAAAGTTGCTTTCTCAAAGAGCTGTACACGAAAACTTACATAAAGGACAGCACAACAATATAAAACAGTAAACTATAAAGTCAACAAATTCTAAAGATGAATTACAAAAATCTATAAAAACAAAACTAATCAGTTAAAAGCATTTCTGAAAAAGAATGTTTTGAGAGAGGGTTTAAAAACAGCTAAAGAATTTGCATCCTCCCTAATGTCCCTAAAAGATATGCCAGATATTGCGGAGCGAGACCATGCGGAGCCTTGTAAACATTAGGATTTAAAAATTGACTTGGTATTTCACTGGGAGCCAGTATAATAAACAAAAAAGTTAGCAAAAATTTCCAAGTGCAGATACTGTGCAGTGTAACTCCATGACAAAGAAGTTAAGTGAACTGAAGATAAGACCAAAAGAATAGATATAAATGCTAAAAAACAGGGGACCAAGAACTGAGCCCTGTGGGACACCAGTACAATGTGTATATAGTGTGTAGTAGTTTGTTTATACATTGCGACTCTGGACATCTAAACATTTCAGTATTTTTAAAGTGAAGTTGTTTGTAGGCAAGGTACATAATGAAAATAAAGGGTGATTGACCATTATTCTTCGGTGGCAGGTCGTTTTCAAGCAGCTGAGCGAGTGGACCAGTGGAAGGCCAGTGTCCCGATGGAGCAGAACTTCATGGACAGCCGCTCAGTGTGGACCACTAGAGATGTCTCCTTGAAACTGCACAGTGGCTTCAGGTTTATTTTTAACACTTTATTTTCCTGTGTGTTCATATCTGTTCAATTGCTTTAGACTTTAACTTGAACTGACTATTTGTACTATTCTTTAAGGTCCACTTATAATGTTCTCAATATTTTTACATCATCATTTAAAAGAAGAATGCTATTTTCTATCCTGTTTTTAACCCTTCTCATCAAAATGCTCTGTCTGAATAGCTGTGGTGGATTGTAGACTCGTAAGTAACTGCCCATTGCTATGATTGGCTAACAGTTTAAATAAATATCCAATATAGTGTTGTCTTTTTGTTGCATTCTTTCTAAAAATCATGTTAGATCAATTTTTTTATTAACTAAGTATGTATGACAACAATGCATTCTATTGAAGAAGACCCATGTCATGTTTTAATAAAAAAAAAAATCTTGTTACATTTTCTAAATTTGATTTGCCTTAAAATGTAATGTGGTGTTATTGTTGAAATATTTAATAGTCAACATATTACAGACCAATAAACACTAAATATTTTATGTAAATACACCGTGGCTCATACATGCAGTAAAAAATTAGATTTTTCAAATTTAAAATACCTATTTTCTATGTTAATTCATTTTACATTTCAATATATTGCTGTGATGCAAAGCCAAGTTTGGTGTCTTTCAGAAATCCTGGTGCTCAGTCAACATTTCTCATCACACTTAAAATTGGAGATGCTGCTTATTATTTTTGTTGAAACCATAATACTTTTTTTAGTATTGTTCGAAGTTCAAATTATTAGCACCCATTTAAAGTACTTTTATGTTTTTGTAACATTTCAAATGTACTTAACTACCACCTACTATCAATCAATTTATTTCATACTTGCTGAGCAAAAGAAAAAAACCTCACTGACCCCCAAACCTTTGAATGCTGAAAGACTGTTTTCTAAACGTTTGCGTTTGTTACTGCGCAGGGTGGTTGGCCTGTTTTCTCATGGCTTCCTGGCTGGTTATGCTGTATGGAATATTATTGTGGTCTATGTTTTGGCCGGGGAACAGATGAGCACTCTTTCCAACCTACTCCAGCAATATAATACCCTGGCCTATCCCGCACAGTCCCTGCTTTACCTGCTGCTGGCCCTCAGCACCGTTTCTGCCTTCGACAGGTAAATCACCAAACCATAATGTCAGTTTCACGTGACCTAACACAAACTAAAGACAAGTAAACACTGTTGCCATATTTGTAGATGCCTGAGCCCTTAAAATGAAATAAAAACCTAACTCCTTTGATCTCTCTCCAAACAGGATGAATCTTGCCAAAGCCGCTACGGCCATGAGGAGTTTACTGACCCTTAGTCCTGTGGCACTTGCTTCCTTCTGTGAGTTTAACATATTTCTATCAAAAAATTGATTTATGCATAAGCCATATATGAAAACAGCAGTGTTTAAATGTACACCTTTTTTCATTTCAGTGTACTTTTCTGCACTTGTTTTATCGTTAAGCCAGCAGATGACGAGTGATCGCATCAATCTGTATAATCAGTACTCCAGCTATAATGTGACGCTCTGGTAAGACCCTCTCATTAGAGCATTCTGGGTAAATGCTGTACAGTAATAGAAGCTGAGAGGTTGTTGTGTGTCCTCACAGGCAGCCGGGCTCAGAGCGCAGCATCCTTTACCCCTGGATCATAGTAAACCTGGTGGTCACTTTACTGGTTGGGCTGGCGTGGGTTCTGATGTCAGCAAGTCCAGATATTGACCACACAGAAGGTAAACAGTACAAAATGTTATTTTCACACACTATCATCTTACCCAATGGTTTGAATGGTAGCATACTGTATATTTAACATTTAAAGAAAGTACAAACAGAACGTACAGTATTCATTTTGAACATATCCTGGTGTAAATTTTAAGGTTAAAATTAATATTACATTTACATTTTTTCCCCTTGTAGAATTTTT
This sequence comes from Enteromius thamalakanensis, assembly GCA_032357475.1. NCBI lineage: Eukaryota > Metazoa > Chordata > Actinopteri > Cypriniformes > Cyprinidae > Enteromius > Enteromius thamalakanensis. Next base: position 4,072,702 of record JAUCMT010000114.1, read on the forward strand.
AATGTTGATGGAAATGGAATATCCCAAAGCAGAAGAAAAGGGAAACATCACTGCATAAGGCACCTGAAGGCATTCCATCTTTATTTTGATACTTGATTTATCATTGTATATATTAGATATGTAAAACATTTTGGATCTTTTTTTTTTTTTTTTAAATAAACCATTCTTTGTCTGATTGATATACAAGTGATTGCACAAAAGGCCACATTCTTTTGGTATTTTATTAATGTCACACTGGAGCGGGCTGAGGGCGAGGTTTGGCCCGATGAATTAAAACAGCCACAACAAGTCCACAGACACCAAACACAGTGAGAGCTCCTGCCGCCCATAATCCATAATCTAATATCTGTGGGACTATAAGAGCACACGTTTCCAGGTTAAATGTTAGTTTGCATGGGTTGAATAAAAAATAAATAACATGTTACTTTCATACCTTCTTCATCTGCTAAAGTTTTAGAAACTTGGGATACAAGTATGACCTCCCCACTTGATACTACAACCTTTTCCTCAGAATACTGCAAGTCTTCTGAAACAACCCTTTCTAATAAACAGAGAAAAAAATAAAATATTTTATTATATATTTATGAATTTAGTTTAATTTATTTATTATGAGGTTGATGATGATTGTATGCAATTTTTGCAATTTAACATTTTCAATGAATAATTAGACACACCCACACACATATATATAGTTGTAAATTATTAGTATTTATTATTAAATGTGAAATAATTATAAATACAGTTATTTGTTTACTTAATCTTATTAAAATATTTAGACAACAACCAATGTATTCATAAATATTTGTAATAATAGTAATAATGTTTATCATTGCGGCTACTACTGCTACTAATAATAGCAGCATGTCTATTTTTATTTGCATTTTATTACTAATAAACATTCCTTTTTTTTTATTTTTTATATTTTATTACTAATACACATTTCCTAAGAAAAAATGTCATTATGACAAGTTTTTAAAATAATTATGTTTAATAACTTAGCAGTTATTAATATTATGGTTAAGAAATACTTTTTAAATATATTCTTAAATATTACATTATTATATAATTTAATTACTAAAAAATGCATTTTCTATTAAAATAACTAAATATTATTAACCATAAGTCTAGAATCTTCTATGTAGGTGCACTCACCTGTCCTGCTGCCACAGCTGGGCTCACATGACTCAGTGGTAGAGGGGTGGCAAACAGACGTGGCGCAATGAATAAAAATCTGTTAAAGATGTGGCAGATGACAATAAGATAAGTGAGAGCTGAGGAGAACATGTGATGAACATGACTTTACATACCCTTTCCTGCAGTAGTGCAAGCGAGGATTGATCTTCAAAACTGAATGTCTTCACTACAAAGCGTTTGTAATGAGACTGGTACTGCAGATCTGACCGTCCAACAGGAAGCACTGTGATCAGCTGATGGTCATCCTTATATGAACAGCTATGAAGATTAATAGAAACGTGTAAACCAGTGTACAGTTGAAGTATTCGCAGTTTGTTTTGGCATCAACACATTGACACTAAATGTCCATGTTCTCTAGATAAATGAGGAAAGTGGAGCTTGAATGAAAGAATTCAGGTTTACCCATTTATCACAAGGTCCCACTGAGGCAGGCTCAGGGATTCAGAATTAGAAGTGGCCCAGCAGTGGTCCAGGACCAGGATAAGGTTTGGATCAGTCCTCTCCAGAATCCGCACCTCCACATACAGAGGTTCTCTCAACACATTAGTAACAGGGTAGTCCGCCTCAGAGTAGTAAGAGGTGTACATATCCTCTTAAATACACGAAAAAAATGCTGAATTAACTGCATCACATTGTACAGTGACAGACTTTGAGCTGGTAATAAACAAATTATTGGTACTCAAGATACAGTAGTTTTACAGTACCAGTATCAGTTTTGCCAGTTTAGCAGTTTTAAAGCTTAGCGACTTCCACATCCCTTTTAAGACTTTTTTTCTTCTAAATGTTTAGGGAGAAATATAGCAAACCTGATTCTCATTTTGCCCACTGATCTGAATTCATCTTTTTATAGATTAGTGAATTTGCCCTTATGATGTCATCTTCTGACTGCAAGCTGCTTTTACTTGAAAGCATTGGCAACACTCATATTTTAACAAATAATAAATAAAAACATTTCCTGAGAAACATGATTTCTAAAGGACCATGTGACAAAGACAATGCTAAAAAAATTGAGTTCTAACACCCCAGGGATAAATTATATTTTAATACATTAATAATATTACTGTTTCTACTACATTTTTGATTAAATGAATGCAGCCTTGGTGTGCATTAGACTTTTAAAAAAAAACTAATTTGACCAACCTCATACTTTTGAATAGTAGTGAATTTAGACATTACTGTTACTTTTATACCATGTCAACAAATACTTGTAGCATATTAGATCCTAAAGAACAGTCAGAAATCTAATATTTCTAGATTTTTCTAGATTCTAGTACTTGTTTGACAAGGAAAATTTCAGGACTTGGCAAAATATGTGCTTTTATGAAATGATAAAACTCATCTAGTTTGCAAGGTAAGCCGCCTTGGGGAAACATGTTATGCTGTGAAATTGTAATTTCTGCATTCTGCTCACCATCTGAACATGCTTTAGTTCTGCACTGTCCATTGGCGAGTCTGAGCTCTATTTTGAGTGGGCCGTTGTCAGAGACAGGGGGAGGAGGAGGGACCATATTCAGCTCCACCAGAAGAGCCTCAACGGCTGATCTCGAATACCTGCACTGGAGCTTCAACCTTCAAGACACAGGAAGGAAATACTGGGCCTCTTGCACTGGGGTACGTTTCCCAAAAGCATCCTTAACTAACTATGATCATTAGTTCCATTGAACTTTAACGACGGAGCATATGACCATGGTTGCTTTTGGGAAACGCACCCCTGATCGTTGCCAAAAACTTCAGCATAAAAACAGACAAGCTTCCTCACTCATGAGAACCGTCTCTCATAATTGATCCATTAGGTTCAAGGCCCACTTCATACGCGAATGACATCATGTTCTCATAAATAACAAAACCGTTTTCTTCCTGAAGGATGTAATTGAAGACAAACAATAGTGACCATAGGGTAACAATTTCATGCCCATTCTCTTCAGTGATATATAACATGCTCCAAAGCTCTCCCAGCAATCGCAATCACACCTTCATTCTGGTGCCGCAGGAGCTGACAGTGAACTGATAGATGGCGAAGCTGGCAGTGCGGTTGACCGGAGGGCAGTGGTCACTGGGGTCATTCTCCAGCATGAGGATGGAGTCTAAACTGATGCGTGGCATGGTGGCATCTCGAGCAACCACCAATAAAAACTGCCCATCTGTTGTGCACTGCAGAGTGACTGGAAGAAACAGGAAAAAAAGAACTTCAATGTAAGAGAATGTTTTGCACACAATAACAGAGGCATTATACAGTTGCAGTGCTTAAATTATTTATTTGTTTGCGTAGTTAAGTTGTACTGTGGTACTATAGTCAACAGACAATCACTGGATGACAACTTATAACCATGATTAAATAAATGTAGATGGTTTATTTAAAATAGAATATAATATTTATGAAACAGCCTAGCAGTATCAGCCATAGATGTCAAATTAATTTATTTTTACACAACACTCGGAGTAAGAAAATACACTTATTTGGAATAATTGTGATTCCTAATAGATAAAAAATATATAATAATAATAATAATCATATTTTTTTATACACACACACACACACACACACACACACACACAAATAACAAATTTAGTTTACTTTATTTCTGTTTTTACAGCTTTCAAACATATTAAGAGAGATTAAAAGTACTAAATCTGATTTTCTTTTCACGCTCACCTGCCTTGGCATAATAACAGCCCTGAGTATCATAACAGCAGCTGATAACGTCACATTCATCTGAAGTGATGTCAGGCTCTCCACACTCGATGCGCTCGTGATTCTGCTCGAGCACACAGCGCTGAGAGCCGGAGAAAGACGAGCTCATGTGTCTCAGCTCCGGCAGAAACCGAGTCCTCTCCTGCTGCCGGGGAAACTCCTTCAGAACCGGGGAGAATGCTAAACCACCGGCCTGATATTGGGGCATCTGCCAGGGAAACTGCAGATCAGCATTGCTCAAATATACACTAACGTTAAACGTAAACGCAATTAATATTGCAGTAACCAACATTTTTGCTGCTTACTACTTTCACAAAGTAGCCATTTTTCCTGTATGTGTCACATTTAAAGAGTTCTAAACGAGCCTAATTAGCTTTAGCCCCGCCCCCTTGAATATAAACAAACTCGTAAAATGCACTATATATTATAGCTTTAGTCACACATTTACAATTTTACAAAACGGCTATTTATAGTTAAAGTAAACAAATATTACAAAAATAGATTTAATAATGACGGACAATAAATATTCATAGTAATATTAACTTTTAGGTATATGTGAGTACAAAAAAATAACATAAATCATGAAAGACGTGATGGTTAAAAATATATTTAGATAAATATCCCTAAATAACAACTCTCTGAGATTGATTGGTTTAGTCTCGTTTACAGGATGTGTAGTTGAGTACCGATCCAAGGGGCGCAGGTCTCTGACGGCCACTGTAGACGTGGATTGTTAGCTACTAGTTCTGTGAACAGTTTAATTACATATATGACGACATTTCTAAAAAGCAAATATGCTGGATTTTGCTATATTTGCAGTGACATTTGTCATTATCCTGATCGGTGCCGTCCTGTATTTGTACCCGGTGAAACATTTATATATTATCTTGCTTTGCAAACTGTTGTGATCATGTTTTAAATTAAATATATGTTTGAATCGCTACTAAATATGTTTGGTTTAAATTCTGACCTGCTAACGTTACATTTAGAAGGTCATCACTGTCTTGACTAACTGTTACCCTGAACTTTACTTATTTTGAGAATGCGTGAAGTTGTATATATATGTGCAAGAAAGTCAGCCATTAAAACGACTATAATTTGCTGTCAACAGACATTAATATTTCACATATGTGTATATTAACCCAACGTTTTCTAATTTTAATGTCAGTCCTCTAGAAGTGCCTCTGGTGTGCCTGGACTAAACCCCACAGAAGAGAAGTAAGAGATACTGCCCTCTCTTTATTTCCCTTCAATCTTTAGTCAGTTTCTTCAACAAACGTGTTGCTTTACTTTTCCAGAGATGGGAATCTGCCAGATATAGTTAAAAAAGGAAGCCTGCATGAGTTTCTGGTGGGTCTTCATGATGAGTTTGGGTCTGTGGCATCTTTCTGGTTCGGTCGGAGACCAGTGGTCAGCCTGGGTGCTGTGGACCAACTACAACAACACATCAACCCCAACTGGACCAGTAAGTAGAAGAGAATTAGCATTTTGAAAAAAACTCCTCTTAATAAATTCATATTTTATCAAAATTTACAGATGGTATTATGAATCATTTGTTACTTATGATACACTGAATATATACAGTACTGTGCAAAAGTCTTAGGCCACTAGTATTTTAACCCAAAAAAAAATTCTGTGAGCATAACTTCTTGATTTGATGCTCAAGAACATTTCTTAATATTTCTGTGTCGGAAGAAAGTTGCTGCTTAATATTTTTCTGGAAACAGAAACGTATAACTGTTACTTTCTCATTACCCAAGCATTTGGATAGTATTGTCTTTTTTGCCATACCAAATGTGGTGTTTTTAAAAATGCAAATTCCCAGAGGTGGGACCAAGTCATTGTTTAGCAAGTCACAAGTAAGTCTCGAGTCTTTGTATTCAAGTCTCAAGTCAAGTCCCGAGTCAAAACAGACAAGTCCCAAG
>JAUCMT010000114.1:4104875-4115431 GCA_032357475.1 Enteromius thamalakanensis
CGATCATGCGCGTAATTCTCAAAACGTCCACAAGATGGCGGCGTTTATCGGGGAACCCGATATTACAAAACCGATAAGCGATTAAGGTAAAATGCTCAAATATCGGGGAAAATATCGGGAAATCGATATATCGGTCGATCTCTACTAGTATCTAATGAATAAGTACTAGTATCTAAAAAAAAGCATATACAATTGAAGTACTAGTCAGAAGTGGAATACTAGTCAAAACTGAATAGCTGATATCTCAATGACAGATCTCCATAAAAGTCAATGGCAACATTTTTTTATTTGTACTAGTACGAATATAATAGCTACTGGTACATTACAGTACACCCTTCATTTTATTATTATTTCTAATCAATTATTTTTATACTATTACTAGTATTAATAGTGTTAATATGTGTTGTTGTTGTTGTCTCTGTGTACTGGAAGATGTAAAACCAAAACAAATTCCTTATATGTGCAAACATACTTAAGCTCAATTAAGCTCTTTCTGATTCTAATGATTAAGTACTAGTATATAATGAATAAGTAACTTAACAAAAGACAAGAGTCCCAAAAGAACAAGCACTAGTACTAAATGGAAGTACTAGTAACATGAAAATAGATACTAGTGCGGTTTGTAGATTAAATGTTAACATGGCTTGCCATAGACTGTCTTTGTTTAAATGACTAGAGCCTTCAGGAGTTTTTCCAAGGAACAAAGATGGCTGTTTTTGGTAGTCGGCTTCAGCCCCAAGTTTAGCGAGGCTTTGATCACCTGTGAGATAGGATTTCAGCCCACACAGCTCGAGCTTTACAGCTAATCTCATGATTAATTGACACCCTCTAACCAAATTAGATCATTATTAGGGTCTCTGATTGCCAGAAATGTCTAAAGGTAAGAAGCATTGCTCCATGCACGAAACCTTCTAAATCAATTTCTTCTACCGAAACTGCTCCTTGTCGAAATAGTGCCAGAGAGATCAGGCTGCACCGTTGGTCTGATCGCAGTGGCAGTGTTTCAGCAGACACAACAGTGTCTTATGAATGATTCAAAACCTTTTCTTCTTGATTATCAACCCAATTCGCACACTAGGCGCTGACTCATCCTCAGCGGCAGCTGATGATCGTATTTGAGGAGCAGAAGCAGCCAGACGGTGCATGCATCTGAGTGGGAGCTGGTCTCACACTTATAAAAGTCTCCCACGATAAGCTGGCTAAACATGTATTTCCTCTTCCTGAATTTACTATGCTTAAGACTGCAACCGATTCAGGAAGTGCAAGGGACAAATACATACATGCACAAACCTTTAAATGCATCTCATTTGGAATTAACTGGTTAATTTGAAATATTGCAATGACCGCACAGATAGCTACTATAACAAGAATTTAAAATGTCAATTCATGATCAAATATATGTATATACACACACACACACACATTGTACGTGCATTTGTTTTAATGCAATGTTCAGAAAAAAATCAAATATTAGGAATCTCGATAGAAAACTAAAGTTAAAGTGCAATGCAATTAAATTTTTGTGTATATATACTTGTGTTTGTGTTTAACTGTCGGCCATTTTCCTGTGAGCTCTAAGCTGTCTGACACTCACTCACACACACACACACACACACTCTCTCTCTCTGCAACAAGGCAGGCAGGAGATGGCTTCCCTCTGCACACACAAACAAAACTACCAGAGCAAAAAATAAGGTTAGAAAACTCACAAAGCCCAAACAAACATCGTTCAGGATATTGTGTCACACAGATGTAAATAACGTCTATATCCCAGTCAAACAATAACTATGTTTTTTATTAAACGTTAACGTTACTTTGTTTATTTTTGGGGGTAAAATTCCTCTATGCATCAGTTTAATGTTGTCATACATTTAAACACTCTGACCGACCACTGTTACAAATAAACACGTTATAAATAATTAAATGGTTAAAAGCAGTGTTGTTATTAACGTTGTTTTTTTCACTAGCCGGTTAGCGTCTGTGCTAACAAAACTCACCACATCCTGAGGGATCAAAGCTTCATCCTTCTCCTCCTTTTTTAAATCCTTCTGTCCGAGAGCGGAGTTAAAAGTAAGTTTCACCATGTTGTATAACTGAAATTTGTCTTGTCAAAGGTGTCTTTTTCTTCACCGAACTACAGCGAAAGCTTGGCGAAGCCGACGACCTCTCTGTGCTGCTTTACAACTTGCTGTGGCGCATTTACCTCGAGCAGACCGGATTCAGACTGTATGCTCATTGACGAACGGAGGGGGGCGCTGTTTCCGTAAAATATTATTATAAAGATATATTTCAATGTAATAAATAAATAACATAAATACACAACGTATAAAATAACATACTAATATAATATAACATAATATAATCGCTTCACTGATAGGAGCGTGGTTTAGAAAAATGAGACTGTCCAACCAACCAGGTAATGTTTATTTGAGTGCAGGTAAGGTTTATGTGAGAAAATAATATCTTATGAAATCCTTGCAGTAGTATTACAGATGCAAAAGGTGTTGTCTAATGGGAACCGTTAGAGTAAGTTTGAATGAGGACGTTATAATGAAATATTGGTAACCCTTTACAATAAAATACAATTTATTATTATTAATATTAATACAGGTTAATGTTAGTTTATTACTTGAAATGTTAAAATGTATATGTAGAAATCAGCTTTGGGCAAAAATCAGTTTTGGTCTGTACAAGTATTGCTTTTGGGACACCTAAACAAAATATCACCCTTAAAGTTCTGTATACTTAAGTTAATATATAGTTTAATACACATGCATGTTCAATAAAATCATAGGGCTGTTGAAAAACTGTAATTACATTCAGTAATGAATTATCCATAACAGTCAATCTGAAAGTGTAGTATGTCAGTCTCACAACTTAAGGTCAGGGTGTGTGTCCTTTTGACAAACCAATGCTCTCTTCAAAATGAGTGAGAAAGGGCCTAAGGTAAGTTCAGTTCACCTGAACCTGAATAAGGTTAAGTCAGGGAGTGATTTCTTAATTACAGAAAATCCCTTTAACTCTTTCTAAAAGGCTGGAAGTCCTGCTGTCTTAGGTTGGCTAATGGTAAGAATAGCTGCTCTTCAGGGGGGAAATCTTCCCACCGCCTCCATGTCCAACCTAAGAAAGAAATAACCAAAGAATCTGAAGCTTTCAGTGAAAATCTGCAGTAATGCTGCTGCTTGCCATTTGGGAAGATACAGTCAAATAAATAAAAATGATTCAACCGTTTTTTTTAATTACCTGTAATCATATAATAAATTGATGTCTAATACTACTAATTAATTTATACTTCATCACTACTTACTTACTCATAGAAAACACACATACAACACAGAAATCACATGATTTGGTTTTATACAGTGCATGGTTATGTAAATTTCAAGAAAATGTACTGATACATTGTTTTGAATATCAACATATAGTCTGGCTCACACTAGTGTTTATTTCTGCCAAAAAGCACCCTATTAACAAAATATAAAGTGACCAATTATCACTTATCACAAACACTGAATATCACTCCAACTGATGTGATGTCAAACTGTATGATTATAACTGATGGATATAATGAAGAAGACTCTGAAGTTAGAACAGACATTATTTGTGTATAGATCTACTTTTATTTCTATGTTAATGTTATCTAATTTAATAGCTTGTATAACGTATCTAACTTTATAAAAAGCCATGTCATCATTATAAATTATAGTGTACTCAAAAAACATTTTAATATTTGCTCAAAACTGCTCAAATCTTTTGTAATGGTGACTGCCAAGTTGGCGCGAGACAGGCATTAGTCTCACATGACAGATTTTTATCACTATCATGAATGATCTGTGGGTGGGCCATCTGGGCCTGAGACTACACTAGCAATAACACATTCAAAGAAATGGTTTACCTTCATTCTTCTCTGGCTCCAAATTAACTGGTTCAGCGGAGAAAGACCTGTCCAGTTCTCCCTGCATGAAGATTGTGACATAATGGTAGTTTTCCTCCAGTCTGATGGAGTTTATGACAGATGCAAAGCGAAGGTTCTTCAGTCGAACACCAGCTTCCTCCATCAACTCTCTCTGGGCACATTCCTCCCAAGTTTCTCTGAAATTGAAATGAGTTTACTTTTAACCCACGTGTATTATCGCACTAATGCATAAGATAAGTTAACATGAATATGCAGGAATTATTGGGAATTTGATAAATTAGTAAAAGACCACATTGATGCATTTCTGTGACAGTAAACTCACCCGAATTCAATGTGGCCTCCTGGTAACTGGTAGGTGCCTTTCCCAACTCTGGTTTTTCTTTTTCCTAACAGGACACATCCTGGATTGCAGGAGTCTGTCACAAGAATCCCGAGTCCCACTCCAGGACGTTTGAGGATGGGTTTTCCATTATGAATGGCCTCAGACATTGTATTTAAACTGTGTTAAAATAGACAAAGATTATGGCAGGTCCAGATTGTATGCCCTATGACCTAAAGTATTCACCCGGAATAAGTTTTAATCTTTCAATTAAAAAAAAAAAAAGGAATAATAAAATCACTATTTTTGTATTTTACAGAGTAAAATGGTGCATTTTTTAAATTTTAAATTAAGATATTGCGAGAAAAGGTGGATGAATCATTACTGTGTAAAAACGACTTATGTCCATGTACTATTTAAATATGCAGCCTACAATGTAGAAACTGTTGTCTATTTTGTTATAGCTTTTCAAAAGTTGAACTTGACAAGGTGAAGAAAATATTAATAGATCTTAATTGTGATTTGTAGCTTAAACACTTAATCTATTTTTGAATGATAGGTACATGATTCAATAACTGGTCACAACGAACAAAAAGTCACTCCCTTGCTGCCATCTACTGGCGTAAGTATAACTTTTTAGTGAGCGTATTGAAAAGATTCGAATCATTTGAATGAATCAAATCCTCTTCCACATAGAGAAGGGCGTGAAATGCTGGGGTCCGCATCGCTAAGCATAATTAAGCAACATTGCTGTACGGAAATCCACATCATAGTGTAAACTTACCTATATCTTACTTGGTAGACGAGTCTCCTAATAGAAAGCATACCTTTTACGATCTGGTTGAAGCTTGTGCATTATTAGATGCATTAATAGTATTAAATCATCTTAATTCTCCAAATAAAGCAAATATTTCTCACAGTAAACACGTGCATTGATCTGAATAGTAAGCTTTGGTTCATGGGGAAGGAAATAGCCAGCTGCGATTCTCGAAGTGGAGTTGCGCAGTTGACGTACGTCCTGACGCAGGCGCGTGCAGTCATTTGTTTTTCTGCTGCGCTGCTTGTGCACAGAGCAACATGGCGACGTCCCTGATCTGTGGCCGGTTGTCCGCTGGACTGTGGAATTCCGGCTCTAGGACGACTTTAAGATCGGCTGCTAAGGTCAGTTTTGTGTACACACATCAGATAAATATATCCGATTGTCGTTTTTGAAGTGGCTTGGTTTTTTGATCACTTTTAGTGAGACCAAGTGGGCGATTCTCCTTTGACATTAGCCTTTAGGCTAACGTTAGCTGCCTGTAATAATTACAAATACTTAAATTTTCAAATATATACGTTTTCTACTGAGCGGATGCTCTTTTGGGATTGGGCAGATTTAAGTTAAATTATATGTGGCAGTGTAATGTATTTGTTTGTTTATATGGTTATCATACACTCTGTATATGTCATCTGGGATTCCTAGTTAACTTTGACCTAGATGGACAGAAGGCCAGTGTGTTTTGTTTCACTTCAGTGTTTCTGTTCAACTCTAGTGCCAGCTGGTTAACAAAGTTAACTCTTAAACCATTTAGAACAGCAAATATGATTGTTGTAATGAAACAAAGTGATGGCATTCTTCACTGCAAACTTTACTGAACCATACATTTCATATCATAAATGTCTTATGTTTGGTCATTAGAAGGTTGTACCCTTGAGTAAGATACCCAAGTTGCTCCATAAAGAACTATTCCTATATTGAGTGTACTGTATGTCACTTTGGATTGCAGCAAAATATTAATCAGTCATTAATTAATTAGTTAATCATCTTTACATTGCTGGTACGGACCGTTTGTTTTAATAGCCATACTGATTCCACATATTCTAATATTCCACATATTGACTCTACTAAAGTCAGTTAAGTATTAATCTATTGAGCAATGGAAAGGGAAAATCCTTTTCCTTGTAAAACTGAGACTTTGCTTGTTCTCGTTTCTGTTTGTGGATTCCATTTAGCAATCTACAAAAGTTAGTGTTTGCAATGTAAATATGACCAAGGCATTGTAGCAACACTGCAACAGTATTGTCTTGTTTGCCAGAATTTACGTGTGTTGGATTTAATCAGTAATTCCTCTCTTAACTTTACATTACCAGGTACTTGGTGGGACATCGGTTCTGTTTGGTAATCATGGGAACCAGCCGTCAATGCTGTCAGTGCAGCAGCAGAGGAACCTCTCCCTGCATGAATACATGAGCCTTGGGCTGCTGAAGGAAGCGGGCATCTCTGTGCCCGCTGGTATGGTTGCCAGCACGCCTGATGAGGCGTATTCTGCTGCCAAGCAGATCGGTAAGAACCCATGAACATATGCTGGGCTGTAATTGAGGAACGTCGACAATATTTATTCCTCAAGGGATGCAGGCTGCTTAACTGTTCCATCACATATATCCACTGTTTACATATTTCTCACATTGGATTGATCTGGAGTAGTAGTTCAGCACAGCATATATACTGTGCATATATATAGCAATGCTTTTACGCAGGTCGGATTACAGTGTTTTGAACAGGACTGCTAGTTTACCCTATTTTAGGATCTTGTGTGTTTGAGCTGTTGTGCGGTTCTTACACACCCTACAGTCTAAACATAGATTTGCTCCACCTCTGGAGAATGTGGCTGACCTTTGATTTAACTGTCAGCATGTAGGCAGCACCTGCACAGACCTGTGATGGACAGGCAGGGCTGTAATAAAGGAGGGTAGGTTGTCACAATCATAGCGGGACTAGCTTGACTGAGAGACCTGCACAATAGAGATTGGGTTAAGTGACCTATTAGTTTTAATCTCGGTGCGTCTCAGATCTGATTAAAATTGGATTTTACTTCTTAACTCCAAATAAGTAGCCTAATCAATTGCTGTGGATTTAATTTCTGGTAAATGCAATGAGCAGTACGTTCAGGGTTGCAAAAAGTTGGAGTGTTTTATTTGCAAAATTGCAACATGGAGAAATAGCAGTAGTTTCACAATGTAAAATCAGCAGTTTAATGGCATTCTGTAGGGCACTTCCCTTTTTCGGTGCTCCCAACTTGGTGTAGTTGGCCGAGTCTGAAAATTCTGTCAGTTTTTACTCACCCTCTTGATCTCTGAACCTCCTGCAACAGATGTTCTGTGAAGCACAAAAGGAGGTTCGTGTTTCTGTTTTCTAGAAATTGAAAGCAAACATGAAAAATGACATGACAATTTAAGAAAAAAAAGATAAATTTAATAATGTCAAATCTTTTTTGCTAATAAAATATTATATTTCATTGATATGTAAAAGTCATATAGGGGCATATCTGTTTCCCGAACAGGGTTTAAGACTAGTCCTAGATTAAAATAAATGTTAGAGCTGTCTAAAATGGAAAAAGCTTGCACTGAGATAGTTTAAAATACATTACTGCCATTGATTGGTCTTATAATGCTCACAAATAGTGCTTTTTTGTAAGACATGTTTCTAAAATCTACTTAAATGTCCTAAATTAACAAAGACCTAGTCCTGGCTTAATCTAATACCTGTCTGGGAAACCGCCCCATAGTGTATTGTGATCTCTTGAAAATAATTCTAGTATGATGATTTGGTGCTTAAGAAACATTTCTTATTATTGTCGATGTTTAAAACCGTGAAGAACAGTCAAATTCAAGCCATTAGGCAGGAAAAAGTGAGCATGATTGTTTTGCTTAGTATCTTTTCATTAATGGGTCTTATGGGATTGGAAAAAAATGAGGGTGAGTAAATAATGAGATTAATAATGAGTATGCAGATTCTTAAATAACAACATGGCCTATTTGAAAATCAATACAAACTGCTATTTAGCTATATAGCTATAGCTGAATCAACAACTATAAGATCATCCTTATATCTGCTCAACCCCAATTGACCCCACATAAACTAAGGGAAGTAAGAAAGAGAAAAGGATTTTATGATAAAGGTATGGGCTCAACAAAGAAAAGCATAGGATTCCACATTTTATGAAATGAATTAAGTCTGTAATGTTTAATGTTTTCTAAACGCAGAAAAGAAATTAAGTCCTAGGCTTCAACCAGGAAAAATTAGCAGGAGGGCATGAGCAGTTCCATTAGTTCGCTTATAAGGTTCCAACTCCCATTCGAAATGGTATAAAACTGCAGCTTATTGTCTTTATTAAACAGGCGACAGGCGTAATTGAGTTTATGATGCCGTGCCTTCCTAAATCATTCTTATTGGCGTCATACGTCTGTAGTTTTCAACTGATTATGCAGTTTAAATCCAAGTGAATCCTTCCTGGTCTGTTATGTGGCATTACATTTGTCATGACAATCAAGTCCAGCCTTTCATAAGCCTCTTCTGTGAGTCTGTACAGCAGGTCTGTGCAGGTTCAGACACTGTAGTTAATTACAGTATGACTCACGGGTTGAGGATGCAGCAGCAGTTTAAGTGGCGTTTGTTTGTTTGAAGGCCCTGTGTTTTGTGTACTTCTTTGTCTGTTCGGTTGGCATTATTCAAGGTCTCTCTTGTATATTCTTTCTGTTTGTTAGGCTCTAAAGACCTGGTGGTGAAAGCCCAAGTGTTGGCGGGTGGTCGAGGCAAAGGCACTTTTGAGGGAGGATTGAAAGGCGGTGTCAGAATCGTTTACTCGTGAGTATTTTTGCCTACTTTATCACTTTATTACTTATCCAATTTCCTCTTTGTCTTCTAACTCACTTTATGTCTGCAGGCCAGAGGAAGCGAGAGATATCTCCTCAAAGATGATTGGCAAGAAGCTGTTCACTAAGCAGACAGGAGTGGCAGGGCGGATCTGTAACCAGGTGTTTGTGTGCGAGCGCAGATACCCACGCAGGGAGTATTATTTTGCCATCACCATGGAGAGGTCCTTCCAGGTAAGAGGTCACGAACTAGGCCATTGCTGCATGGTTTATCTTTGATATTGCTTTGCATGTGGGCATAAAAGTACAAAGTCATTTTACAAGTGTTCAAAAATTACATCACCACTTTATATGCTGCACTGCGGGAAGCACAATGGCCAGTAGAGGGCAACTTGTACTGTGTCGTGACCTGAAATGGCAGCACTTCACTCGTTTCACCTGCCCTTCAAATGATATGGGTTCTACTCCACCCCCTACAGGGCCCTGTGCTGATTGGCAGTTCTCAAGGGGGCGTGAACATTGAGGATGTGG
This sequence comes from Enteromius thamalakanensis, assembly GCA_032357475.1. Taxonomy (NCBI): domain Eukaryota; kingdom Metazoa; phylum Chordata; class Actinopteri; order Cypriniformes; family Cyprinidae; genus Enteromius; species Enteromius thamalakanensis. The sequence goes on from JAUCMT010000114.1 coordinate 4,114,274, forward strand.
CTGCAGAGAATCCTGATGCTATTGTGAAAGAGCCTATTGATATTGTGCAGGGAATAAAGATGGATCAGGCTATTAAGGTGAGGTGCAGAGCATTACTGTCTATAGACAGTTCACACTGACCCCTGCATGAAAAATGTTTTTCTTCTTTTTTCGTCTCAGGTGGCAGAGAAGATGGGTTTCCCCCCTGCTTTGATCAATGAAGCTGCAGAAAACATGTTGAAACTTTATGATGTTTTCCTCAAGTATGATGCATCTATGCTGGAGATCAACCCAATGGTGGAGGATTCATCTGGCATTGGTACCCTAAAAGCAGACACCTAACACTTTTATTTACATTATGTACACAACCCCAGTCCTAAGGCTGCATGATCAGTATCGCCATGCAGCTTTTTGGTTAAGGGAATTAAATCAAATTATAATTTATGCTTTAGAGTTAAATGTGACGCTTTTGAGCAGCTCATGATCTGGTGTTTGTTTCAGTACATCAGAGTGTGTTGGTACATTTCTAATGGATCAAGCCACTCTTTGAGATGCTTTAACAGCATTATGAGCTGTGCAAGGGCCACTTTTCACTCTGAAATACATAGTCGTGTAAACTTGCCAAATTAAAAGCTTGACACATGAAAAATAAAAATCAAGATGTATATATTATTTGTAAAATTAGTACCTTTACAATTGTATTAAGACTATAAAATAAGAATATTTTGTACTTTTTATTATAATTTTGCAATACAGTACAATAATATATAAATATATATTTCTTAATTTGTTGGATATTTTTGTTTAATAAAACTTAATTACTATTTAATGTTGGATGGGTCATATATTGTGGGACTGTGGCATATAAAATCTTGAGAGGAAAGAGATTTGAAAATAAATGAATGAAGGTACGTTCACACTAGCAGCGACTTCTGTCGCTGTATATCGCTAGAGGCTGGCGATGAGCTCACTAGTGGGCGTTCTCATTACTGGTTTCTTAGTAACGTCATTGTTGACAGTGAATAGGTTTCCTGCCGCCAAATACAAACATTTTGGAGGGAAATGACTGAATATAATATAAATATACACAGAGTCTATAAATACAAACAAAAATAAATGAGAAACAGAGAGTTCTTTTTTTCATTGCGTGCGTTTATCTATGGCAAAAACGCAAACGCC
>JAUCMT010000114.1:4119143-4134652 GCA_032357475.1 Enteromius thamalakanensis
AGTCAGTAAGGTAATGCTTATTCAAATATATATATATATATATATATATATTTGAATAAGCATTACCTTACTGACTTTACTTCACACCCCATTAAAAAAAATTATATCTTGATTAGATATGATCTATTATAAAATATTTTCACAAGGATTCAATGTAAGAAAAAAAGGGCTGCTGAACGCTATAAAACCTTCCAGAGGATTCAAGTTTAAGATAAGACATCACCTCAACTATCTAACTAACTATAAACAAGTGTTTATGGTGGCCTAGGTAAGATGTCTATCCAAAAACTTTTCAACCTGGGGCATCCCCAATCTTTTAAAAGGTTAAATGTCAGTGACGTTGATATAAACCCAAATAGCAAGTAAAAATAAATGACGGCAATGATTGCCATTGTAAAACGTTGTGTGTATTCTACCCACAGTGAAACTGTAGAGCATATGAGATAGTAAATGGTCTGAATATTAGTAGTAAAATAGCAGGAGTAGATTCCAAGTCTTGTGATTGTTCACTGGGACAACTTTTGCTAATCTGCTCTTTGATGCTGTGCAATGGGAAAATTTTGTGCTAATACTTCTGTGTGTGATTAGCAAGTGCTTTGTAGTGCCTCATATTCAGAACAAATTTACTGAGTTCCCTTGAGCGATTTTTCACTAACAATAAATGTTTAAAATGCACCGAAGGTATTAGCTTATGTTAAAAATACAAAGTTAAGACATTTCACAACTGATCAGTCTAATGCATTTTTTTTTTATTTGTTTAGGAAAATGGAAGTCCACCGGAAAATGGGGCACCTGAAAAACATGCTTATGATAATCTTGCCTATGAACCAGATGGCCACAATGGACTGAAGCGCAATTTGGGCCACCAATTAGCAGTCAAGGAGAGCGAGGTGAAGATCCGGGTGCAGGGAATGACCTGTCAATCATGTGTCCGATCTATTGAAGAGCGGATTGGAAGTCTTGAAGGTGTCGTTGGTGTCCAGGTGTCTCTGAGCGATAAAGAAGCCTCTTTGAAGTTTAACCCTGTAATGGTAACTCCAGAGGTTTTGAGAAAACATATCGAGGATATGGGGTATGATGCTTCACTTCTGGCCTTGCATTTGCAGCCCTCACTGGATGGCTGGTCCCAGGTTACATTAGGCATCGAAGGGATGCATTGTGGGTCATGTGTGAAGAGCATAACTGAAACTTTGTCGGGAGTGGTAGGTGTCAACTCTGTATTAGTTTCATTGGAAAAAGGAAGTGTGGACCTTAGATTTGACCCATCGCTGCTTACCCTGGAGACAGTTAAAGGGCTCTTAGAGGAGATTCCTCCCGGGACTTTTCGGGTTTCCATTCCTGGTTGGAATTCTAGATTGAATTCCACCAGTATTCCACCCCATACCGTCACCATTAGAATAAAAGGAATGACATGCGACTCATGTGTTCAAGCCATAGAGGGAATGGTGTCCCAAAGAGCTGGAGTACATGCCATAAAGGTTTACTTACAGGAAAAGAAGGGGATTGTAACATTTGACTCCAGCTTGACTTCTACAGAAGAACTGCGGGCGGCAGTTGAGGACATGGGATTTGAAGCGTGGCTGGATCAAGGTTGTATCAGAATACATACCTCACACAGTGAAGATCATCTTTCTCGCAGAGACCACATGAAACGGATACTCTATATATCCACTCAATAAATGAACACATAAAGCTCACTGTATACTAAATAGCAAGTAGCTATATTGAAACTTGTGTGTATGTTTTTATTTTACCAATGGTGTAATTTAGAGATGTCCTACTTTTTAAACCTAGTAAATATCACAAAATTGGCTAAATCTTGTCTAGACAGTGGCTTCTCCTCTGCCAGCAAACTCTATCCAGAACAATGGTTTCTTTGGTTACTAGACAGGTTGCCATTCTAGAATAACATGCAGTGTTCTTGAATGACTCAAAACCTAGACATGGCAACCTTTAAAGGGAAAGTGGGAGAGTTAATCGGATTAAAGAGGCTTTAGGCAGGTGGCTGTCTCTCTCTTCCAAATGTTCAGAAATTCTTAACTGTGATCCTGAACATGAGGCCAAATATACATATACTGTAGGAATGTAGCTGTAAAAAAATATGACTGTGCATTCACCAGTTCTGTTCAGCACTAAATGTCTTCAAATTTTTTGTCTCGTTCAAAGATACTGGAGTTTATGGTGTTTCATCCAGCAGTCAAATGTCAAGTAATCTGAAACAAAGCCACACATCCAAATCAGCTTCAGCAATCGAAATTACCATAGACAACCCACATGGATTAGAGGTCAGAGAGACACGCAAATGTTTCATTCATGTGACAGGGATGACCTGTGCGTCCTGTGTGGCCAACATTGAGAAAAATCTCTTGAAACACAATGGTAAAATGGCATTCAGGCTTACATTGTAGCTATCAAGCATTTTTAATCAAATGTCATATATGAAAGCAGAACAGTTTGATTTGAATGTGTTGATGTATGTCTAGGTATTAAATCGGTATTCGTCGCTCTGATGGCTGGTAAGGCAGAGGTGAAGTATGATCCAGGGCTTCTGGACCCAGCACAGATTGTCCAGCTCATCTCTTGCTTAGGGTTTGGTGCCTCAGTTATGGAAGAGAATGCCGTCCAGGACGGTGTCTTGGATCTTTCTGTGAGTGTCTGGGTGCATTTATGTGTGTTTCTGTAACTATAACTAAAAAAATAATATGCTCTTCGTGTCTTTAGATATTTTATTAGGTAATGTGTTATTATCTTTTTTATTTTTTATTTTTTTGTAATGAATACTTTGTTTAAGGTTTTCTTAGAAATGTCTTTACCACCACACCATTAGTAGTTTATTAAAGTTATTGTATTTTTTTTTATTATACTTTTTTTATTACCTGAAAGAAGCGATTTACCATAAAATATATTTTTAAACACAATCTAAATTAGTTTTTTTTTTTCACATTGTTGTTGTGATTGTACTTAGTGCCAATAATGAAGTTGTAATAATTTTACAAATTTAGACAATAAATAATATCATTTAGGTTTAATTCAAATATATGTGGAAAAGTAGAAGTCTATAGTATTTTTTTCTTCTTCCATTTATATCTGCCAAATCAGATGACTAGTGCTCAACAATTTGTTCTTTTTTTAAGAAGTAAATAAAAAAAACCTTATCCTCTTTTTTGCCCTCTTCCCCAGCGGGAAGAAAGATGAAATGGAAATCCTTATGAAGGCCTAATGTAGAATTCAACAAAAGCGTGGTTTGATGAGCTTGTTTCAGTCTTGTGGATTTCAGTTTTGACTCAGATATTTCGTCAGGTCACCGGAATGACATGTGCTTCCTGTGTCCATAACATCGAAAGCAAACTCATGAGGACAAAGGGAATACTGGAAGCTTCTGTTGCTTTGGCGACAAATAAAGCTCATGTGAAGTTTGACCCGGATTTGATTGGCTCCAGGGATATCGTCCAAATCATTGAGGTACAATTATATTTATATACTCAAGAAAGATGTGGTTTAATTAGGTTTGAATTATAATGTTATTTCTTTGTTGTATTCTTATTCGTTCATTTGATGTATCTGTCCGGTAGGGTTTGGGTTTTGGTGTGTCTTTAATAAAAAATGAGGGACTGAACAACACACTGGACCACCAAGAGGAAATTCGGCAGCAAGTATCTTTTTCAGATTTAACCTGTGTGTCAGAGAGTGAGTTTGTATTGCTATAAATTATAGTGTAAACTGGTCTTTGCCTTCAGATGGAAGCATTCATTTCTGTTCAGCCTGGTGTTTGGGATCCCAGTGATGGGTCTGATGATCTACATGATGGTGATGGACAGTCAGCACAAGGAACATGGTGGTTCCATGCCTGTGGACCAGAACATCCTACCTGGTCTCTCTATCATTAACTTGGCCTTCTTTCTGCTTTGCACACCTGTTCAGGTATTTCCACTGAAAGTTACTGAAGAATGTTGAGTCTCATTTCTTAATAATTGCCTATTTTATGTGGACATAGAAGGTTCTCTTGCAAAATTGCATGCAGAACTTCTTCAAGTCTACAGTGTGCATTATTATGTGTTTTTTCATGTGTTTTATGCAGGTTTTTGTTACTCCTGAAAAAGAATTTAGTGTAATGTTGCCTTATGATTAAGGAGAACTATTATCAAGAAAAATGTAAATATACAAGAATTTAACGTTATTTATTCCTTTGATGGCAAAGCTGAATTTTCAGCTCATATTTCTACTCCCCTTTTACCATTTTCAAATCTGTTCAGCTGATTTCCAGCTCGGCGGTACCACTTTTAGCTGTAGCTTAGATCACTGAATCTGATTATATCGTTAGCATCTCGCTCAAACATGGTTGCAGCAGACACAAAGATATTACACAGCGCCTAAAAGTAGCCCCCAGCATCAATATCATTGTGCCCACTGCAACCATGTTTCCGTTGGCCTTAGTACATGATATAACTACAGAAGAGTCAAGTTTAAAATAGTGCCTTCATTTTTGAGCAAAATGCTAATGGTCTAATCAGATTCAGTGATCTAAGCTACAGCTACTGTAAAAGTGCTACAGCCAGACCCCGAGATCGACTATATGGATTAAAAACAGTAAAACTCAAAACTCACTGCAAAAATAGCGGACTATTCCTTTAAGTGTCACATGACTCTTCTGATTCATCATTCTAAGATGCTGTTTTGTTTTGTCAAAGAACCTTTAAGGAATAGAAAGTTCAAAAGAATAGCATTTAATTATATTGTTATTAAAATGTACTATATTACAGTTTGGCAGTACTAAATATCAGTTTACATTTCCAAACATTATTTTTGTCATTAATTCTAATAATGCAGTGAGATTATTGTTTGCACAAGGAGTCTGACAACAGCCAGTGCTCCACACAGAGATCTGATCTCATCATCATCAGTCTGTCTGGAATCACATGAAGAAACAGAACAAACTGAGACAGACTCAATCCAGAAGAACCCCCCCTCCTGTTTTACCAAAAGCTGTATTGCCAAATATTTATTTGATTTAGTTAATAGAAGTAAATTGATAAATCAAATCTATTATGGCATTATTTTTAAAAGCATTCTCATTTAACAGTATTTTTACATGTGTCTAAAACCTTGAACAGTACTGTAGCTTTTCAGGTGGGTTTTTTGAAGCATCTTGGAGACGTTGCCACTGTTCTTCTGGATTTAGTCTTTCTCCGTTTGTTATTTATAGAAATAACTCACTTAAAACCATTTTTTGTTGGTGAAAATACTAGTGGCCTAAAACTTTTGCACAGTGCTGTATATATTTAGTGATTTAGATGTATTGTCCATTCCTGATGCTATTTTATATTAGTAATGTTTTACTGTGTTATAATTATTATAATTATGTCATACATAATAGGTTGAATGACCAACGAATATCCGATAATGTAGCATTTCTCTCTTTTTTCTGGTTCTCCTTTATTCTCATTCAGTTTCTAGGTGGCCGTTACTTCTACATACAAGCATACCGTTCACTAAGACATGGTGTGGCCAACATGGATGTGCTCATAGTCTTGGCAACCACCATTGCATATGTGTATTCATTTATAGTACTGATCGTAGCCATGATTGAAGGAGCCAAGCAAAGTCCCCTGACGTTTTTTGACACTCCTCCGATGCTTTTTGTGTTCATTGCTCTGGGACGCTGGCTGGAACATGTTGCTAAGGTAAAAGAACATCAAAAGCACTCAAATACACAGTAATAATGGCTCAGAAGGCAGCCAGTCTCTCTATTATTTGCTTATCAAAATGCTGTTTCTGACAACTGTAAATGCATTATAATAACTGAGAGGAAGCTCATCTTACTTGATGTTTGAAACATGATTTTGTTTTTACATTAGTTTACATAAAATAGTGTTTGAAGAAAGATGTGCTTCCTCTCAGTTATAATAATGATGTATCTGCTTAATACAATACGTTAATGGTACAGTTAATATGTATTTTGAAAGCTTTTACTTGAAAAAAGACTGAGAGAGTAAAACATTACATATTTTAATATCCAATTATCTTGATATTTCCTATACAGTTTAATTTATTAGCAAGCTGATATATATAGCAATATATCACAGCACTTGTGTGCATCATTACACTAGAAAATGCATATTTAATTAAAAAGAAGCAGTTGTTTATAACTGACATTCACTGACATGCTTCATGTGACAGAGCTATCATTATGTTATAAAAATGCCGAAATAATGAATTGCTCTTTGCAGTTCTGAGGTGTTTTGTCTTTAAGAAGCTCTGAGCTGTCTTTGGTTTAATCACAGCCACAAAGGATCCAGCGACTTTTGTATTTTGTTTTATGGTATAGTTTCGATATGCAGCTTTAATACAAAATAATTCAAAATAACAGCATTGTAGTAAAAAAAAGTTAGAATAGAAGTATGTATTAGAAGCTAAAATATATAAAGTATATTCAGTATGATATAAAAGTGGGTGTTTGATTAAAAATAGGTTATAGGCCCTAACAGGCAGCAAACATTGAATTCAATTAAAGATGCAGCTTTCTCAGTAAACAAAGGATCGCAAAAAGTGGTCGTAAGGCCGGACTTTGTCTGTGGGCTTTTTGTTTGAGCATAAATCTTAAATTAATTTTTACTTTTTTGCTTTTTGTCCTGCAGAGTAAAACATCTGAGGCTCTGGCTAAACTCATGTCACTTCAGGCCACAGATGCTACTATAGTGTCCCTGGGCAGAGACAACACCATCATCAGGTTCACTTAACTCTATACAGATTTCATTTTAGTTAGAAACTAGCTATTTGAGTGTTTTTCAAGGGTGCCCAGTAAGGTCACTAATAATTTGATGCTTTTCGACAAGATGTTCCATTTTTTTGATACCAGCCTTATTTATATGTATCGTCTTATCGAAATGAACACCTAAAACTCCTGTGATAAGTTTCTCTCTCCAAACCACATCCTCCAAGGAGATGTCAGCAAACCCGAACGCACAAAATGATTTACAGGGAGAGAGCATTTCTGACAAAAATAATCTCTGCTTCTCCAACTGCTTTTTTTCTGTTTACAGAGGACTGTCACATCTATGCTTTCCCAGGACAATTATTTCAATGAAATCTGCCAAGCTTTAGGGACAAAAAAAGGTTTAATTATTATCAAAACAAGATTTAAGCATTGCATTTTAAAAGAGATTCAAAATGTATTTTATTTATAATATAAACATTTCATTTTAATATAAATGAAATGAATTCAAGCAAACAAAAAATATTTTTTACACTATTTTTTTACACAAAATGAAAAAGTTGTAATATTTTTGGAAGAAGTCTCTTTTCACCACGGCTGCATTTATCTGATAAAAACACAGTGAAATTAGTAATATTGTGAAATATTATAACCAATTTCAATGGTTATAATTCAATATGCTAAAGAAACTATAATTTTAAAGAATTATTATTTGCGTCACTTTACTGTCACTTTTGATTAATTTAATGATAATCATAAAAAAAAAGTATTAAATTTAAATAAGTTATCATTAATTATTCAAATATAATTATATTATTAAATATTAATTAGAATAGATTACAGAATTTACAGGCATTTTAAGACATTTTTACTGCAGTATATTTTGTAAAGCTGCTCCACTAATAAAATTGACTTCAGTATATGCAATAGCCTATAATTTTTATTAAATTTACTTCCTCATGTACAAATAACTGTTAAGAGCAAAAACTGAATAAACTGCATTAGTGCAGAGTAAGTGTGAGTAACATTTAACTGGTTCAATCGAACAGCTATCAGCCATCCAGTATGGATGGTACTTCAGTTGTTGACCTGTGCGATAGAGTTCGGCTCTCAAAGGAGCAGGATTGAGCACCCTTGGCATAAATGAATTTCATTAGATCTAGTAGAACCTCAGAACAGTGTTGATTGATGTGTGCTCTGTGTTGCTCAAGGCTTATAAGACTTAACTGTCAGTTTGCTGTCATGTGTCAGAGAGGAGCAGGTTTCTGTGGAGCTGGTACAGAGAGGCGACGTGGTGAAGGTGGCACCAGGGGGAAAGTTCCCTGTTGACGGCAAGGTCATTGAAGGCACATCTATGGCAGATGAGTCCCTTATCACTGGTAAGACTTTGACTCATTCAGTGGGGGTTTGTGTGGTTTAGGATGTTAAAGCTGTCTACATTTGTAAACAGTGTCATAGTACATACTTTGGGTTTTCCCAGTGATGTTGGTTATCATTTAAAGGCACAGCGTGAATATTAAGCTGGGGATAAGAAAGGAGTAAAATGTATTATTAATCACAAATCATCTTTGTTGAAGAGTACATTTTTCATTTAGAGTGAGTGCTTCATTTCAGTGTATGTTTTCTGGCTTCACCTCCTCTTTACCTTGTTCTGCTTTTTCCTAGTGATCTATAATGTTCATTAGTTACACTGGCATTATATTGGCCCAAAGGTCCAAAGCTGCCTGATGGATACGGATCTGAAATCCTAACTGAAAGTCTATTTGTCATTGCAGGGGAGCCGATGCCGGTCATTAAGAAACCAGGCAGTTTTGTTATTGCAGGCTCTATTAACGCTCATGGAGCTCTGCTAGTGGAGGCCACACATGTAGGGGCAGAGACCACTCTCAGTCAGATAGTCAAACTAGTGGAAGAGGCCCAGACATCAAAGGTAGGTCGTGAGCACAAAAATAAAACACACACACATATGCACAAACATGCCTTGTAGAGCAGGGGTTGTGAGGGAACTGCAGAGGACTCAAGGTAACAATTAAATCAAATGGCATCTTATCACATCAAAGATTGAGATTTAATTGTATAAGTGCCAAAGTATATAGATCAGTTAGATTGAAGAGCATCTGTACTGTATTGTGGACAAATATTTTATATATTAAAGAATTTTGTTTGAAGATAATGAATTTAGTAGATAATTAGTTACTATTAGTATTTTGCAAAAAGTGAACGCATGTGTGAACCTGAACATCTTAAGTATAGGTGAGTTTGTTTGGAACATATGCTTTACATGCTTTACATCACTTGCTGACCTGGATCCTTTGCAGTGAATGGGTGCCGTCAGAATGAAACAGCTGATAAAAAAATTGCACGTTTGTAATAAATCCATCAAGACTTTTTAACTTTAAACAAAACGTTATTTGAGTCATGTGGGTTATTTGTGATGTTTTTCTATCAGCTCCATTTCTGTCTCATTTTCCCAGCAATTGTTTTATATATACATGCACACGCATACAAGTTTATTTTCACATTTACTTTTACGTTTCAGTTTTATTTTTACTGCAGTTGATAATCTGTTAAACTATGAATTAATTTATTCAAATATTAATTAATCTAAACAGGCTTTTGTAGTTAATGCACTAAATCCCAACAAAAAAGACATAAATAAAAGGCTTTTGTATTATCGTTTCAGAACTTTGTGAAAACAAAGAAGAGAATAAAACATTTAATTAATAACATCCAGTCACATGTTAATATGACTGTACATATTCCTGTTTCTCCTCTATTTTTGATGAAAAGCTATTATAATGCAGTGTCCTCTTCTCTTTGCAGGCACCGATTCAACAGTTAGCTGACAAACTGAGTGGATATTTTGTTCCGTTCATAGTGGTCATCTCCGCGCTGACAGTGGTCGCATGGCTTATCATTGGCTTTCTGGACTTTGAAGTTGTGGCGAAGTATTTCCCTGTGAGTTACGCTAATTCATTAACTATGTGAAAATGCAATCTTTATTACAGATAGACCTGTGTAAAAAAAAAAAAATAAATAATCAGGAAACGTCTTCAAACTAAGTATGATCTTCACAGGGTTACGACCAGAACATCCCTCGAACAGAGGTGATCGTTCGCTTTGCATTCCAGGCCTCTATCACGGTTCTGTCCATCGCGTGCCCCTGCTCTCTGGGTCTGGCTACCCCCACTGCAGTTATGGTGGGCACAGGGGTGGGCGCTCAGAATGGGATTCTCATAAAGGGAGGAGAGCCTCTGGAGATGGCTCACAAGGTAATGCATAATCATTAGATCTTCTTGTAAGTCTGTATTTATTAGGCTGACATCCCAGCTTTAGTGGGATCTGTAGAAATGTTGCTGGATAATATATCTTCTGTATATACAGTACAGTACAACTGTTGAACAGGTTAGGGTCAGTAAGGTTTTTGATACTTTAATTCAACAGGTATGTATTAAATTGATCGCAGTAATTATTTTTTACATTGTTACTAATTATTTAAATAAACATATAATGTGCTTTTGAACCTTCTATACATCTAAAAACTGTTGGAAATTAAAATTATAATGAATTCCATAAAGAATTAGGTAGCATAATAGACTTATTTTTTTCTTTCAAAAACTTTGACTAATTTTTCAGTATTCATAAACATCAACATTAAAAATCACACTGACTACAAAATATTAAATGGTTGTGTACAGTATTAGCATCATTTAGTGTCCATTTAGCATCACTGAAAAAATGTCAATAATATTTTGAATTAGTTTTTATATTTTGGTTTAATTTTAGTTAAAGTAATAATTATGTTTTTGTCAATATAATTAATTTTGAATATATATATATATATATTTTAATTAATTTTCATTTGAGTTTTATTTATTTTAGTAAATCATATTTTATTTAAGTTAACATTTATTTTATTTTAAGTAATGAAAATGTTTTTTATGGTTTTAATTTTAGGTTCAATTTTAGTTAACTGATGAATAACCCTTGTGCATAAGAATCATAGTATCATAAATAATAATTATAAATAATAATACATTTTTAATAATTAATATATATATATGTACTATTATACAAAATTCTAAATTCTGTTTCACATCCAATGTATCTGTATTCATATACAGTGATAGGATGCCGTTATGATACATAGATCATACAAAAATTCTTTCAGGATTTACTGTAGGGTCTGTTTGACTCTCTTCCCTGCTGTTCCTGCAGGTTGGGGCTGTTATGTTTGATAAGACGGGCACCATCACTAATGGTGTGCCGAAGGTGACCAGAGTTCTGGTCCTGTGGGACCGAGCAAGGCTTCCTCTTCGGAAGGTTCTGGCTGTGGTGGGCACCGCTGAGGCCAGCAGTGAACATCCGCTAGGCACGGCTGTGGCCAAACATTGCAAAGAGGTCTGAAAAAACCTGCACACACAACAAACTTTGAAACTTCAGTACAATTTCATATGATGCAGCCTCTGGCCTTAATGGGCATACAAAACTCTTCCCGTCCAATTCTAATTAAACCATCTGTTTAAATAAATAGGTGCTGAAGGAGGTTTCTAAATGGGTTTGTCGTCTTCTAAATCTGTCTCTCTGTAGGAGTTGGGAACAGAATATCTGGGCTACTGCCATGACTTCCAGGCTGTTCCTGGCTGTGGAATCAGCTGTAAAGTCTCCAACATTGAGGATCTGCTGCAGAACAGCCCAAAGACACAAGAAACAAACACTTCCCATGCAAAGCAAACACCACTTCTTGTCACCCTCCAAGGAGCCACCACAGATGAGAGCAGCCTGGTGGCAGACACAGACGCACGCTCAGGGTCAGGTAAGGTAAATGTGTGTTTTTGTTGCCTCCTAGTGGGGGTTATATGTATTACTTTGTGTATTATCAAAGCTTTTTTCCCTTTAAAAGGGCATTCACTAATCTTTTGATGCATTTCATTTTTACATGTAGCGCTATTTTATATGAAATAAATAATTCAATATATTAATAATGCTTTGTATGCTACCACGTATTCAATAAAAAACAGTAAATACAATAAAAGTATACAATAAAATACAGTAAAAACATTAATATTGTGAAATATTATTACAGTTTACAAGAACTGATTTTTATTTGATTATATTTAAAATTGGCAATTATTTCTGTGATTGCAAATATGGATTTTCTGAAGCTATTACTCCAATTTTCAGTGTTACACAATCCTACAGAAATGATTTTAATATGCTGATTTGGAGCTTAAGAAACATTGCACAAAAATATTGAGCAGCAAACTGTTTTCATTGATAATAACCATCATTAATAACTGAATAGGAGATTAACCTATTAGTATGATCTCTGAATGATCATGTCACACTGCTGAAAATTCATCTTTGCCATTACATTTTAAAATATGTTATTTGAAATTCTAAGAATATTTTGTACATATTACAAATTATACTGTATTTTTTGAAATGCAGCTTTGGTAATTACACATTTAATTTTTGGCAATTTCACACATTTAAAAAAATCTTAATTATTCAAAACATTTGACTGGTAATGTAATATTGACATAATATTAATAATTTAGCCAATGCTTATGTAGTTATATTATATTTTTATATTCTTATTCCAAAAGAGCAAGGAAATTATTGTGGCTCAGATATCCTTGAATGAATTAAAATTCTGAAGACAGACATACAGTACAGATGTGTTATGTTTATGTGTTTTTCCAGAGAGTCCTACATACTCTGTTTTGATCGGGAACAGACAGTGGATGATGAGGAATGGTTTGGAGGTCACAGCTGATGTGGATGATGCCATGAGCAGCCATGAGACTAAAGGACAGACAGCCATACTTGTGGCCATCGATGGTATGTTATGTTTTGTCTTTTTTATTGAAATATCAAAAGAGCTTGCTAGTGTATCTAATTTTTAAAAGGTAGTGTCATACTATTCCCCCTGAAGCCCACATACAATATAATATTAGTAAAATGTCATACTATATTTTTGTCATTATTTGTCAAGCCATTATCTCCCTTTCTCCTACCAGTTCTGTCTCTGTCTCTCAGGTGTGCTGTGTGCTATGTTAGCTGTGGCAGACACAGTGAAGCCAGAGTCGGCTTTAGCTGTTCACACGCTGAGCAGTATGGGAATAGAGGTCTTCATGATCACTGGAGACAACAGACGCACAGCCCAGGCCATCGCAACACAGGTGCATGTACATGCAGCACATTTGCTTTTTGCCTAGTGGCATATAAAAAATTTCAAACACAGATTTCACAAAAGCTGGTCATGTTAATTTTCTGTGTTGACCCATTCAGATTTGACTTTTTTTTTGTAAACTGTGCTTCATAAATTTCTATACTGTTGACCATGGCTTTTTTTTCCTTCAGAAAACCAAAAATGTACTAATGGAAAAGCCATCCAGTTCCGACATCCAATATACTTTTGTGCTTTTGTGTTTCGTTATACAGGTGGGCATAAAAAAGGTGTTTGCCGAAGTCTTGCCCTCCCATAAAGTGGCAAAAGTCCAGGAATTGCAGGAACGAGGTCTGAAAGTTGCAATGGTGGGCGATGGGGTCAATGACTCTCCCGCTCTTGCCCATGCTGATCTGGGTATCGCCATAGGAACGGGCACAGATGTAGCCATCGAAGCAGCAGATATTGTCCTTATACGTGTAAGTCAGTTTATGTATCAGGAAAACAATGATGAGATTTTATTTTAACTTTTAAAAACTAGCCCTTCATTATGTGTTTTGTTGATGTAGAATGATTTGATGGATGTGGTGGCCAGCATCGAGTTGTCTAAAAAGACGGTGCAGAGAATCCGGATAAACTTTGTGTTTGCTCTCATTTACAACTTGCTTGGCATCCCTGTTGCAGCAGGTAAACAGAAACAACCATAAGTTCTGACATGAGCGAGTACTGTGTGCATTCTGTCATATGTGGTTTACTAGTTTGAGTCTGATTTTCAGGTGTGTTTATGCCGGTTGGGATAATACTGCAGCCATGGATGGGCTCTGCTGCGATGGCAGCTTCATCTGTCTCAGTTGTGCTCTCCTCTCTACTCCTGCGACTGTGAGTGCACGTCTTCACAGTCTACATACATGCATCACTGAACACTTTAGAGCCTTGTTCTAAAACCCAGAGAATTGCCCATTTAGGCATATAGGAGTCCTGACGAAATGGCTGTTTCAAACAGCTGGCAGAAAACAATACTGCCATATAAGCTGCACAAGTTTTGTTAGTTAACTTAAAATGTGCATAATGTGGTAACATATGAATTATTATTATTATTTTGTTACATTTAAATTATTTAATATGACTTCAACATGTTTTTTTTTTGCATCAGATGTTAGCTTAATAGCATGCTAGCCAATTTTCCACCTTATTTTTAACACAAAAGAGAGCTCATAAAAGAGCTTCCTTGTCCAGCTGCAGCACACATGTTAGCTTAGCAGAATGCTAACACTAGATATTTTTCCATCTTATTTTAACGTAAAGGTGATGTTAACATTGATTGTTTTACCTGCACAAGATCAGTCTGGTAGATCAAACTGGTATTCGTTATCATATTTAAAGTTAGTATTGTAGTCATGAATGCACCATTTACCATTTAAATCACTTAATAAAGTTAAAGTGATAATTGAATCTGTTTTGTGCATTCACAAAAAATAGCTTACTTCTGCATTTGAAAAAATAAGTGGACTGTGCGCTTCACATAATGAACGCTAATTTAAATACTGTGAATCATGACACAAAGGTACTGTCAGTCAGTGAGTTTTGAAACAGAGCTCTTAATGATGCTAAATATATTTCCGTGTCTTTCTCTTAGCTACAAAAAGACGCCAGCAGAAGAGTACGAGTCCAGAGCTCAGAATCATAGACTCAGTCTGAGTCCGTCTCAGGTCAGCACCCATGTAGGACTGGAAAACCGCCGCTGTAGCCCTCTCTCATTCCGCCGGAGCTTGGACAGACACAGGCGGAGCCATTCAGGCTCAGGCTCCTCCTCCCTGAGATCAAATTCCTCCCACCCCTCCACAACACAAGCATACAGCAGCTCAGGGAGGAACATTGTGTAAGCAGCTAGTTGACTGAAAATATTTGATCATGGAACATCCACTCGGAGGAATATAGTTTTATAAGTGTTACATTTTTATATAATATTTCAATCGTATATTTGATCAAGAGTTTGGCATGATGGTAAAGAGTTTCCTGATGCAGATTCAAGAAATGCTTAGGTTGATTCACTGTGATTTTGCGAACACAAATTTTATGCTTTAAAAGTGGTCTGCTGTATTTTAATAAATGTTTAGCAGCATTCTGTTTATTACATTGAAGGATGGAAATGTACATGATAATCATGTGAGGAAAATCATGCAGTTTAATTTGGTATTAAAGACCTTATGACATCTTTTGTGGTTTGGAAAATGAATGGATGGATGGATCTGTTTGTACAGTACAAGGTTGATTTGGTATTTCTTGTCCAACAGGTGGCAGTAATATTAAACGTTTTAAAGATGGAAAGAATATGGCTGATTTGTATGGAATGCTAATGGTTAAGGAGTTTGATAAACAGGGTTTGTAGAAACTTGTAGAAGGTTTGTAATTGATTTGACTGACAGTAGCTTCATAGTGGACTCATACAATCATCAGACAGTGTGCTTCCAGATTAAAGGAGAAGTTCACTTTTAAAAAAAACTTTTGATGATAATTTACTCACCCCCATACCATGTCATCCAAGAGATCCATGTCTTTCTTTCTTCAGTCAAAAAGAAATTAATGTTTTTGACGAAAACATTCCAGGATTTTCCCCCATATAAT
>JAUCMT010000114.1:4140414-4157086 GCA_032357475.1 Enteromius thamalakanensis
GCATCCTGCACACAGAAATAAATTTTCACCCCCCCCCCCCCCCCAGGGGCTTGGCTTTTCCAAAAAGTAGGATGGTACTGTATATCATGATTGACAGATTACATTTAACTTGCAAAGCCAACATTTTGAACTTTTATCTCAGTATCACAACTTTTTATCTCCAAAATACACATTCATACTTCAAGCTTTATATTATTCAACTAGGACTCTTTATAAAATTTCTAAAAGAATTTATAAAATCTTATAAAATGAGATGCAGTTCTGCAGGATATTGTTTGCATATGATGAGAAATTATATCACAATCATAGTGACAAGAACTTGTATACATATTTGCAACGTCTCATTTCCATTCTGTGTATGGAATATTTTAGGTTACAAGCTCTATTAATTGTATCTGTCCAGAATAACCATATATTTTGACAAAAATTGTTGCAAAAATAAAACTATAAAAAATGTTACATGAATTAAATAAAATAATTGATCATTTGTAGTGTTATAATCAAGCAGGACAAACGTTTTAAGCTACAATAATTTTTTATACGTATAGCCTTACAATTCAAAGTTTTAAGTCTAGAAATGTTTTTTTTTTTTTTTTTTTTTTAAAGGACATATGTTTTACTTGATCAAACATAAAATTAATTATAATGTTAGAAAATATTTACATTTCAAATAAATGCTGTACTTATACATTTATTTATCAAATAATTATTTTTTACCAGTTTTCAACACTGGTAATAGTATTTTATTATTATTATTATTATTAAGAAACTACATGTTAGACTGATTTCTGAAAGATCATGTGATGCTAAAGACTAGAGTAATGGCTGCTGAAAGTTCAGCTTTGCCAACACAGGAATAAATTACACTTAAAATAGAAAACAGTAAAGTTGTAGTTATGTTAAGCTGGATTTTAAATGAGACTTCAGTGGGTCGCACTATATAACAGACACAGACAAATGAACAAAGGTCAAAGCGTCCTGTCATGATCGGAGCTAAATATAAGAAAACTTAGTTTTTTATCTCGACATTTTATCATGTTGCGCCTGGTTAGGACATTGTGTTACTGTCATGGATATTTCAGTTTGTTTTTACAAGCAGTTGAAACAATTTCCTGTTGCAATCAACAGCATACCATAGATGCTGCTGATAGAGTTTAACTTATAAGCGGGAAAAATTGCCTGCTGCTGGACTGTAAACTCATTTTTTATTTGTGCATGTCTGAATTATCTGACAGGAAATGGCCGTAGACAGACAGGTGAATGGAGGAAATCGTTATATATAAACTGGACGGGAGGATTCTATGACCAGCAATACTCAAGAAAATGAATTCCAGGCAGGACACGTTTGGATGGTTGAGTCATGGATCAGAGAAAGGTGAAAACACATAACATAGATTCACATGCTCTTACCTTCTGCTACAAATGCTTGTAGTTCACAAAGAACACTGTAGGAATGGTTGGTGACAAGGAAAGGAGGATACTGGAGAGATAATGGAAGAGGGGGAAAAATGGGGTCAAGTTAATGCAAACTAATGATAAGAGAATTAAGACACGACTGTAAGGAGAGAGAGGATGAGAACGTCACAGAAATGCATTATTCAACCCACAGAAACACAGCTCACTTACAGGCCTGAGAGAGACTCATCTTACAAACTACACACACACCAAAACACAGACTCAGAAACATCCAGCTAAAGGTTACCCATTCATGCTTTAATGGCACACAAACTGATGACATTGCCATTCTTGACATCTGGCACAAGGGCCAGAATTATTATTGTTATTAATGAATTTATTTTCTGCAAAAGCTTCAGATATTGTTCTTTGTCTCTGAATGTGTTTTTGGCAAGAAATCAGCTCTGTTAAAGAATAAAGAAAGTTTAGAATGAGATGAGGATGAGTAAATAATGATAGAATTATTCAACATTTCCCTTAAGTAAAAAAAAAAGGAAAAATAATATTATTACTTTATTCAAGTTATTAAAATGGGAATGGGAGTATAGTTCCTAATCATATCTTTTCATTTTAACACACAATATAACTACAGAAAAGTCAAGTTTTAAATAGGAAAAATATAGAAAATCTTTGGTCATTTTTTTAACATGATGCTACTGGTCTAATCAGATTCAGTGATTCATGCTAAGCTATGCTAAAAGTGCTATCGCCAGACCCGGAGATCGGCTAAATAGCTTCCAAAATGGTAAAACACAACTTATTAACTCTGGGGGAGTTAGAAAATGAGCCTATTTTTTTTTTTAAAGTGGAGTGTACCTTTAAAACTTGACTCTTCTTTTGTTGTATCGTGTACTAAGACTAGAGGAAAGTGAGTTGTTGTGATTTTCTAGGCCACTATGATTAGGAACTATACCGCCATTCCGGCGTAATAATCAAGGAATGATATCATGCAGCGCCTGTGCAAATACACGATATACAATAAAACTACAGAAGAGTCACGTTTAAGGAAAAATATCGAAACTCTTTGGTCATTTTTGAACGCTATGCTACTGGTCTAATTGGATTCAATCATCTATGCTAAGCTATGCTACAAGTGCTATCGCCAGACCCGGAGATCATCTGATCAAATTCCAAAATGGTAAAATTCAACTTATTAACTCAGAGGAGTTAGAGAATGAGGTGTGTTCCTTGATAAATGATAAGAAAGAATGTGACATGGCCTAATATGGCGATTTACACTACTTTTCATTTATCCCATCTAAGTTCATACACACACACTGTAAACACACACCAGACATTTTTAGCTGTGGCATCCAGAGAGCAGTTGGGGGTTTGGTGCCCCTAACTAGTAGTTAATTAATTTTATTACCTAATAAGTAGCTATTAAAAACAAAACATCAGAGGACCGTACATGTATCCTTGAGGTATGTCATGATTTACCATTACAAATTATTATTTAGTTGAATTAATTTGGTGAATTGTCATCAACACGGGACAACTAACTATGTATGTGCAAAAAATTCTCATAGTAGTCTTCTCATGGCCTGGAAGGGCTGTAAAGTTTTTGTTTATGATAGGAAACCTGACCCTCTAAAAAAATAATTTATGCCCTTGGTTCTTCTAATGTGTGTTCTTTCAGATCTATAAATCACACTGTGTCTGGAACCCTTAATTTCATGAAAATATTTACTGGTGTCAGACGTTGTCATGCAATACAATCTGGAATTGTTCATATTTATTTGTACAGTAGTGTAAAATATTGCACATTTGACAATATGTTGAATCTGTGTCATCTCAGTTCTTCACAGTCACTGCATTTCCAGAGGGCGAGTTGAGATTGCTCTTTACCAGTCCAGTAAAGAGCAGTGTTTGTGGAATTAGGTTGTCTTTGTCTCTCTCTCTTCACTTGACCTACTTAGCCTATGGCTCTTAATGCAAGACTATGTCACCCATGACACCCATCTCTTTCTCTCTCTCTCAAGGGACTTGCTAAACAGTGGGCTTGAACTTTATGAAACACATTTATGTATGTTAGGAAAATGTGTACACTCTGTTGCAGCTTGTTGAACTTGGTAAAATGCCTGTGCTTTCCTTTTAACTCAAATGCAGATGGTGAGATGGTTTTTCCCATAGTTTTTTTTTCTTTTTTTTCCCCCCACATTTTACTTTAGTGGAAAAAGTGAGCCGGTCACATTCAGAAGCAGTTACTCACCGTATTTAAAGCACCACACACACACTCAGGCACATGTACAGTACACACAAGGAACATTTGTTTATTAACATACAAGCATATTAGCTGTTAATTATTTATAGAGCGCATATCTGCATGATTATATTCTAGACCCAAAACTTAAACATAAACAACTACCTTCAATAAGCAGCAAATTAGGAGCTAAATGAGAAAAATCCATATGTTCCCTAATCTAAAGAATTATGTTACATAACAGTCATGTTGCCATTTATGATGTGCACCATAACATGAACAGAATATTATACACTCTCAGAAATAAAGGTAAAAAGCTGTCACTGGGGCAGAACCTTTTTAAAAGGTACACTTTTGTACCTATTATGTTATAATATGTACACTTTAAGTACTAGGCTAATATGTACATTTTAAAGTACACTTTATTCTCATTGTTCAGATTATGTGATTTACAAGCAGGATGTGTGCTGCCTGTTTTTTTCTTTAAAAAGTTCCTGTACGTAATCAATCTTTATATGGAATATCTGATATTCAAACAAAACATTGATGATGAAAATGAAGATTAGGCGATATGCTAAATATTCGTATTGTATGAGAGTAAAACTGGTCGACCAGAGGCTGTTTTTTAATGGTTGTTGTGAGAGGCTTCACTACACTGAATAAACTACTTAGATTTGAAAAATGAACTATAGCTAACTACAAAACAAAGATACAAATAATAAACGTCATATTGCACTACATAAAAGTCACTGCGGAGACCTATAATAAGTGTCCGACTAGTGTAGTGCATCTCGAACACACCTATTTAGTTAGGGTAATAGGGTAATGGGTGTTTCGTTTTCCGACACACGCTTTAGCGGTAGACCAATCATAAAGGACTGCGCCATCTGACCAATCACAGTGCTGAGGGCTCACGGAAAGGCGGGGTTTAGACAGACTGATTCTTCGAACTGCTTCATACGAGTCGTTTACGAATCATTTAGAAATGGGGTAAAATTAAATCTATTTTTGGAGAAAAACTAAATTGTTTTTTGACCTTGCATGCATGCAAACCAGTTTTAAGAGACTACTAAAGCAATATTAGTCACCATTGAAATGGCGTAATAGGGGCACTTTAAGAAGAAATAATTAAAATCTTTGTTCCTGGTCATGTGGTGTAACGCCCGCTGCTGGTGAAGGACAAACGTCCATCATACAACACATGCGTTTCCCTCATTCAACCGCGAGAGGGCGCTTTGGACTATTAAGAAAGGAGACTTATTGCTCTGGTATCAGCATCCCTCACCAACACCACCCTGCTTTTTCTTAAGTTTGAATTGGTCGCGATTTTAATCTTTGCATCTGTGACGGTATTTTTAAATGATCTGTTTTTATGAATAATTTGATTTAGACATAAATGATGCTGACGCCTTATCCTTAACCATATCAGTTCATACATAAACACGCACACTTATCTCCCTCACCAGACCTCGCCATAAAAGAGAGTAAAACAAACAGCTCCTCTCAAAAGGGAATCCCACGGGGACAGACGCGGCCTGTCTCTCTCTTTGACTAAACAGAAAGCATGAATGAATGAGTGTGGGAGAGAGGGGATGAGAGACGCAGGGAATGAGGGACGTTGGTTGGGGAAAGCCTACTGAATACCCCGAAGCACTATGGGTAGAAACTGCGTGATCAATCACTGAAGGGTGTATGGTGATGTCAGGTTGCCAGGCAACAGGAAGAAAAGCACTCCAGCAGGGTCACTTCTGATTACAGAGTGTTTCTCATGCACACACACACACTTGGGTCTGTTGAAACGAGAGTCTAGCAGCAGTACTAGGAGGATGATTGCAGCAGTTAGACTAAATTTAGGCCTTCTCCTGTTTGGGCGGTTCTTACCTCTCTTCTGCACCTTCTTCTACTTTTCTTCTTTTTCCAGCAAGATTTGTTTGTGATGTCTAGAGTCATAAATGTTCAAAAGATAATGGTTATATTGACCGATAGCTATTTGTTTTATTTGTATTATTTATTACTTATTGAATGGCACAGATAAAATAAATGTCTTAGGCTTTACAGTTACAGGCTTCCCAAATTTATTTTGGAAAACTACAGTGAATGTCTGCAAACTCGGCTCTGCTTCAGAGGAAATCAATTCATATTGCACATTCAAAAAACAAAAGGTAGTACATGTTTGCAAATCATAAACATTTTCAAGTAACCCAACAACAACAAAAAAAAGTATGCATTTCTCTGCTGCGATTCTCTCTCAGAATGATATTTGCCATGTGTGTAATAACGAGTATAATAAGTTTAACTTTGGTACAAAAAATATGATCTTTATTCGTTTGGCTTTTAAAATAACGTCACCATGTAGTTGGTTAATATAGTGCATGCAGTTTACTACCACACTACGAATGAAATATGACGACCACTGATTGCTTCATAAATTTTTATGTACATTTAAAACCAGGACCTGGCCTTCACATGTAGCACTGTGCAAAAAAAAATGTAAACAAAATAAGTTAATTCGAGAAAAAAACAAACAAAAAAACAAAACAATAACATGAGCTTGAAACTACTATTTACAATATAAACAATAAAGAGAATGAGAATAAAGCACATCGATGGTGGCCCCAGTACATACAGTCAAAACACACATATTTAGATCTCTCTCACATAAATAAGCTCTCATGTTCTTTTTCTCTTTCACACTAGCACCTCTCACACATGCATCCAAATGACAGTTTAAGTGGCGTGTAAAAGTGCTCCTCTACAGAGTTGAGTACAGAGGTGAGATACAGCGTGCCATTATATACATACAAAATCACCACCACTAGTTCAACAGAAGAGCTCATGTCATAATCGCATTACTCAGCCGAACTCAGGGTGTTGCCATTACTCGGCGACAGACATTGAACTTTAAAACAAAAAAATTGTTTTTCAGTAGAGATCCACTGACAGGTTGACCTGCACCTATGCACGGAATGGTTTAGATTTGGAAGATATATATATATATATATATATTTATATATATTTATATGCATGTTCTGTTTTTTTGTTTCTTTCTTTTTGTTCAAAATAAAACAAGGAGGTGAGACATGTGGCTGTCTAGTACAGAGACATTCAGTAGGGTTACACTGCCTTTTCCTATCACGTTCACAAGTGAGTGTACATTCAGGCTTTCCGAAGTCTTTTAACGTTACGGCAGTTTCACAGAGGGGTGGACATCTGTCTCGTCTCGTATGTGCCTCATATGTGGTGTAGAACGTTTAGGGTTCAACAAACAGCCTTTGTTGCATAATATTGATTACCACTGAAAATAATTGCAGTTTGCACCTTAAATAAGCTAAAATCGAGATTCCAATGAGGCACTTACAAACAAAGTAAACTGTGCCCGCATCTGAAGGGTTTATATCTTTAAAAAAAAAAACACTAACATTTAATCTTCTGTAAAAGGAAAGAAAACTACGAACTGTGAAATGTATTGAGTTTGCCTAAAAATAGACATATTTGCACTATGCTTTTAATAATATTCCTGTGGTTGTTGCCATTCCAGGATGGTGTTGTGATGCACCTGGTGTCAGGCAAAGATATGGACAACAACTTCTGATTAGACCGCTTACCACGTCTGTTGATGAACATTAGACCATACATAAGTAAAATCTCTAGCCATGTAGTACAACGCCCAGGGAAATTGCATCACCTCTCATCTCGGTGTCTTTGTGCAGATATTGTGCGAAAGTTATTGGGTTTACAGGCTTTAACAGGCGTTGTCATGACAACAGAGTTGAAAGATAAGACAAGATTAAATAAGTGATTATATCACACTAATTTCATGTTAAAACATGTATAATCTATATTGTATAATTCTACTATACGCATGGCTGTAAACAGTGTTCCTTTAATTGATTAATTGCTTGGCTTCTTTTACTTTCTTTATAAGTGCCACATAGTAACACGAAAATGTTGTCAATTGAGGTGAACGTACATTGAACCCAGAACATTCATCAACGGCTTTGAATCAGAATACACTAACTGAGTTTGGCTCATTCTGCTATCAACAGTGGAAGATTGTGTTCAATTAATTTATTTTCGTCTTTGTGTTCAGTAAGGCAGCGCAGACATGGTCTACATCTTCATCTAAAAATAAGAAAAAAACATTCTATGTGTGAAAGTCCTGATTAGTACAGCATTCTGCTCTCAGCATACTGAGCGATTGATTTTGTAGCACTTAGAATCTACCGGTGTGTGTGTGTGGTTTGTTCGGTATATGCTAACGCTAAAGTAAATGAGGTTCCATTCAGATAATTCACTACCGTATATATGATCGACATTCCCCAGCCCCTTCCACAGACGTGCCCTTAAATGAAGTAGTTCAGACAATCAAACCCATGAGTAGAAAAGTTCAACATGAATAAAAAAATGAGCTAACAAAAATGTGCAGGTATATAATACGCCATTCAATAAGAAAGACACCAGCGGTAGTGTTAGCACTAGCTACTGATGACTGTAACAGTATCTTTCAGTCCTTGGGATTGTGTAACAACACTCAAAACTAAAAGACAAACTCACACACCACTCTATACTTGCCATTTTGTTTCAAACACATCGTCCACTTAGGGATTCAACAGTCATACTCAAGCGTGTGTGTGTGTGCGTGTGTGTTCGTTGTGACGACACTGGCACTGTCCTCGAATCAACGCTTTCCATCAACACCATAAATGCACCCTAAGGCTAGCTTGGTGCGCACGCACACAATAGTCTAGACACACGCACATACACACACTCCGCCTCACACACACTCAGTTTGGCATTAGTTCCAAAACCGCTTGAGGTGAATTGCACCCCGGTGCAAGCGCTCCACTCTGTAAACAGTGTCTCAGTTGAAAAGAACAGTCTCTGTTTCAGTCCCTCGCTCATTTTTTTCTGTCTCTTGCATCTTTTGCTTTGTCCTCCTTTTCTCTCCTCTCCTTTTCGTATTTGTCTTTCTCTGACTTGGCCACGCTGTTGTAAGACGGCGGCGAGGCAGAGGAGGGAGTCATATCTGTTTTGTCCGATGCAGAATTTTCTTGAAACTTTCCGATGACGAGAACCTCTTTCTCTGGGATGCGCACGTTCCCGTCTTGCAGCTGTTTCCGGTAGGCTTCGGAGGCCTTCTTTACCGTTAGCCTTATACGGTAGCGTCGGAAGGCCCTCTGGATGATGACAGCCGACATCTCCTCCTGTTTCCTGCGGAGGGTTGTTGTGATTGGCTCGTAGGAGACTTTGGAGGGATTGGAGGCCATGAAACGATCCTCCATCTGTCCCCTCAGGGCATCCATCTCACCCTCCTCTCCCAGTACCCTCAGGGTGAAGGCGAACAGGATGTCCAGGCAGTGGATGCGGTCGCCACTGACCATGGGCAGGTCCATGGCTATGAGCTGGATCTTGTTTGGCTTGGCGATGCGTAACGGAGGATCCAGAGCGTCCGCAAAGTCAGAAAGCTTGTCATACTCCACAAACTGCGTGGCGTTGGGATCGAATCGTTCCCAGACTTCGTAGAACATTTCAAAGTCGTCCTCGCTCAGCGGTTCGGCGCTCTCCTCGGTGGCTACGCTGAAGTTCTCCAAGATCACGGCGATGTACATGTTCACCACGATCAGGAAGCAGATGATGATGTAGCTCACGAAGAAGAAGATGCCGACCGAGGGGTTTCCGCAGTCACCACGGTACATGCTGCCTGGGTGCTCCAATTCACTGTCGCAGTCCGGATCTTGCTTGTTTAGGATTGGCGCCAGGAGGCCGTCCCATCCTGCCGAAGTCGTAATCTGGAACAAGCAAAGCATCGAGTTCCCAAATGTCTCAAAGTTAAACATGTCGTCGATCCCCGCCTCATGCTTTACGTATGCAAAGTTGGACATTCCGAAGATGGCATAGATAAACATGACCAGGAAGAGGAGCAGGCCAATATTGAACAAGGCAGGAAGTGACATCATCAAGGCAAACAGGAGTGTACGAATGCCTTTGGCTCCTTTGATGAGACGGAGAATGCGACCAATTCTGGCAAGTCGGATGACTCGGAATAGCGTTGGCGATACAAAATATTTCTCGATCATCTCAGAGAGGAACATACCTGACAAAAAACAAAACAAAAATCTAATAAGTCATCTCAGGAATCTATGAATCTTTGAGCTTAAAGGCATAGTTCACCCATAAATCTAAATTATCCCATAATTTACTCACTCTCAACCTATCCTCAATGAATATGACTTTCTTCTTTCAGATTAATATAATATAATATAATATACTGTAATCTCTAGCTTCGGACAGACTTAGCGGACAGAGCATAGCAGTTTTAGTGACAATTATATTTTATAACTATAAAACTGATTTCTCACTAGAAATAACAATTGAAATTGCAGAAAGTTAGTCAGAAATGTGTATACATTTACACACAAACTGATGAGGGATACATCTACAGTATGTTCAAATCCTTTAAAATTCAATCAGAAGAAGGTACCTCTGGAGACAGGAGGTAAAGCAGAATTTAAATTTGGATGTGCCTTGATGCCAGTTAGTCAAAGCTAGAAATTAAAGTATATATTTTTCTTACACAAACACATTGGCCATGTAAAGCTCTTGTTATGATACATGAATGTAGTTCTTTGGGTTTTACCATTCACTGCCATTTGAAGAGCCGGGACAATTTTTAATACAAGTTCAAATCAACTGAAATAAGAAAGTCATATACACCCAGGATGGCTTTAGGGTGAGTAAATCCCTGGGGAATTTTGATATTTGGGTGAACTATCCCTTTAAATGGGATTTATGATAAACCATACTCAACTAAAATTGGCTGCATACACACTGCATTTAAATTTGGTTTTCAGTTCACCTTTTAATGCTTAATCCTCTTCTGTACACACAGTTCAGTAATTTACAGGAGTGACAACCGCATTCTGCTACCAAATGAACTCCACCGCAAAATGCAGGTAGGGTCAACCACATTTTAGAAGTGTTGTGCATCGTTCTGTACAGAACCAAATTGAACAACTGTTTGTTGATTATGACGTTGCAGGACTTCTGCCAATGACCGTGTACCACTTACCCAACTTTGTGGAGCGACCAGGAAATAGCAACACCTCTGCCGATAGTGGTTTAGTAGTTACCACGTCTCTTTTGTTTGATGGTTATTTTATTGTCAGCAGCTAAAACAAAACTCACTAAACTGTGGGCTTCCATTGTTCCGATAACTACAGTAGGTCGCTATGCTTCCCTCTGTGTCAATCATCACAGATGTGGGAGTAAGTCTTGTTCCGCACACACATGGCACAATCATTTAGGAGATTCACTGCCGCATTTAAATGTGGTTGTCACTCCCGAAAATTTACACTGTGTACGTGGCCCTATAGTATAGCATTCCCAGCATCAAAGCAAAGGATCACTATAGCAGACATTAGCCTAAACTGTCTACTTTGAATACTTTTGTCAGCAAATCTGTGTGATCAAACTGAATCTGTATATACATTTTTCACTCAAATGAAATTCCGGATCGTATAGATTCCAACAGGTATTACTGGATTTTGTAAGTGAAAATTCACAAAACGGTAAATATGATCACACCTTTTCTGTCAAGAAGGAACATAAAGTAAGTTTCTGGCCTAAATCTTCAAAGTGTTACTATAGTGTAATGATAATAATTTGTAGAACCTCCAAGACTTCCTTACCAACAATTGAGAGAATCACCACTACAAAGTCAAACACATTCCATCCAATAGTGAAGTAGTAGTGCCGCAGGGAGATCATCTTGAGCACACATTCTCCAGTGAAGAGGATGATGAAAACCAAGTTTATCCAGTACAGAATATTATCCATTTCCTCTGTCTGGTCATCGGTTTCCACCATCATGGTCACCATGTTCAAGCAGATCAGGATCATAATCACAATGTCGAAGGCTTGTTTGGTGATAAAGTCAAAGATGAGGCCTTGAAACTTGTTCTAGAGTGACCAACAGAACAATTGGCATTATTGAAAAATGCTGTATTATACATAATGAAAGTTATTAGCGGTTAGGAGGAGTGAGCTGTGGGTCATACCGAAGGCCTGGGAATTGGCTTCTGAGGCTTCTTAGATCCCAGTTTCTTCATGGCATTGTAATATTTCTTTTGTTCTTCTGTCATGAAGATATCCTGACCTCCTAGGTAAAGAGCAAATGCAGAAGGCTGGTTACAACCACGGTTTCATAATATGTCACAACACAAACATAATGCAACCAGGCCTGTTTTTCACCCCTGAACTTCAGGAAATGTCAAAACAGACAGTTCGGTCCAAACCAGGTCCTATTTATCTCTTAATATATTAATACTGTGTGCACTTTACAAACAAAACCAGTTCAATAAGTCACCAGTGTGTGCTCACTAAACAAAGCCACAGACTGTGTACGTATCACATTACGTCTCTTTGAAAGGAAACTGAACAAACACACAGTGGTTGATTGAGACTGCACACTGTAATATGCACTATATTACTTATCACTAAATTCTCCTTCCTCGGTTTAAATACTTATCTTTTTCTTCTGCTGATTGAAGTTATCAATGATGACACCAATGAAGAGGTTAAGGGTAAAGAAGGAGCCGAAGATAATGAAGATGACGAAGTACAGGTACATGTAAAGGTTTGATTCATATTGAGGCTGTAGCTCCACCTGTGGGTATCAGAAAAAGTTCTGTTATTAAACATTTGCATTACTAATGTGCATCACAACTTTCTTGTCATAAGCACACTCCTGCTTGAACACAAAAACTGCTCACGGTTGTTTATGTAATTGCACTGTCCATGTATGCAGCTACACCGGGGAGATTTTCAATGCAAAACAATTTGACTGAATTTGATTCATTTAAATCACAATTATTATTTTATTTCAATTCAGTTATTAATTTGTTTACTTCAAAACAGGAAAATACAGAAAATGCCTTTTTTTGTGTGTCTATAATTATTAGTAAATTATTCAAAATACACTATAACTATAATAATGTTCATTAGGTCAAATAATTAAGCATCTAAATGTATAAAGTAAATAAATAATATATTAATTAAACTATTCTAATATATATTCTTTTTAAAATCAGTTTTGTAAATATTCCCATTAAAACTAAATTGAAAACACTGAAAGAACAAATAAACCATTTGTATGGTGTAAACCAAACTGAAATTATCCTTTTTTTTTATATTTCTGGATCTCATTGAAAGC
This sequence comes from Enteromius thamalakanensis, assembly GCA_032357475.1. Lineage (NCBI taxonomy): Eukaryota > Metazoa > Chordata > Actinopteri > Cypriniformes > Cyprinidae > Enteromius > Enteromius thamalakanensis. Next base: position 4,153,284 of record JAUCMT010000114.1, read on the forward strand.
AGAATGCAGACAGTATAATAGTGCATGATCTTATTTATCAAATGGCATTTTTAAATTGTGTAGTCATAAAAAAATACAATAATATATTAAGCAGACAGTGAGAGGGAATTATGGTTTGAATATAACAATGCTGAATGGTTAAATAAAACATCTGTTAACTGCTAAGAGAACACTTACACCACGAGAATCCACAGCTGCGTACATGATGTCCATCCATCCTTTAAATGTGGCCTTCAGAAAAAGAACAAATCAATTTGAGTAACTATATCGTGTGAATATGCTACAAACAGAAAACCTCTTGCTAAGCCAATCATAGTCAGGCTATGCGTTAAGTTCACTCACCACTTGCAGTAGTGCCAGGTATCCAGCTCCTACGTTATCAAAATTAATCTTCACATTTTTCCAGCGTGCCGAGTGATTGTCTGCTCTCAGGGCCTCGCAATCAGTCTTGTTATTGACATAACTGATGGGAAACATCTCATCGTTGGTTATATTAACACAACGGTAGTATTTCCCCGCAAAAAGGTTCACCCCCATGATGCTGAAGATCAGCCAGAAGATCAAACACACTAGTAGCACATTCATGATGGAAGGTATGGCTCCCAGCAGGGCATTTACTACAACCTACAAGAAAAGAAATACATCATGTCACACACAAATGCATTCATGTATATTCACTTCACACTCTTGCTATTGAACACAAGAGCTGCGAAACGGCAATGAACTTCCTGAGCTTTTACAGTAGAAGGCTTGCTTGCTGGTAAAAATGTTATTCTTATCAAAAATAATGCAATTCTAGATGACTTTTATGAGGGTGAACAGGGTTTTAGAAACGTATATTATTTATTCTTATATTCTTGAAGAATGGCTATAATGTCACAATCTAACTAATTTATTTATTTATCTATAATTAACTGACTGCAATTTTGTTTATAAAGCATAGGACTAAACATTTTGCAGGGACAAATCACACATATTTTTGAGCTACCAAAATTTGGAAAAAACAAAAAATGAAAACAAAAAAAAAAAACCTTGTGGAGACACGATGACGTCACAACATTTGTTTACTGCAAATGAAAAGAGACACATAACAGAGAAAGAAATGTAAGGTCAAGTCACAAACACCACAAAAACCACCACAGAATCATCAGAATAGATCAGAGAGCTCTCACCACAACACATGCAGAAAGGCATGCACGCTAGACAGAAAGGTCTACATACAATATTAATTTATTCATGTTCTCATTAATATTCACCAACAGCATGCAAGAGGACTACAGCTTCCCAACATTTAAAAAATTAAACAGTATTTTTATGTTAAAGTGTGCTGTTTTTCTCAAGTAGGACATGTTCTAGGATCAACTTCATTGGTTATGGGACAGAACTGGGATGAACTGATCAGATTTTTGAGTTAGAGCTGTTGTTAAAGAAATTGTTCACTCAAAAATAAATAAATTGGCTGAAAATGTATTCACTCCCAGACCATCCAAGATGTAGATGAGATCAGAAATGTAATGTAATAACTCGCTCATCAATGAATCCTCTGCAGTACATGGGTGCCGTCAGAAAGAAAGTCTGAACAGCTGCATGTTTTTAATAAACAAATCCATCATAACCTTACTTCTCTTCATCAAAATCCACAGAAATATTTGTTTAGAACTGTTATTGCTTGTAAATTTAGCTTGATCTGTGCATATTCCCGTCTTCATTCTGATGAAGAGATGACTTTTTCAGTGGAGAAAGTAGTTTTTTACAATAGCTGGAAGGAATGGATTAAAGTTTCAAATTTGTTAAATTTGTTCGTTTATTACAAGCCCACAGCCTGTTTGCTTTACAAGACTGACACTTAATAACACTTAAATGATAGACTGGAGTCATGTGAATTACTTGTGGATGTTTTTATCAGCTGTTTAGACCAGTGTTGCCAACTGCTTTCAATTGAAAGTGGCTAAAACTATTAGCTAAATGTCACTAGATGAAATCATACCGGCAAATTCACTGATCTATATAAAGATATCAGTGGCCAATGGAGAACTTTGTCCAAGAAGTTGTTATATTTCTCCCTAAACATTTGAGGAAAAAAAATAAAAGGGGTGGGGGAGTCACTAATCTAGCTACAAAATAGCCAAATTGGCAACACTGGTTTGGACTCTGATAGCACCCGGTCACTGCAGATGAACCATTGGTGATGTAAAGCTACATTTTTTCAAAATTGCAAAGAAAAACCAGCCACATCTACATCTTGGATTGCAAGAGTGTAGTAAAAAACAATTTTTTACCAATTCCATTTGGATTTACAACCACTGAAGCACAAATTCCTACACCACTAATCTTACCAGCCAGTCCTTACTCTGTAATGTTAAAATTTGGTTAGAAATAAAATTAGGCAACCAGGAACATGCCCTACATGTTTAAATCATAATGTGTGTGTGTGTGTGTTAATATGTGTCTTACCCTCATTCCCTCAAAGCGTGACAATGCTCTCAAAGGTCTAAGAGCCCGCAGTGTTCTCAGGGACTTAATGGCAGTTAATTCAGAGTAACCAAGAGCATTTGCTACCAGACTCACCAACGATACCTGTAAAATAAACACATGCAGCCAATCATAAAGGACGCTTGTGTTCAGACCCAGAGAATACACATTATCCACTTACACACATATTGTACAGTTGGAAAGCAGTAGGTCCATACATACATCAACAATCAGGAAGTCAAGCCAACACCAGGCGTTGGTGAAGTATTTGGCGAAGCCATAAGCAACCCACTTCAGAAGCATCTCCAAAATGAAAATGTATGTGAAGACTTTATCTGCAAATTCCAACACGGTCTTTATCGTCTTGCGTTGCTCGATGTAAATGTCCTCAAAAGCCTGAACACACATACACATCAAGAAATTTACTTGTTGAATGTTTGTCTAGTAAAAAATGATTGAGTGGGTGAGTACATTGTGTTTGTAAGTGGGTGCTCACCAATGCTCCACTGCTCAGTAATATCATAAAGATGATGAACGACTCAAACCAGTTGTGCTCTACAATGATGAAGCAGGTTTTCCTGAGAATCCACCAACTCTTCCCTTTTCCCTTTTCCACATCGACCTGACAGCACTGAAACCTCATCACACAGCCTGAGCAAAAGACACAGTATCAATGTGAGCGGACAGCAGAACAACTGAGCTCAGTGAAAAAGTCAACACTCAAAGGTCCCAAAAAAGTCAATACTAAAAGTCTTGCTTTGGGACTATATATGACATAAAGGGGTCAAACTAGCTTTATATGTAGCATTTTTTTCCTTTGTTTTTGTTTTATGCTTCAATGTCTTCAACAACTAAACATGCTGTATCCTTTTGAATACAGAAGGTGATATGTGAACTTTGGCATAGTCAATTGTTAGAAAAGCCTTCTGAATTACCATTAACTAAAGAAAATGTTATTATTAATAGTGCAATCATTCTGCATAATATTTTTTTATTATTTGTTATTATGATTTTTTGACAAACTTCAAAAGAACAGCATTTTTTATATATAATCAACCATCTGTACTGTCACATTTGATCAATTTTAATGTGTCTTTTCATATCTAAAAAAAGGGAAAGAGAAAACATTAGCTGGGACTAATTAAAAAGTGATCCTATTAAATGGCCATTCCATAACCACAATGGTGTCAAGAAGGTTTTCAGCTGATTGTAGAGCATTATGGCGCTTTTCCACTGCATAGTACGGTACGGTACGGTTCAGTACAGCTCACTTTTGGGGGGTTTTTCACTGGGAACAGTACCTGGTACCTGGTCCTTTTTTTAGTACCACC
>JAUCMT010000114.1:4157186-4197475 GCA_032357475.1 Enteromius thamalakanensis
AAAATCATCATTACTGCGTCACTGAACTTGCAACACGAGACCCGCTAGATTTAAATCAGCACAGCCAGCGAAGGATCAGACACAACTGTTTTGTTTGAAGAAATTTACCTTTTTGTATCAACCAAAAATGGCTGTTTCTTTGCCTATTGAGGAAGTACAGACGTTCCTCTCGTTTATAGCCGAGGAGCGGATCCAGCGAGAGCTGTTAGAGCGACGCAGAATGAAAAATGCTCCATTGTTGTGAGTTTGTTTGTGGCGCGTTTAAGAGGATGTCACGGCAGTAGAGGCAGCGCAACTATAACGACACGTGAATAATCCCGCCCACTCAAAAGTGGTACTAAACTGCAGTGGAAGCGCAAACCGAGCCGAACTGAGCCGTGCCGTGCCGTACCGAGCCGTGCTGAGCTGAGTTGTACCACGCAGTGGAGTGCCCTCTAGACTTCAATTCACCCAGGAGACCATCTTAACATACAGTATGACCACAGTAATGCTCATATATACTGCTATAACTGCTATTTTCTCTAGTTAACATTAACTGGCATGGAATGGGTACACTATCTATGGGCAAGAATTTAGAAAGGCTGTATTACCTCCAACAATACCCTACAATAAAGCCTGAATAGCTTCAAGGCTAATGATTAACATTAACCAATACTGGTTGTAGATTAACGTTAACCAGTATCTGGCCCAGCCCACTGTCAGTTGGAGAAAAATCATATTAAAGGCGGATCAAGTTATCATGTTATAAATAACATGCACTGGTAAATGAAGCTAGGAAATACCAGATAAACACACACACACACCTTCTGTGAAGCAGGCCTCTGGATCCAGGGACTCTTCCGGCTCCATCTCCACAGACTCCGCCCCCTCTCCAGGGGGTCGGATATCCACTGTGCTCCCTTCAGAGGAACTGAGAACCGCATCAACAGGCAGCTTCTACCCAGGCATCCATGCAGCCACACAACCAGACACAAAAAAAGCAGACACACACACATATACAGGCACAAGATTAGGCTTGATTGAAGCACACCATCTCGTCCAGATTGCTTTTGCAGTTATTCTCAGTCTCATGCAGTTTCAGATCATTCAAAAGTACCTACAAGCCCGTGGATTTAGAGATTGATTTGATTCATTGAATTGATTTTCTAATTAGCAGCCAGGCTTGAAGACAAGCGTCTCTGGCTTTACTGTGTAATCTCACAGTCAGCTGTGGGTACATTTGATGTGCCTTCATTCCTTCCTCATGCATGTTTTTTTGTTTCTCAAGGTGCATTATTTTTCTCATCCAAGCTTGTGATCTTGTCATCAGATGTTGAGTGCTTTGAGTATTTTCATGTCCAGTGTAAATGTCAACCCCTTACCTTTCCCCACCCCTTCCAAAAAACAAATGGTTTCTATTGGATAATCCCAATACATTTGGATTGGCATGATTCAGATTATCACATGACCCCACCCCATTGAGTGCAATCCCTTGATTGACATGAAAACACAGGCTGGAAGTCCATTCCGTTAAGCAGTGGTCAAGCTTCGGTCCGCCAGTCAGTTTGAAGAGGAGGGGAGCCGCATTAGCATTAACTAACACCAGAGCCACACGCTAAGTCTGAGACAGCATTTCATTAGCTTTGATTGCGGAAAACATCTTTAACTGCATCCTGACACGAAAATAGCAAGCTCTTAAAAAACCATAAACTCGTCTATGAGCTTTTCTATTGTCTGGCATAATTTACTAAGGATTTTAACCCTTGCGGCGCTTGTTCGCCAGCGGTTAAAGACAAAAACAGCAGCAATTAAAAAAGAAAGCTTCTTGCAGAAATAAATTTGTTGATGCAGGACTCTAATTATATTGTCTGGTGTCATCGTAGATCTAAACTACTGGGTAAGAACTCATTTCCTGACCACAGTGTGTTTCTTAAAGCTACTGACCCTTCTAACAGTTTTCTTGCCGCTGAATTGATAAAACGGTCAGTTAGAGGCTAAAACATACATAGAGGAGAATGCTGTCTAAAACTGAGCTGGAGCGCTGGTTGCCATGGCACCCAGCTAATGCGGCGCGGGGGAATGATGTAAGCATGCTGTGTGCAATTTCAGAATCTTCCAGAATGTCTCTAACATTTTAATCACAGTAGGAATATAAGTGGCTGAGCAAACCTGAACGAGCTGCCTTGACCCAGACTAAATGGATTCACTGGAGAGTCTCTAAGCTTTAAATAAGCCTCTCATTAATCTGAAATAATTCTTGATGTTGGATCTAAAGCAAGTCTAATGGATGGATTAAAGTCTAAAGGTTGAAACGTTCTGATTGGCTTCCTGATCCCCTGTTACTCTCTGGTACTCTCTAACTTCCAGTTCATATCTTCAAATCTGATTAGGAACATGGCTCATTGGCAGAGAAATATGACTTGGCGCAAGGCAAGTTATAAAGTCAGAAGTTATAAAGTCATGAAATATCTTTCTAAGTTAACTGTTGGCTCGGTTCCAACCAGAGAAGAACCTCCTGATTGCTTATGTGCAAACAAGTGACATAAATGCAATTACTGTAGCAATTACACACCTCAGCAGATTGAGAAATGCCTTCTTATGGCCGACTGCTTTGAAGACAGATTCCCACTATTGCAGCAGTTTACAGTGCAATATACTGCATGACTGCAGATTTGTAAATGCAAAAATACAAATATAACATTTAAAAAAAGAATGATTTGCAACTCAAAAGCAGTCGTTTATCGTAAAAACTCATTTATACCAAGCTCGCAGCATAATTGACTAGCTTTCTAACGTGGATCATCACTAATTCTACATTGACTGCAGTAATAATAGTTTGCTGCTTTTTCAAAGCTCACCTCTCCTCACACACATACACACACACACACATACATGCACACTCAACCACTTCCTGTTTTCAGGTAATTTAGCTCTGAATGCTCACTGTTAGCTTGTACAAAAAACGAAACATACAAGCTAATGTAACAGAAAAGATGTTCGATGGGCTATTGATGTAAAATGATGATCTTGCTCATTCCATATGATTGAAGTTACTGCAAAGAAGCCCAGTGCTACAACAAAAACACAAAGTCATGTAGAAAACAACAAACCAAAACGAAAAGGCTGACAGCTGTCTCTCTTCGGTGCAAAATAGGGTTGTTTAAGAGGGAGGGAAGGGCACAGGCATTGAGAAACGAAAAACAAAAGGGCAATCCGATCCAAAAAGAGATAAAATGAGAGAGAGACGAGAGTTTGGTCTGATTTAGATGACAAAGGCAGTCTCCATGGTTAGTGTGGGTGAGGAGGAAGGTGAGTCTCTTACAGGGCTCTTTCAGAGAAAACCTGGGGTTCGTCTGTCATAACGCTGCAATAACAGGTCACACACAGAGAGGAGATACACACTTCACATAACATGGATAATAACGTCTGCAACTTCAACACTGAACCACTTAAATTAGATATAGAAATAGTTAGAAGAGGGGAGAGAGAAAAGATTAAACACAGTGACAGTACTGCTGGAAAAGCATGGAAATGTGCTGGAATACACACACACACACACAAACAGACAGTTAAGCATACTCAATTTCACCCTGGGCAAGGATGCTGAATTTAGCAATTTCCTCAACAGCCTCATTCATAGTCTGGGAAGCATGATGATATGCCTGCTCAGTTGGTCGTAAATAACACACATTAGAGTGTGTGAGAGGTTGTGTGTGTGGAAGGCTGTGCATGTTTATGAGAAAATTGTACTGATATAATGAGTATACTCAGTAAGTCTACCTGCTACAGTGCCCAGAGGTTTGTCTTAACTAGCTGCAAATGAACAGGGTCAAACTGCCCTGAAGCCCATGGAACAGTAAACACACACACACACACACAATGGGCTGCAACTCTGAGCAGAGAATGATGCAATGGTAACATGACTCAACACAACTGTTTGTCCCCTACAGGGAAAGAGACACTGACTCCTGATGAATTATAAACAAACCTAAAACAATAAATTAAACCATTAAAAATGACTTTTTTACATTATGTTACATAGCAACTCTCTCCGACACTGAAACACAAAACTTCAGAGCTGTGTTTCATGCATATTAAAAGTGAATTGCTGTTTAGCCATAGAAATCCGGCTTACCTCTTTACTGCCCTCGACGTCAGATGAGTCACTACTGAAATCTTCAGTGTTCAGATTTTCAAAGTCCGACTCTCCCACCGCAATCGGTACTGTAACAGTGAGGCTGGGATTGTGTATGAACGACATGTAGTCGCCTTCCTCAATTCCATACTTTACATGACCTTCCACCCCATTACCAGGGGAGAGGCAGCCTTCCTTCAGATAATCTTTAGTGAGGTCGACGGCCACCGGAGCGTGATTGGACAAGCAGTTCTCCTTGCCCTCGCTGTGGAGGTCGTCAAGGGGCTTTTCTTCGTCAAGAGCTCGAGGTTTGGAGGAAGCCATGCAGAGGCTTTGGAGGAACTGGCGTAAAGTGGACTTGACCAGAGAGATACCTTTATGTATTCTGCCCACTGCAATTTGCAGGTTGTTCATTTCGTTGTCGTCATCTGTGGCAGCCAGGTTATCGGCACTGAAAGAGCTCAGCAGCAAGGCCAGGAACAGGTTCAACACCTGCCACACAACAACACACACTTTCAGAATCAGCGAGATCAAATGGCAATTTTAAAAAACACATATTTGAATTTAACCAGCTTGCAATAAATTGATCAACAGTGACTGTAAAAACTTTAATACTTCTACAAATAATATATATTTTTTGTATTTATTTATATTAGGATTAACCCCTTGAGATGCACCTCTCCCATTTACAACATATTTAAAATATATGTTACTATTTCAACATAAATAACAATAAGAAGAGTCACTTGTGCATCAAATCAGCACATTAAAATCATTTCTGAAGGATTAAGTGACTTCTTTCAAAAATCTTACAGACCAAAAACTAAATGGTAGTGTACGAAAGACAGAAATGTAGGGGGGGAAAATATTCTCACCACTGAGCTAAAAAAATTTAATTTTTTTTTTACTATTGTAACATAAATGTATTTATTCATGTTATTAATGACAATACAAATACTGACTGCAATACTAAACCTAAACTAAAACCATGCATCAGGTAAATGCACTTAATTGTAAAGAAAACAATTAAACATTCATGCTACGGCAGTGGTGTTGGGCTTTATTCTGAAGAGCATGCATGCAGCATTGTGTAAAAGTATATATTTTTGCTTACTAAAGCCACTGTAGAACACCGCATGCACATATTCACTAGTTATAATGGTTAATTTATTCCATAATTGTCTGAAACATCTGGTATCTGAAATATCTAAGTACACCAAATGGCTGAAGCTCCAAAGTAGGCAAGTTCTCCTGGATCAACATCCTGTAAAACAAGCCTAGTCCTAACCCCAAAACTGTACCATTACATACCTAAAATCAGATAGAAAGAAGTTGCTAACCCTTACTTTTAACTCAAAATCTGCTCTGTTTACAGTATATATACACAAAGATGTTGATCCTGTAGCACATCCTACTTTGGGAGAATCCCATCTATCAATGCAGCAAGCATAAAATTGCAGAAGTACATGAGTAAAATAACAAGGAAACCAGGAAGATAGAGAGAAAGAATTTCTTCCAGGTGTCTTTGTATGGCATGATTGATCTTACCACCAGATTTCCAATGACCATGACCATCATGAAGACGATGAGACACATAGTCTGGCCTGCCACTTCCATGCAGTCCCACATGGTTTCGATCCATTCGCCGCAAAGCACTCGGAAAACAATTAGGAAGGAATGGAAGAAATCGTGCATGTGCCACCGTGGCAACCCACAGTCCTCCGAAATCTTGCAGACACAATCATAGTAGCTCTTTCCAAACAACTGCATTCCCACTACGGCGAAGATGAAGACGATGATGGCCAGGACGAGGGTTAGATTTCCCAAAGCACCAACTGAGTTACCAATGATCTTTATCAGCATGTTCAGGGTGGGCCAAGACTTTGCCAGTTTAAAGACCCTTAACTAAGAGATGGAATGAGACAAGAAATGTTAGAAATGTTTTAATGCATTTAGTTTAGTTTCTCAACCATTCAAAAAATATTGAACAAACATGTCGAGTGCATTAAAGGCTCACCAATCTAAAGGACCGCAACACAGAGAGTCCCTCAACATTGGCCAGGCCCAGTTCCATGAGACTCAGGCTCACGATGATGCCATCAAAGATATTCCAGCCTTCTTGGAAGTAGTAATATGGGTCTAGAGCAATTACTTTCAGACACATCTCTGCTGTGAAGATTCCTGTGAATACCTGCAGAGCGCAAAAGGAACAAATCAGCACCTAAACCTAATCCTAACAACTACCAACGGAACTAAAAATCTCAAGACAAAGGAGATTTACATGTGCACTAAAACATGTCAAATCTGCTTTCTCAATGTGTGATCAAATATTTTATTATTATTATTATTATTAATGCTTCATTAGAGTTTGGGTGAACTTAGTAGTGGAACAGTTTTGTATTTGTTGTTCTGTTTTTATGATCCAAAAATACTATATTACAATGAAGGGAATCTGGCATTGAAAGCTCACCAGGTTCCCAACTGACAGCACATGGTTGAACCCGTCTGTCATAGGGTAGTGCTCCATAGCCATGAAGAGGGTGTTGAGAACAATGCAGATGGTTATGGTCAGGTCTACAAACGGATCCATCACCACCATATTCACAATCTCCTTCACCTTCAGCCAGGCTGGGCAGCAGTCCCAGATCAGGAAGCAGTTAGCAAACTTATACCAACATGGAGGGCACTTCTGCCGCGATTCCTCAAGTTCTGTCAACAGAAATCAACTGCAGTTTAGATCATTTAAATGCTAAAAAGAAAGGCTTTCAAACTGATGAATTTCAAAAAAACACCACATCTGTATTGTATGTTGGAAGAATGTGTGCAAAGAGTGAATTATTCAGAAATAATTGCACTGGCATGTCAGCCGTGTCAGCAACTATATGACTTAAAGTCAGTGTTTAAAGGTCAGTAGATAAGTGTAAGAGTGTGATTTTCATTTTCATAGCATCAAAGGGAAATAGTAAATGTTTTTATAATTTGATTTACAATGAATTATATATTATGAAGATACTCAATACACAAGATACAATTAAATAAATTAATGATTTATTCAAATTTATTTCTGAATGAAATCCAAATGGGGCTGAAAATGAAATACTTCTACTTTTATTAAAAAAAGAGCACAATGAAACCATTATGGAAAATTGTCAAAAGTGCTTTTTTATGTGATTTTATCACATTTGTGTGCATTTGTAAGGTTGGCGAGTTTCAGACCTTCCATAGTATTTGTCAGAATGCTGGCCACACTGAGAGCTCTTTTCCTGGCTACCGTCTCATCCAGATAATCAGATGGCTGGTGTGATCCTGAACGTTTTTTACGTGCCTCAGACTCAGTGGTCGTGCCCTAGACAGAAAAACAACAACATGAGGATTGAGCAAACTATTGTCAACATAAAAAGGCTTCATTTCCTTATGCATTTCAATTACTCTACCTCAGGTAACAAACGTCCGATTGGTGATGTTGGCACAGATGTCCCGCCCACCAGGGAGACCACTCCATTGCAATCGACTGTGCAGTGCATTTTCCCATTGGCTGGGAGCATAATTCTGGGAGCAAGGCTGCAGTGACTGACAGTGGAACTTCTTCTCTCAATACAATGAGGTACGAAGAGCGATCCACGGCGACTGTCGCTATCCTCAAACGTGCTGTGCTCATCGTCTGCAAAATCATTCTCTGAACCGAAATCTCGCGCTCTACCACGAAAACTGAACAGACTCGCACGACTGTTCCTCCTTGGGGAGAAAAGAGATCCACGAATGCTAAGAAGAGACTGAAAAAGAGATACAAACAAAATAGAGAAAATGTTAAGTATGATACTGATTGACTGTTTCTGTGTCTGATAACCAGCACGCAAAACAAATTTGTATTTGTTATTTCTAATATCCTAATATTACTGAAGGTGAATAGCTTTACGAGACTAATACCGCTCTGAAAAGTTGATTAATCTATGCAAGGGAGACACATTTATAAAGTCATTCATTTAATTCTAATGTATTATGTATGTATGTATATAAACACTTCTAATTATTATAATCGTGATTAATCACATTCAGACTAAGTTTTTGTTCACATATGTGTGTACTTTGTATGTTTATTATGTATATGTACTGTATATAAGGGGTGTAACGATACACATATTCGTATTGAACGGTTCGGTACGAGGCTTTCAGTTCGGTACGCATTACAAACCGAACGATTCAGACGAATACTTTCATATTTGGAAAAGTATAAAATAAAGAGAACAAAGTGTGTAAAATATAATGTTTTCAGTGGTATGCTTAACAAGGCAGCACAAACGACGGGACAGTCTACATGCTGACTGCCCCTCTCCCCCCCAAACAGACGAATATAATATTTTATATATGGAGCATTTGGTTTTGGTTATAAAGGAGGTTTTGTTTTATTTGCTGCTAAAACATCAGCGAGTTTAAAAAGTATGCGTTTACGCTCATACCTACTCTCACAAAAATATAAATGACATCGAAACGAACAATGCTAAGTTAACGAAACTCATGCATTATATGGTTGAATTGTTGTGTTAAATGTTGAAAACGGTGTTGTTTGTATAACATTTCTAGAAATTAGTGAACACTGTGACATGAAAAATGGTGTGGTCATATTTGATCATACGCCCTATTCAGGTGTCTATATTTAGACATGCGCCCAATGTGGGACCTTTTTATGTATCTACAAATAATGCATGAAAATGTAGGACAATAGTAAGTAATGTTGACACAGGTTTGTATAACATTATCCAGTGATTCAGTGGAGATTTATTGAAATGATCAAGCCATAAATAGTAAAATATAATGCTTAACTTAATAGATTCTATTCATTTATTACTTTTAACTCAGTTTATATTATTATGGCATACATTGGTGTTTATTTTTATTGTGAGCCTTATCACTGCTAAGATAAGTGGTACCACCTAGAATAGTGTGCTATCTTTACTTGTTATTATATATTTACATATTTGTCAGTATTCTTCATTTTCAGTAGGTCTAAACTGTCCATTTTTGTATATATCCAGCTTTTGGAAAACAAGAGCCTATGGCACATTAAAAAAAATAAAACAAAGGGGAAAAAAAAAAATTAATTAAATGAAAGTTTATTTACATTTTATGTATTTATCATTTATTTTAACATTGTAAGTATAGGCCCTTTTTTGGAAAAAAAAGACGACCATAGACTGGCGAAGAACCATATATGGTAATTTCATTGATCTAGATTTACAACATAAAATTATAATTATTTTTATAAAGTCACAAAAGATAAAAAGTCTTGTTATAGCCTCCGACAACATTCCAGGGTTGAAACCATGAATTTCCTATTATTTCAATGAGTGCCCTATAAAGGGTTAATGTTTAAACTTTTAAACTTTTATCAAAATTGTTCCAAAACCAAAACTTTAAAACGCCTCTAACAAAAGTAGCAAGAAGCAAATTATGGTTCATGGCAGTGATATAAACTAAAGAATATTAGTAATTTAAAAACCCCTTCCTACCCCAAATTCCATTATGCGCCAACAAAACATGGTCTTCTGAGTTTCTCTAAGAACTACTATCTTCATGACATTAAAAATGTCTGCCATCGGTTTTGAATTGTGTATGCTGGTGCAAAAATGTGTAACACGTTACATAAAAGGGTGTGCATAAGACTGACATGATAACTTCATAATCATACACATACGTCATGAATATGAAGGTTTTATGCATGTTTTTTACAACTGTCATTAATGTCATTCACTCAGTTATGTCATTTTTAAAGTAAAGACGATATTGTTTGAGATGCATTTGTTATGACAACTTGACATAGACCAATACTTCATAGATTAGCACTCCGCCCACCTAACTTAATAACAATACTGTTGAGAATTTAAGAATTGAAGGCTTATCAAACTACACTTCCCATAATTACTCAAAAAGGAAGTAGTCACCTGATTGGGAGTGGAACACTTCTTCTCATATGAGAGTCGGTTGGCATCGATGGAGAATCGAAATCCAGGCCGTCTGATGCTGTCCTCTGAGGCAGACTTATGGAACTTTTCCTGGTCTGCTTTCTCTTCTTCTTCCCTTTGTTTTCTTTTCTTCCTCCTGTTCCTTCGCTCTTTAGCACTCTTGGAGCTGAGTCTGGACCCCCCGGAGGAGCTTTCCTCTGACAAGCCCCCCCTTCCGCTGTACTCCCCACTCTCTGTTGCTGCTGCCGCCGCAACCTGCCGACCAATCAAAGCACAAGTTCCGTTGTCAGGGGCAACCAGGGGTAGACTTAGTTCAAGCTCGCATACCGAAAGCAGAGACAAGAGATGGATAAACAGTGAGCAATGAAGAAGGACGGATGGTCGCTTTATGTGATCAGACTAAATTACAGGTATTTATCACATTGTTGACCTTTGCCACGTTATTACATTATCGTTAATTACTTTCTGTTTTTCAGAATGTATTTTTGTCTAACTTTTGGAATAACACGTAATAAGCCCACATCTATCTATCTATCTATTTATCTATCTATCTATCTGGCACCATTCAAAATTCATAGTCGCCATTTTGAAGTGAATCTACATCATGCTCTTTTTGTCTTTTTCTCTGATTCTCTCGCCTTCTGTCTTCCTCTTGTTTCTCTCTTTTTCGTGTTTACTAGGAGAAAGGACACTCCCTCACTCGCTCTCATTATCTGTTGGTTTCCATGACGACAGGGCAGTGTTATCTGCAGAAAGTGTGAAGCTGAGAAACTTCAGAGATGACGAAGGCAGAGGAAGAGATCAAAGATCAGGAAATGAGAACAACATAATGGTCATAAGAAAAATAAAGATAACACATAATATCTATTAATCAAAGTGAAGAAAAAAAAAGTGAAAACTGTCTGTGGAAGTGAACGTACACTACCATTCAAAAGTTTTAGAACATTTAATGATATTTAAGTTTCTTCTGCTCATCAAGGCTGCATTTATTAGATTAAAAATCCAGAAAAAAACTGGGATCAGTACATTTTTATTCTTTGTTCTTTGAAAGAAATTAATACTTTTATTAACAAAAGATCTATTGTATGAACACAGCATAGATTTACATTTTTAGAAATGTTTTATATTTAGTGAAATGTTATTTTGTTTTATACTTGTTATTCATCAAAGAATCCTAAGGAGAAAAAAGAAGGGGAAAAAATCACAGGTTCCAAAATATATATTTGGCCGCACAACTGTTTCCAACATTGACAATTCTAGTAATAAATCAGCAGATTAGAATGATTTCTGAAAGGATCATGTGACACTGAAGACTGGAGTAATGATGCTTGAACGGTAGAGTATGTTTGTGTACAGAGTAGTTTGTATTGTAGTTTGTTACTGGTTTCAAAATACATTACAAGAATTATAGCTATTAACGAAATCCATTACACATTTTAGGCTATTTTTTGATAACTTTTGCCCTAACTTGTTTATCACATTGATTTAAATAGGATAATAGGGTGGTTAAATGCTGTGTAGCTATCTGACTCTGTTTGAATGTCCACAAACTGGAAGACTTTCTAAATGTATAAAAGCAGTATGGTATTTTAGAAAGGAGCATTTAAAAGATGAAAAATATGAATTTGTAAGGATCAATAAATTGTGACCAGTTCTGGCAAAATCAGTCACAGTGACCAAAGTGACCTTTATTTTCACAGTCCCCATTAAAAGACCTTTCAAATGCACCAAAAATGTATTTATTTCATGTAATCACTTAGCTCTTTTTGTGTATTCTTACATGCTAGTATGAAAGTGCGTGTGTATGTGTGTGTTTGCTACCTGTGCCTCTTCCTGTTGTCTCTTTAGCTGTTCTAGCATGGCTTGAAACTCTTCTTCTTTCTGTTGAGCCTCTTCTATAGTGGCCTGGTTCTGCTCATCATATGCCATGGCCACCACAGCCAGGATGAGATTCACCAGATAGAAGGAGCCCAGGAAGATCACAAGAACAAAAAAGATCATATAGGGCTTTCCAGCTGCACGCAGGGTCTGTTGAGAGATAGAAATAATTATTGTTTTTTTGAAAGAACAAAGAGAAAACAACTGATATTGATTAGTTAATGGAGAGAAGCTGATGTTTTAATGCATAAAGAACAATGGACTAAATTTATAATGATTTCTTCATTTTTTTCTGTCACACTATAGGACACAATTACCCATATGCAAATTCCTAGTATTTATAATTTCACAGGTGTCGATTGGACACATTACTATCTCATAATGCCACTGAGTTGTTGCTGTAAAGCAACGCAACCTGTAATGACACTACCAACATTTCACTCAAACTACACACTTTTTCTACACACTACATATACCTTTTTTATGGTTCTTCATCAAACATTGTACCTACTCCAAAGCTGATAAAACATGGGGCAACTTTTTGGGCGATGGGTACTTTAGTTAATTTGGCCCATCCAAATAGAAATGTGCTATGAGTTGGGCTATGGGCAGTCGTGGCCTAATGCATAGTGAGTTGGGAATGTAACCCACTGTCCCAGTCTCAGGTCTGGGAGAGGTTGTAGATGGGGGAAGGGAATAACCAGCACTCTCTCCACCTTCAATACCTTGACTGAGGTGACACCCTTGAGCAAGGCACCATTCCCCCAACTGTTCCCCTGGTGCCTGCTCCGGGTGTGTCTTCACGGTGTGTGCGTGATTGTTCATTTCTCACTGCTGTGTGAGTGCACTTGGATGGATTAAATGCAAAGCACAAATTCCTAGTATCGGAAACCCTACCTGGCCACATGTCACTTCCTTTCCTTTCCTTTCCTTAATGGGAAAGTGCCCAAACAACATCGCTCAAAAAAGTTACTGTACCAGGCAAAACTGCTCAAAAAGTCTATCCTCAGCCTGACAGTATGTGACATAACGCCGTTTTGGTTAGTTCACTCAGTAATTATAATTGTAGTATTAGTACTACATACTCATTGTATGTACATACTCATGTAGTACTATTAGTACAGACATTTGCTAGTTCAAATAACAAAACAAAAAAAATAGACATTGTAGAAGCGTATAGGGTGTCTTTTTGTGTGTACAGGAGATTGTTGAGATCAGATAGATAGCAAGCTGATGTCAGGGCTGTACCTGCTGGTAGAGATTTTCCCAAAAGTCTTGTGTCATGAGTCGGAAGAGTGAGAGGAAGGCCCAGCTGAACGTGTCAAAGCTTGTGTAGCCATAGTCAGGATTACGACCTGCTTTTACACACCAGAAGCCCTCCGGACACTGCCTGTTATTCCAAGGAATATGAAAAATCAAGTAAACCAGCAATATTTCAACTGAAAAAATTATTTAGTTTATATTAAAACATATAAACAGCCCATTCGCACGTTTTTTTTTTCATGGCACGGACATGATTCTTACTCGACGTTCGTGAGTCCGGCACGAATGGATGAATCCATGGAGTCGTGCTGGAGTCACGAAAATAACATATAATCGTGTCCCTGACACGAAAAAATTGATTCAAAGATAATTTCGTGCGACTGGGTTGCATATAAACTATCTACATTGTCTATATTCTGTTCACTAGCAAGCGGAATCTCAAAGAACATATTCACCCTGCATCACTTGAATTTCCACATAGCAAAGGATCCCTGCGGCCTGGGAGGAAATAATAATTGCCTAAAAGGGGAAAAGCCACAAGATAAATGTCAAGAAATAATATAAAGAATATATACACACAAAGATATACAATATCTGTTACTAGCCCTGAATACTATAGCTTGAAGGAAGTGCATTTGTCTAAATTGCCAAAAAAAGGCTAGCCTTTAAACCAGATTCACTTCAAGGCAACACACACAAACATACGAGTGCTTTGAGCACTAGATGACTCATTTTTCTTGGGTCAGTGGAGTATTCCTCACATCCTCAAGGACATGTAGTGTCAACGAGCATTTCAGCAACACACACACACACACACACAGAGCGAAGCATATATTCTTCACTTACTCTCATCATTAATGTATGCTGTCCAGTTAAAGGTGCTGTTCTCTAAACCAGTGCTGTAGTTCAGCGTGTCAGTCAGGTTTTCAGTGGCATTGACCAGCAACTTTACACACTTATGCCGCAGGTTTCCCATGAAGAGCTGCAGTCCGATCAGAGCAAACACACTCAGACAGAACACAGTGAGGATCATCACGTCTGATAGCTTCTTCACCGACTGGATCAGAGCACCAACGATAGTCTTCAGCCCTGAGGAACACGCAACGGTGATCAAAAACACTCCCGATGCACACAACAGCTCAAACACAATGTGTGAATGGCCATTACAGCTACATAGATATGGAGAGGCTCTCGTGGTAACACTTTAGAATAAGGTCTAATATGTTAACAGTACATAAAACGATAGCTACAGTTCATATATTAACTTTTACAACATTTAGTTGATCACAAACATACATAACAATGAGCAATAGTGCATTTATAAATTACCACAAACCTAAATACTGTAAACTATTGTTCATTGTTAGTTTATATTACATAATGCACTAATGTAAACAAATTGCACCTTATTTTTAAAGTGTTACTCTTTCTGTCTTCCTGATTCTTTAATTGCAGAAATGGTTCGCCCAGAAACTCATTATTTATTCACCCTCATGTCATTCCAAACCTGTATGTTGTTATTTGTTTCTGTTAAACACAAAAAGGAAATTCACACGCCGTGACAGTTCATAGCAAGCACAGCTGTCAAGATCCCAAAACACAAAAACACCATGAAAGTGTCCTATACAACTAGTGGACTACATTTTAAACCTACTGAAGTCAGATGACAGCTTTGTGTGATGACAGAAAAAGAAAATGAATTTAGGTTCGGTGTCATCTTGCAAGTCTTGTGTACTGTATATCTAAATTAGGACTCTGATCTTTCTGATCTGTTCTTTACACAAAGCTATCTTAGAAACACAGCATACAGGTTTAGTTTGGAATAATCAGGATGAATAAGGGAAAAAATGTTAAAGGAACATGTCACTTTTTTTGAAAATAGGCTAATTTTCCGACTCCCCTACAGTTAAACAGTTGAGTTTTACCGTTTTTGATTCCATTCAGCTGTTTTCCAGCTCTGTTATATTATGCAATGATATTACACAGTTACATAGTTCATAGCCATATCGGCCTGGAAAATGTTTCATTTGGTATTTTCCGTCAGTTTTAGTACACAGTGTAAATATAGAAGTTTATAAGTAGACAAAATACCGAAACTTCTGTCATTTTTTAACATAATGCTAATGGTCTAATCAGATTCAATGAAGTATGCTAAGCTACAGCTAAAAGTTCTACCACCAGACCCGAAAATCAGCTGAATGTATTCAAAAACAGTAAAACTCAACTGTTTAACTGTTTCTAGGGGATTTGGAACTTTTGACCATTTTCAAAAAAAAGTGGGGTGTTCCTTTCATTTTTGGCTGAACTACTCTACTACTACAACATTACCTTGATTAAAATTTAAACAGTATACTGTAGTTACTTCAATCCTTTGTTAAAAAAATCTACTTTATATTCTGATATAATAAATTAATAAAAAGAAAGCAATCAGAAGCTTTTGGTGATTAAAACATGGTTTTAAATATTAGTGTGCATGTTAGTTGAATAAATGTTTGTGAAATTGCATATAAACGACATTAAAGCATGCAGTGTGAGACAGTGAGTGCCAGTGTTGCCTATGCACGTGCGAATGTGTGTGCGTTTAACACACACACACACACACACATGCAGGCAGCAGGCATACAACGGCCACGGCCAACGGTGCGCATGCACATAGAACTCAAACAGCAGACAGAGGAGAAGAGTAGAGGGTCCCAAGTTCTCTATCTCAGGCTATAGGCTTCAGCAATGTCTCATGCAAAATAAAAATAAACAACACAACTTAAAAACGCCCAGTTGTCTATTTCCCAAGGCATGATGGGAGACCTTTCCCAAGGCGTGATGGTCTTTGGGAAATAACAGAGCAGAGCCCGGCAGAATATAAGGGAAATGTGTTTTTAAAAGCCTGGAATCCCTTTTTGGTTTTCTTTTACGCCCGAGCGGATTCCTGCTTTTTCTGACCGCTGGGAGTGACAGAATGAGAGAGAGAGGCCAGCGGAGGAGGGGATGGAGTGAGCGAGAGCTCAGATGGAGAGAGAGGCAGCCTGTGAGCTAGCCCTCACCTGGAATCACTGATATAGTTTTGAGTGCTCGTAAAACCCTGAAGGTTCTCAGTGCTGAGACATTGCCCAGATCCACAAATTCTGTTACATATCTGTAGGGAGGGGGGAGGGGGGAGGGGTCACACACACACACACACACACGCACGCACAAACACACACACACACGCATGTTAGGACAAGACAGGGTAGCAGAGGGAAACGTCACACAGAGACACACACCTGACTGACACCTGTGTTTACGCGCACACGCATGCGCAGGTTTATACACACAGACACACAGGCGCACACACACACACATCCCTTACCTGGGATGACTGAGATAGTTTTCAAAGCTCTGAGCACTCTGAAAGTGCGGAGAGCTGACACATTGCCTAGGTTTACAAACTCAGTTACATACCTGTAGAATCAAATAAAAAGTTACCACAAGAGCACACACACACTCACTCAAACGCACACAACGGCAACCGACATGGATTCACCAGCTTTCCTTCATCAATGTGTCCGAAACTATCGGAACAAACTCTTGTTAACATTTCAGTAAAAACAGCGTAAGAACTAATTTGCCTTATGTTTTTCATATGAAATACTAAGCATTAGAAGCATCTGTCTTCAGAGATACTCACGCCATCAGAATGACACTGAAATCCAGCCAGTTCCAAGGGTCTCGCAGGAAAGTGAACTTCCCCACGCAGAAGCCCCGTGCCAGGATCTTAATCAGGGACTCGAAGGTGTAGATCCCTGTGAACGTGTATCTGAATGCACACAAATAAAACAATTAAGTTGTATAAATTTAAATACCCCATGTAATGAGGCTTTTTAATTTGCAAACTTCCTATTGAAGAAAAAAAAAAGTCATGGCAAGGAAAAGTAAAAATGGATGTACTTATTCTCAAATGATGAGATAAGTCACTGTTTGCTATATACTGTATGCTAAGCTGCACAAAACAAAAAGCCCACCATAAGTCGGTTCAAACAACTTGTACTGTATATTACAGTCAATTCCAAGCCTTTAGAAACCATGATACTACAATACGTGCAAGGAATAAACGTTATGAACAAATAAATGACATCGCATTGAGCTCAAAATTTAAATGAGTGAAAAAATATTCTTTTAAGGATCCAATTGGTCCAGTTCGTTAAAAGGATCCAAATGATTCATGAACAAATCATTCCAATTTGTTCAATAAGTTCAACTCACTGACTTACAGCAGTTCTTGAGTTAACAGCTCACTAGAGGGGAAGATTCTCATTGAACAACAACAGAAAATTCAGTCATTTCCTCACAAAATTATTGTATGGCTTTAGAAAACATAGAATACAGTGCACACAAATTAACTGTATAGTACAGACTAATTTAATTATGCTTTTTTTGGAGATTAATTTTCCATTTTTAGAAAGGAACAGACATGGTTGTTGTCAACTATTTTGGTAACACTTTACAATTAAAATAAAACTGATTTGCTACTCAGTGTTGTCAGTAACAGCTGTTATATAAATACACAATGTACACATTACTTTTTCTGACAAAATCATGTCCATACAAGATCATCAGTATGTTTAGTTAAACTTAAACTGCAAAATTTCTATGTACAACTTATTATAACTTATTGTTAATGATTCAACTTACTCCACATTCTTGGCCCATTCCGGGGGACTGCTGAGGGTCATGAAGGCGCAGTTGGTCAAGATTGTGCACATGATCACAAAACTGAACATTGTGAGCAGCAGTCAAGGAATACACGCAAGGAAGACACAAACAAACACAAATATTACATGTATACTCACCCAACTACACATACTGTAATGTCAAGTGCAGCCTCAGACAGCGCCTAGGGTAATTGTCTTTATATTATCAATGCTTAAGAGGAAGATAACATTATTAAATCCATCAAAACACAAATCCACTAAACATTAACTAGGTTTGTAGCTTAAAATATGTAAAAGAGTTATTTTTGAGGCACTTGGTAGCAAACAATTGAACTTACAGAAGCGGAGTTAGTTAAAATAACATTAAAGTGACAGTTCATACAAATGCAGTCCTTTTGAACTTTCCAGTAAAACTGTATTTAACATCAATAATAAGAAATATTTCTCCAGCACCAAATCAGCATTTTATAATGGTTTTTAAAGATTATGTCACATTAAAAACTAAAGTAACAGCTTCGGAAAATTCTGATTTGCCATCACCACATAAAAGTACTGCTATTTTACTGTATTTCTGATCACATAAATGCATCCTTAAGAGACATTTTTCATCAACATTAGAAAAACTTCCAAACCATCGAACAATATACAGTATGTATGTTGGTAAGACTGTCAGATATTGGCTCCTGTCTAAGTTTTCTATTAAAATAAGATAATATAGACAAGAATGTAAGACTAATGTCTGGAGACTAATCTAAACGTTGTTCAGGTACTAACATACATCCATTCAGCTCAAAAAGGATATGAATGCACCAGGACCTTGATGGAGATTCTCCTCAATGGATTGAATGGGCTCAAAATATACAAAGCCGGCGTAGCATTAAAGCGGAATATAGCCTTCCCACGATTCAATACTATAAAGGTCTGAAGCAGAGAAAAACGGATTGTGGTTACAGTGCACACAATCTCTTTTCAAACAAGGTGTTATGTCACTACAGAAAATGTTATACATTATAACCCCAGACTGCAGCCCTGCTGGCCGTCTAAACGCAAATAACAAGCCGTTTTAAAATCTTCTCACACATACTTTTTGGTTGCTGTAGTAGGTGTCCAGGTCCTCCAGCGGGACGGACACAAATTCGGACGGAAGGTCTCCGTAGATAAAGGGCAGGGATTTTCCCGCCTCCAAATCGCTGTTGGGTTTAGGCCCGTTTTCGTCATCATCATCAGGCCGTCTCTCGCCTTTGGGCCGTTGGGCCGCCTCCTCTGCGATGCGGCGCTCGATAGCAGCGAGAGACTCAGGCAAGAAGGGCCGGAAGCTGTCAGGTCCGGGTGGAACGAGCAGCTGAGCAGCCATATTAACATCCTGCTCTGGTAGCTGCACCAGCTAATCTCCGTTCACTCTGGGAGCTGAAGGAAGAAAATCACAAGTTCAGTGCACAGTGGCCACTGATCATTAAAGTGGAAGTCAATCATTTTTATGAACTGAGCCAATCTGTGGCAATTTAAAATATGACATAGCCACTGCTGATGTATTTACACGGTGATGAGCATCACACTGGAGACTTGTGAAAAGAACTTCTATTTGAATTGTTACCACTAAAGAAGTTGTTAATATTCATGCAGTACCATTAGATGCAGCTTGTGTGTGTGTGTGTGTGTGTTTACAGAACCGGATGGTTGTACCAGCTCTGTATGTTACAGTAGAGCAGCAGTGGCTGCGGGTCACCAGGCATAAATAGCCAGTCTGGCGTGCTGCCCTGAGTGCTGTGGCCAGAGCTGTGAGCACCAAACTGGGCGTATACTCAGAGCGAATCAGTTACATTCCCAGGGGCTCCATGACCCCTGTGAATCCCTTATCTCCCTCAAGATTCGGAGTCTCAAAAAATAGACGTAGTATATGTAAGACATAGCAGAAAAAGAAGAAAGAGATATAGAGATGAAGCATGAAGAAGGGAAAGAGATGAGCTTTGATATCTTCATACTCTGCAGTTTGGGGTGAATAATTTATTATGTTTATTATTAGGAAAGACAGAAATTGTAAGAATGACAATTAAAATTTACTTTAACCTGTTATTACTTATTAAATCTGTTACAAAAAATCTATTAAAATAAATGGTGTTCGAAAAAGATTTCTGTTTATTGGGCAGCACATATTTTTCATTGCTGATGATAATAAGGTTATATGGCATCAAATCTGCATATTAGAATGATTTCTGGGGGATCATGTGACACTGAAGACTGGAGTAATGACTGCTAAACGTCTAAAGTTTTTATTTTTAAACACATTAATAGCTTACCAACCCCAAAACCTCTGAACAGCAGTGCATTTAATTACATGACAATATTTATTTCCTCAGTCTAACTGTATAACTTACCTACATTTTTTTTCTCACATAATTTTAAATCAAATCCATATTTCATGTCCATTTATTTATTTTTATACAGTCTGTGACACAGAACTCACACAAGAATGCATAGGATTTTGCAATTTAATCCCTTCATTCCCCCAAAATATTCAGATTTATACATCTTTAACAAAACAATCTAGAAATTCAAACTGGTGGATTAATTCTTTTTTTTTTAATGAAACGGTTCCTAAACCATGTTAAAGACGCTATAATCATGGCCCATCTCCAGGTAACATCTAGCATTTCCAAATCCAAATGTTCATGCTCCATTTTAATACTGTTTCTAATAAGTTGAAATAAAACTGACCTTAATCAAACTGAATCAATGTGGTTAACAGCTGTGAAAAGAAAAATAAATCACAAAAGCAGTAATTGTTTTTGTTTCTAGAATTTTCTAGACTAGGATTTCTTTGTACACAAACAACAGTTGACACTGCTCCAAACCACCCACGATGCAAAACCTTAGTCCTCGTCCAACTGGAGAGGCATAGTAGTAGTTGCAAAAAACATTTCACCAAGCAAACTGAAAAATCAGTCTCTTTTTTAACTTCTTATAATGAAACATTTGCGAAACTGACCAAAAAAATTCTAAATTTTTTCTAGAAAGCTTGTTTTAATTGTTTAATTTTAAAAATAAATTGCTATAAGAATTTGTATTTATAATATTTTTAAGGAGCAATTCACTCAAAAGCTTGCTGCAAATGCACTTACCTTCAGGCAATCCTAAGCTATAGATTAATTTGTTTCTTAATCAGAGAAATTTGGCATCAGTTATTCACTATTGGATCCTCTGCAATGAATGGGTGCCATCAGAATATCCAAACAACAGATAAAACATTATAATAATTCACAAATAATCTCACCATACTACAGTTGTTTAATTAACATCTTTTAAATAGAAAAGCTGTGCGTTTGTTAAAAAAATTGAAAGAAATCCATTATTAAGGTGTTCTGGTCAAAACCATAATAATCCTTTCCATAATACCTAAGAATGATTCATGCATGGGTGATAAGAGTTCAATCCCCTGATGTCTTCTTACATCGCTGACAAATTTTTTAGAACTGTTTTTACTGCTAGATGTGCATATTTCTCTACTGATTCAGACAAAATTACTTTTTAACTGCAATAATACGGCTTGAATTTATTTATTTTTTTATTATAAACTTAAAGCTTTTTGAGTCACAAGAAGTAAACCGATGGACTGGAATTGTGTGAATATTACCTGATTATCACTGTTATGTTTTTCAGCTGTTTAGACTCTCATTCTGATGGCAATCATTTACTGCAGAAGGAAGTGATGCAATGATACATTTTTTTTAATTTTCAGGTGATCTATAGTATTCCTTTAAGACTCAGTGTGCAGTGACCAAGTTTGAGTTGCATTAAACTGAAAAGTGCAGTTTTTTAATGCAGAACTCCTGCTAATGAGTCTTCTAGACAAAATCTTCCTGGGAGCCCTGGTCTGCTTTGGGCTAGATTTCAGTGTGCAACTGTAAATAATATTCAACAAGCAATTATTTGTGTGTGTGTGGGTCTGCGAGTAAGCACTGTGAGCTGTCTCTCTCTCTCCCTGCCATCACCCAGCCGGTTCAGCCTGTTCCCTCTGAGGACAGAGGTAAAAAACAACTCCTTCACCCATGCATCCACCCATCCACGCACTCATCCAATGATCCACTCATTCAACCCCCCTCCAAAAATGAGTCAACCCTCTGCGGTGCCATTACTTCCAGCCCTGCCCCTAATGCATACCTGTCTCCAGGGTCAAACAAAACCTCAGAGAAGAGGTGGGGGGCTTTAGCACAGTTTTAATATACAGTACGTACTCCTGGGTAAAATCAAGAGTGCTACTACTCACCATTTTGATGAGCTGTTAAAAATCAGACAAACACTGAGAAATTCTGCAAGCTTCTGTAAAGATTTCTGTTCAGATTATACTGCCATTACTATGAAAAGTGTGTCATCCAGACTTGATCAAAAATTCTAGACTGGCACAGACTGTCAGTTTATAACATGTCACTTTAGAGGATCCTGGGTGTTACTTCATATCACAAGGATATTGAAAACTCCTGACAGTATGCCACTGAGAAACTGGATTAAAATATTCCAGGCCAACTGTGAAATGTGTCAGAATTCACATTTCCTTCGAATGTCAAACAGTCATCCATACATATTCAGACACTGCACGTGTTTAAAAGATGATTTCTGACAGATGTAAGGGACATGTCCCTTCACACTCACACAGCATCTAAACTCATCACTTGACATTTCCTAACAAGGCTGTTGCTGTTTTCTAATGAAGAATTAACACATTTCCCTCAACTGTGCTTTAGAATAGTTCTGCTCCGTCATGGATAATAGAGATTCGCAACAGCTGCTCTCCATGGTGCTGAAACACAGGTGCGCCTGGGCTCAGCTCAGGTCATCCGCCACGCGCGCGCTTCCTCCAGCGCGTCACATTCGCATGTTATTCCTAAAGCCAGGTTTTCACGAACACCGACGCTTACGTGTTTAACACTACTGATTCAGTGAATTAAAT
The DNA here is from genome assembly GCA_032357475.1 of Enteromius thamalakanensis. Taxonomy (NCBI): domain Eukaryota; kingdom Metazoa; phylum Chordata; class Actinopteri; order Cypriniformes; family Cyprinidae; genus Enteromius; species Enteromius thamalakanensis. Next base: position 4,180,035 of record JAUCMT010000114.1, read on the forward strand.
AACAGGCTATTAACATAAATACAGAAATTTATAATTCACATAAGAGTTTTCAGTCGGTACAGGTTGTTCCTTAAGATTAAACTTATTGATTTAAATGATTATATATAATAACAAAAACATTTCTTACGAGTAAAAAAACAAAAAGCCAAAGACGATGTTCATAATTGACTTAAGTTAATTTTAGCGCTTTTTTATAAGTAGTTTCAACAAGTAAAACGTTTGAGGACCCTCAAGATCCACATTCAACAAATACAAGGTTCGAGTCGACGCATATTTATCACGATTGTTATTTTAGGCATTGAGAGTCGACAGAAGCCCAAGGTGAGCTTGAAGGCCCTACCTTTATAGATGAGGATTCATCTCGCGCGCAGGGGCGAAGCAGCTGTCGCCATGTTGACGTCTCCGGTTATTTCCATTCCGCAGGCTCGAGGTCCACCCAAACGGCGACCAACTCCGTGCATGACACCATTTACACGGCCATTTCCAGAGCTTTATGTCCAAAAAAACACCACCCGGGGCTATAACAGCTCTACATTTCCACCCCTGGTGACACCGACTGAATAACCGAGATTGATGTAATTCCACGTAACGAGAAACCCACCCAAAGGGTTAATGGTGTCTAGGCGACAGAAAAAACGTCTCTGGGCGTGCCTTTTTTTTCACTAAGCAAAAATGTCTCCAACGTAAGCGAGTTTTAGAGAAATAGAGGGTCGCATTAAAACCGCAAATTGGCACGTTTCGGCTTCCTCGGATTGTGTTTTTCAACCCCTTCTCTTGCACCGCCAGTTAGCGACGGTGGGTGGGTGTGGAAATGTGAGGGATGGAGGGGGTCGCGTTCGCTCCTCTTTTCAATGACAATCATTATCAATATAATTAACGTGCTGTTTGGCAATCTTGGGATGTTCTCAAAACAAGAGTTGTCGTGCTATTACGCTTAAAACAGCCGACCGTTGTCCTTAGTTCAAACAGCATCTCCCTAATTTCGAGAAATCAGCACCACCATCATCATCTCCATAGGCAACCAGCCGACAGAAACCCAAACATCTGTGCGGTTTTTTACATTCACAAATCCTTCATAAAATCCCTGACATGGCTAAAAGAGATAATGCCAGTGATCCAAATCCCGTTTGAACTCGTTATAAGTGGCTGGATGATATGCGCAAACATATGCCTCAGTCTGATCTTTATGGATCCGATTAATTATTTTGCTTTACGTCAATTGATCACAATCCCATCGTCTTTGATGTTGAGCAGCTAGAGGATGACCTTTAAATGAATGCATCATCATATTCTTCATTTGCCAAAGGACACTAAGTCCTAATCACCCATCTTTCGTAAAAATACCTATTTTACGATAAATAGCCAATAGGCATATTTATATCAGTGTCACAACATTATTTACACGCTATTTGCGGTCGTAAAAGCATTTAATGGGTTATAAACCTGAAACATGATTTTCCTTTGCCAGGCCTTTCTAGACGTTTCTGAATTGATCTTTTACTTACCATGGCAATGCCTGTCAGGCTCGAACCTGGATGATTTCCAATAACTTCGTTTTTTTCCGTTAGTTCAGTCTATTGTGTTTCTCTCCCACTAAAGCGCGGTTGTTGTCAAACAGATCGAAAGGACACGGCGATGTTTTTATCCATTGAAAGGCGCTCTTAGCTGTCGCTCGTCTCCCCAAATATCACGGATGATAGTCGCTTCCGGTTATCGGTGGTTTGGGTGGTGGGAGTGACGCGTGCGCTAGCCTCACGACTCGACTCCAGACCCGCACGTGAGGCCCCGGCCGACCACTGTTACGAAAACGCGGAGGTTAGACGCGATGGCACAGAGAATATCTACCTGTGTCAAGCTTTATTATTGGTTACGTCATAGGCATTTTGCAGGTATGTTAGTAGTATTTGTGGCATCAATGGTTAATTCACCCTTTTTATTGAGAAAATTTTTTTTTTAAAACGTTTTTACTTAAAACTGACATTGATAAATATTCCTGGGATGCATCCTCTGCATTAAAAGCTTTGGTTTATTTGCTTGAAATGTCAACAAAAATAAGTGGACAGTATTTTAATTTACAGTACTTAAAAAAATAAATACAAAATACATTTAGTTTGAATTGCTAAGTTAAACTGAAAAGTTAAAATGTTGCTGTTAATATTAAAACTGTGTTGATAACACATGCCTTTAAATACTAACAAAATTATAGATTTCCTCTATATGCAGATCTAGCTTAACATTTAAATTTACCTTTTAAGTTTTATCTTGTTACTGTTTTACACTTTGTTTTGTAAGTACACCTACACACTCCAATGTTTTCATGCAAATTAATAATAAAAGGAAGAACTAAATAAACTATAAAATAAATTACCCTAAATATACTATAATAACCACCTTTGTATAGACCGTCTTTAGGGACAAAAGTTTCAACTAAGTTTAAAATGATTTCAAGCCTGTTTTTCGCTTATCCAGGACTGTATTTTGCTTCAAACAACAAGGATCCCTAATTACCCAGACACGGTGAAAAGGAATAATCCCTATCCATGCTTAAAAGATGCTATGCTGCACCTGAGGCATGGGAGAGGCGCGCTGCTCTAAACAATGCGCGCGCGCCCTCTGCTGGCGTCAAGGAGGAATGGTGGGGTTTCTCCGGACACCTTCTCTTTGGAGCTGACTTCATTAATTGCTAAGAAACTTCACGCGTTCTGCACGGTGTTTCATTACATGTTTTGTATGGATGAATGCACTTGTACTGTCTCAGTCTTAAAAATACACGCTCAGAAAAGATACAGCGGCTGTAGGGTGCTAGCGCGTCGCGCCTCCGCAGGGCTCGTGGTGATGCATGACGCATCGCGCTGGTTTTGACATTCTCTGAGCTTCCCTCATTAAGCGCTCTCGCCCGCGGGTTGTCATCGAGGCATAGGGCGCACTGAAGGATCACTAGCTCGCCGAGCGGACAGAACACGGGTAAACTCTCTCAATGGAGCAGCTGGCTATGACAGAGGTGTTTACCCTGCAGAACGGATGAATAACCGGATAAACACGTTTAGTGAAAGGGTCCTGCGTTCCTCAGACACTGTCCGGACGCTTTTAAAAATAGACATTTAGACTTTAAACGCTTAAAAGTGAATTTAAAATGACAGTAAAGCGGTTAATTTTTTCTTTTATTCTCCCATGGCACTTTTGGCCCTGTTGGCTTTCTGAAAAATGCGATGTGTATATATATATATTTATTTTTATTTTTTTCATAATAATGACTTATCTCGTAATAATGAGATACTTTCTCACAATAATGACTTATCATCTCGTAATAATGAGATACTTTGTCATAATAATGACTTATTTTTTCATAATAATGACTTATCATCTCGTAATAATGAGATACTTTGTCATAATAATGACTTATTTTCTCAGAATAATGACTTATCTCGTAATAATGAGATACTTTCTCATAATAATGACTTTTTTTTCATTATGACTTATCATCTCATGATAATGAGATACTTTCTCATAATACTCACTTATTTTCTCATAATACTCACTTATTTTCTCATAATACTCACTTATTTTCTCATAATAATGACTTATCTCGTAATAATGACTTACCTCGTAATAATGACTTATCTTGTAATAATGAGATACTTTCTTATAATAATGATTTATTTTCTCATAATGACTTATCTCGTAATAATAACTTATCTCGTAATTATGAGATACTTTCTCATAATAATGTCTTATCATCTCGTAATAATGAGATACTTTCTCATAATAATGACTTATTTTTTTTTCATTATGACTTATCATCTCATGATAATGAGATACTTTCTCATAATAAAGACTTATTTTCTCGTAATAATGGATACTTTCTCATAATAATTACCTTTTTTCCCATAATAATGACTTAGTTTCTCGTAATAATGACTTACTCCACGCATGCGCATTGCATGAGTGACGGCACGCTCGAGCCATCTCCTGGTCAAAGCCATGCAGGAACACCACATATAAATAATGATGTCAGATAATTTATCTGCATGTAGTTATTTTGTACCAACAAGTTACCAGACAATGAAATGTATGGCTTTAAACTGATAGAGAGGAATATATTCTAACAAAAATCACATGCATTTTATGAAGAAATGAAAGCCATTACACATAAACTTAATGCATAGGTGTTCATTTCAATTTTTGTTGGTTTTATTAGCTGTCACTTTTATGCATCACATGTATACAGTCGCCCAATCTCATCTCGCTTTAGTTAATGTGCATTTCGTCATTCATGGATGTTACCCTGATAGTATTTGTCTTTATGGTCCTGTTCACATTGTATATACAAGTAGGCTATTTGCCGTATTTTATGAAGTGCTGTAAATGCAAATATACCTACTTGAGATTCTTCAAATTAAAATATTAAAATATTCTATTAAAATGGTCTATTTTCGCTAATAAATAAAATAACCCAAATATAAATAGCCTAGTCCTAAAGAACACTCACAGCACAAATACATTATCACTAGAGTGTGGTAGTACATGCCTTCATTAGAATGGGTCTGCTGAATACGATCACCCTCTGACACTAAACACAGACACAAGTTCGTGAATCTCTCTTCAGATGTCAGAATAGACACATGACCAGAAACGCAAATAGACACAAAAGATTCAAGGACTTGTCTTTGTGGAGCTGGCCGCTGGTCAGAGGATGTGTGAAATAAACAGTCTACTGAGAGATGGTACTGTGACCTGCTGCGAGGGGAACGAGGTCGTGTTTTCAACCTGAGTGGTAAACACATGTTCACACAAGGCTATATTTGCGAATCTTTGTTAGTGTGTGAGACTCCTTTGATAAAATGAACTCACATTCCTTTAAATGACTGAAGCATTTTTGTAGCATACACGTTACATAATTACCGACGGGCCCTTTTCTTCAGGGCTGCGTAGCAGTGCTTACAGAAATACCAAAAGGTTTTCCTCTTGTATGAAAGTGATGAATTACTGCACTTCTGTGTGGTCCTGCTGAGCAAGCAAAATGTGTTGAAATGTATCAACGACCGTAGCTGACTCTTTAGACAACAGACAATGACAATAAGCTGATTACTCATCTGCCATGTGATTGGCCATCAGTTCTTGGAGATTGCTAGGATTAGCACAGGTAGCTTGATTCATTCATGCCCACTTATACGTATGTACCATCTCTCTCACACAAAGACTTAATACATTATTTACTAACCACATTCACTTATTAACAAAATATATATTTGTCATGTATTGCGACTTTTTTTTAAATGTTGTAATTCAGTGGAATTTGGTAACTTTGTGGAAACTCTAAAACACTATAACTTAAAACATACTGTTATATCACTGTCTCTCTGTCACAAGCGCGCGCACACACACAGGAAACAGATTTGTTGATGTCACAGCACTGGGCATGTCCATAAGGTAGGCTACTGACAACACTAGAGGATTACCAAAGCTTGTCTTTACATCCACTTGTTTCTGTGCTCATTTAGTCCTCTTTTAGTTTTTAAACGGGAGTTGTTGGAAGAACCCCCTTACAGAGGACTGAAGTAAGGTAAGGTAAGGATCTGAATAAGACACCGGTGACACGCATTGCATAATTGTGTCAAAAACTTTACGTGCGCCTCGGTGAGCTGCTGATAGTACTTAAGTTAATCCTGCTGCGATGTAACAAACCTTTTAAGGTTCCTGTGAATGTATCTCAAAATGATCATTTTTGAGCAAACGAAGAATTAAAGTGGCATATGGGTTAAATATCTGCGTATATAAAAATGTGTATAAGCACCGGATGGCTTTAGTCGCTAAATGCGCACCAGGTGCACGTGCGTTTGGCGTTTTATTGGGCGTTTGCCGAGTTCATTCTCGTGGGAAATGCACGCGATTTGATAGGCATTTCTCCGCTTTGCGCCGATGATCAGAGGCGAGGAGGCGTGAAGTAAAGCTCACGCCCAGATATGATAAACATGACGCTCCAGTAAACGAGCACCATACACACCCCAAAGGCGTTGGTTCCACAACCTAATTTTTTATTTTTTGTCAGTTTCAGAATATGTTTTTCATTATTTAAATCTAGTTTCACTCAAATTTGGAGTTTATAGCGAGTTGTGATTTGGACGCGATTTTGTTTGGGTACGTATCAATGAACAGGATAAAACAGGGCTTTATCAACAATATAAAAAATTAATAAATAGCATTTTGATCGCACTGAATGCACTTTAAAACCTTGATTTGTGCAATTGCGTTTTTAGCTTTATTTTAACACACATTAGGTAATATTAATGTGGAATTAATATAAAAGTTACAATCCTGATTCTGATTACAATTCTGAAAAATACCATTATATTTTATATTATATATTAGGTAGCATATTTCAAGCTGGGCATATAAAAAAATATATATGTCTCTTTTCTTGTTAAAGTGAATTTGATGATTGTAAAATGAAAACAAGTTGTGTGCAGATATACAATACAGTTAAGTACACATTTTTTTAAAGCCGCGTTTATTTGATCTAAACCTTATTAGAACGTTAATCATAAAATACTAACATTTATAAGACGTTTCTGTTTTAATATTTTAAAATGTAACTTATTCTTGTGATGAAAAAAGCTGAAGTGTTAGCAGCCAGTCTGTAATGTTACTTACATTTGATTTAATTCACCCTTACTGCATTTAGCGATATTGTAAATGAGGACTGCTCTGTAGGAAGTTGAGAAAATAGTGGGACACAGTTAAATGCACTTTAATGAAATTAAAAACTAAAATAATTGAATTAATTTCTACAGTTAACTTTTGTTTAGAGGTGGACTTAGAGGCAGTCAATGTGTTAAGATTAACCCATAGCATGGAAAGTACATTTAACCAAGTTTGTTTAAGATAAAACTAAGCTAAGACATCAGAGTTACTGCTGCTGTGTAAAGTACCTGTAAAATGTGATTCTATGTCTAACAGGGCCCACAGCTGAAAGTGCAGTCAATGGAACATATCTGGATATTTCCCCTGCACAGCTGTAGCTGAGACACAGATAGGATTTTCACACAGGTGGGTGAAGTGATTCATCACAAAGCATTCTGTCATGAGTAACAGTGGATGCCGTAATTGCCTCTGTTCCAATGAGCTACAGTTCATCCAGTAAAGCAAACCCTTAAGTGACTGGATGCGAATACATTTTATAGCGTGTTCTTTAAATGACCCTTCAATTTATTGTTTTGCTTCTTCAATAGGACAACCTAAATCTACTGTCATCTGGCCTTTATACTACCTATAGCACACACTTATGGATCCCCAAGAAGACCTCATAGACCGGGACATGACTCTGACTGTACTGCTCCCAGGAGGACAGGAGACCACAGCCACAGTGCATGGCAGGTGAGTGAAAAGGGCGAAATAAATAATATTGCACATTTTCAAGAATTCTTGCCCTGAGATGTCATATTTTAAATGTCTTTTGTCTGCGCACTTGCAGTAAACCAGTTATGGATGTTCTGGTTTCACTGTGTGCTCAACACCATCTCGTTCCATCGGATCATGCCATTAAGCTTATTTCAACAAATCAAAACCACATCAATTTCAAACCCAACTCCATGATTGGCTCTCTTGACTTTGAAAGAGTTGTCCTGCAAACTAAAGGGTGTGATAACAAGAAGCAACCCCATGTTCCTGTGGTAAGTCTTAATTATATCCACATCTTACAATTTTACCTTGATTTTCCATATCATCTTAAAATAATTTTTAGTGGGTTATGTCAAATAACAGGCAGCTTTATCAAGAGATTTGGATCCTTTTGTTGCCTAAGTCTTTTTTTGGTGCATTGAGTCTGAACGATCATTCTTTTATAGTAGATCACCCCGGCGTTAGACACAAGGTCTTTCTAAAGTAACTTTATATCTGTCATTGAAATATTGAACACTCTTAAAAAAAAAATTCAATTTCCCAGGCAACAGTTCGTCTTCTGGTAAACTACAAGAAGTCCCATAAGGCAGTAGTACGGGTCAATCCTACAGTGCCGCTAGCTGAGCTGATGCCCATAGTTTGTGAGAAGTGTGAGTTCGACCCTGATGCCACCATCTTACTGAGGACATATCAATCAGAGGAACTACTGGATCTCACTAAAACACTCAATGACTATGGAATCAGGGAGCTGTATGCCAAAAACATTAAAGGTTAGGAAATGCAAAAAATGTGATTAGTGACATTGTAGCAAATTTGCATACTGTATCAATTAATTTAAAAGCAGCGTATAATCTGCAGTACTTTCTATGTGTTTAGTACACAACATAGGTCTCATTCACTAATAATTGCATGCATTATTCAATAAATTCACCATCTGTGATAAATTGTGAATTTGTGAATGATTTTAACCTCATCATTATGTAAATTAATGTGGAATATCGTAAATGACTGACTGCAATTCTCATTTGCATAAAACACACCCAAACATCTCCATATTCTGCTTACTGCACAGCCTTTAGGTTTTTATGCAGAAGAACCATGCAGTTGGTAATTTTTTTTTTTTCGTTTTTAATTGTAATTAACTGAAAGTTATCGTAATTTATGAAAAATGTTCTGATGTAGATTTCACACACATTCATAACAATTCACCCAGTTAGTGAATGAGACACTATGTTTGATTTTTCAGGCCTCTGTCTGACCTACAGTATATGTAAATATATAAATGGAGTATGATTAATCTTTTGAAATATAGTTGTTGTTTTTTTTCTCCCTTTTTTAAGTGGTAGCAGACAATCCTGCTGATCCTGTATTAACCCATAAAGGTACCAAACCCCAAACCACAGAAAATGAATTTATATAATAGTACTGCACCAGCTATTTCCGCACCGCTGAGGTTTGTCCACAAAATGTTCTGTTTGATCTAAGCTTTTTTGTGTTTGTCCAGGTGACGAGGAAGAACAGAAAACACCTGTTAAAGAAAAGAACCAAAGAGAGAAGGGAAACAAAGGTTTCTTTGGTTTATTCAAGAAGCACAAGAAAACACCTGAGCAGGTTTGTACACCTGTCAGTCGGCCTGGTTTTGCAATCTGTGCAACCTGCTGGTTGTCATATTTAGGAAATAATGAGGGGAAATATCATAACCGATCTGTAACATTGTAAAACACTCGTACCGGTCCACCCATCTGTCTCTGCATCTGTTCATCTTTTGGCTTTCATTTGCATCTGTTTATCTTGCATCATGTTCATGGGTATTAACTCTGTTTGCATACTGGAAACACATTGTCTTTTTCTGTAATATTCGATTCTTTTAAACATTGAGTGATACATTTTTTTTCTACAGGCTGTAATTGGCAGTGCTCCAAACTCTCCTGATCGGAACGGCCAATGTACAGACAGGTTGAATGGTGTTAACGGTCATTCATCCTTACCCATGGTCCCTACCGACATGCCAAAGAAGAGACGCGCTCCACCGCCTCCACTGACAGCGTCCCAAAGTGTCGCCTGTGGGCAACACACCAGAGACTTTTCTAACCTATCCGAGAGTGACTCTGCTAGAAAACAGGTGGGATTGCTGTGGGCATCTCCAAACCTGTTCCCTTGGCCATCCCTTATTCATAATAGCATGCATCAGTGTAGTTTTAATATTATTTATAATATTATAGCATTTATTGATAGCATCTTGAATTAGCCTTTGTTTATATTTCCAGTTTTAATATTTTTTTACTGATCTGTATTATTATTATTTTTTTATAATATTCCCATTTAGCATTATTATTATTATTATTATTATTATTATTAATAAAATAATTTCAGGTTTTTCATCTAAAATTTAATTTTTTTCACATTTATTTCAATAAAGTGTAGTGTAGTTCTACAAATCGAATCCAGTTTTATAGTTAAATGGTAGTATAATTATTAAAATAAAATGGTACATATGTGTATGGTTCTGAGCTATGTTTTAAATTTTCTGCAGTGTGTATATATATATATATATATATATATATATATATATATTAGTTCATAATCGGTTTTTATTTTTGTGGTTTGAATACTATATATACCTACTTAGTTTGGTATATAAAAAAAAAACTAAAAACTAATTAAAAATAATTAATTGCTGTATCTGACTGCGATGAATGAGCTTGTAATAACAGCTTACATTTTCATCATCTTATATTTTATTCATTATTTGATTTATCAAATGTCAGTACATTTTAAAACGCAATTAAATCCTTATTAAATAAATTAGTTATACAGCTATATTTAATGAGGTTATGTGACGTATTGTTTAAAGTTGCATAATGCACACTTTCTTTACCGTGCAATATGCATTATTTTATACCAAACATAACCTCTTTGTGTGTTGTTCAGGGTCAGCTCAGTCGTATCTCTTCCACTGAGTCCTCCCTTAAAAGGACTAAACGGAGAGCTCCGCCCCCTCCATTTGATGGCCCCTCCCCATCTGATTCAGATAACAAAGGTACGCATTTATTTGTTCACAAGCGTTCTTTTAGTTTTGTTTAAGCATTTGTGAATACTTGTTTGCATGCTAGTGCTGGGATGTTTGATGCCAAGTACATGCGAATATGGCATACTGTAGAATCAAGCTTGAACAAATGTGAGAATACTGTTCTGCGTTTCGCAGCTATGTTGGATTAATAATTTGCTCTTGTTTTTCACTGTACTGCCAGGAGGGGGAGCCTAACATGCAGCGCCTTTCCTCCTCTTCTCCTTGCATGCTTCTGTTCCTGCTTTCATCGGTGATGGGCTATTTGTGCTCTGTGTCTTTACATAGCCTTCATGTCTTATGCACATTGCCCTGAGCTCTGTGTCTTGTTCTGTTGTTAAATTGGCTTTCTTGTTTAATGTCACTGTTGCTTTAAACTGTAAAGTGACGTCTCTTTCACGTGGTTAAATCACCTTGTATAAACGCAATGTATTATTCTAAAGGATGAAGTAACACACTCAGATCAATAATAGTCAGTCAATTAATGCCTTAGACAACTGGTTTTTATTGTAGTGTTTGTATGTTTTTAGTTCTTTTGTTTAGTTCAGTTTTTTAAAATTGTGAAGTCATTTCAGTGTTTGTCAGGCAAATCTGTAGCACTTTATCACAATATTTGTGCCTTAATTTTTCAGCCAGAGCTTCCAGGATGGTTGTAATCAGTCTACATAATTACAGTTCAACTTTATTACTTTTAAAAAAATATTTCGTAAGTGATGCTTTTAAAGGATTAGTTTACCCCAAAATGAAAATTCTGTCACCCTTATATAGTTAAAAGCACATAAGCGTTCATCTTCGGAACACAAATTAAGATATTTCTGATGAAATCTGAGGGCTATATGACCCTACATAGACCGCAACGCAACTGAAATGATGCAGGTCCAGAAACATAGTAAAAACAGTCCATGTGACATCAGTGATTTAACTCAGTTTTGCGACCCTAAGAGAATACTTTGGGGTTTTTTTGTGTGCAAAGAAAACCAAAATAGCATAATTTTCTCAGCCATTCTTCTCCCCAAGCTGCATTTTCCACCATTTTATAGAGTGTCACAACGTATACGCACACTTTTCCTTAGTCGTAAACAATGCTTATATTACGTTCATGTGAGTGCTTTTCCCACAAACATAAGCGCTGATTGGGTCAAATACATTCGGAGGATCCCCAAAATGGCAGAAGATGTAACTCTGGGGAGAAGAATGGAAGTAAATGGTTATTTTTGCTTTCTTTGGACAAAAAAATTATTCTCTTAGTATTGCAAAACTGAAGTTGAGCCCCTGATGTCACATGGACAATGTTTTTACTACGTTTCTGGATCTGGGATCATTTCAGTTGCGTTGCTGTCTGTGGAGGGTCAGATAGCTCTTTGATTTCATCGGAAATATCCTCATTTGTGTTTTAAAGATGAACGCAGGATTTAGGGTTTTGAAACGGCATGAGGGTGAATAATTAATGACAGATTTTTTATTTTGGGGTGAACTAACCCTTTAAGAATTTGTTTTAAATAAATAAAACTTTTTACTTTCAAAATGAATTAATCAGCCACATATGACACATCAGACTTATATTTTAACAAGACTGGTTTAGTTTCGTAATTTAGCTTTTTGTTAGAACTATTTTATGTTAAATTTATATTAACATTCTGTGTGCTTGTCTTTTGTGTTCTTTTTCTTCTGATAGAACTGTATTGATTGTTATTTAATATATTTAATATATTTCTTTTTTTTGCCAAATAAGTTTTTTTAAATAAAGTTTACTAATGTCGATTTCATATTTGACTGAATTAAATAAAAATATATATATATTCAACACTGTGCTGTTTGTTTTGCCAAGGTTCTGTATTAGTGAGAGATTGCAAATGAGATGGTTTCATACACAAGACACACTCATAGAAACACTACAGCATCTTTGTCATAACACTTTGCTTTGCTTCAGTAGAGGATGCTCAAGGGGACAACAAGAGTTCAGACAAATACAGAGCTTGCATTGCTGACCGCTGCCCTGCAATCGCTAAAGTTATGAGTGAACTTGCAGAATCTCTGCAGGCAAGGCAACGGAGAACATGTGAAAAGTATGTTAATTTTGTTAAAATTAATTTCTTATTTTGCACTTCCATACAAATATAGAAATTTACCTTTTAAGATATTTGCGTTTTCATTTGTTCACTGCTTATGTTCTTGAAGTAACTGATTACGGATTTATTTTTTTATTTCTTCTGTAGTTCTTCTATACACCAGCATCAGCTAGCCGAAGATCCTTCTACAGGTTTGTTTTCTGAGCATCAAACCCCTGAGGCTGAGCTCAAGGCACTTTCTGGCTGTCAGCTGCTGAGAAAACCCTCTGAGAGACAAGGTTTGACCACCTTCACAGTGGCTCCCCAGAGACGTCAGCAGAGCAGACAGTGTTTTGAGGTGCCACTGATCGTACAGACACCCGACACGGCTAAAACAGAACAAGAGCCGTGCCCTGGAGACCCAGATGCACTTGAGATCTGCACCACAGAGCTTTTGAAAGCAATCCCAACTGGACTCTTTAGAAACGGGTGCAAGGGTTTAGATAAAAGCAAGCACATACCAGAGGTTCTACATCTACAGCCTGTTGAGCAAGTGAATCAAGCTAGAACAGACGTGGAGAGTGAGCATTCTGAACTTGAAGATAAAGAGGACCAATATATTTATCCAGAAGACATGGAGCTAGGGAGCTCAGAATCATCCAGTCTTGATAAACCAGTTTATTTAGACAGTACAATGAGTAGTCTAGAACTAAAAGGTAATTGGGCATATCCTTCAAACCAAGCTGATGAACTTGCTGATAGGTCACCAATCGATCCAAAGTCAGACCCTGTGGAGCAAGAAGAGATGGAAGAACGTGCTTTAGGGGAAACTGGAGAAGAAAGGGATTGGGTTGAAGAATACAAAGAGAGGAGAAGGAAGTTTCTAGGTGGTGGTGGCTATAATGATGGTTTGAAAAAATTAGATGTTTGGGGAAGGATTCAAAGAGAATTTACAAACCTGCAAGAAGAGACCATTCAAGAAATGGACTTCCCATCACCTCCACCCCCTGCCTACTGGGAAGACAATAATAGTGAAGATGAAGAGGAGGAAATGCAGAACTATGATAAAGACCTTGACCAATGTGCAAACTTGGACTCAAAGCCCAAATACGCACCTTATCTGCACTCCTCCAAACCGAAATCCCACTCTACCCAGACTAACAGTGATCCAGACACCTTGAGTACTGAAAATATCTGCAGCTTTCATTCAGAACCTTACAGACCCTCCTTATTATCTAAATCGCAATCAAGCTGCCCTCCTGCAACAGTGTCTCTTTTTGCCTTGGCTGTATTTCAGAAAGCTAAGTGCTCCAAACCAGACCTGGATCCCAACTGCTCCAGGAGACGGGACACGCATAGTGAGTAAACTGATCACAGAAATATTAATATAAAGTTATTAATATTAAATATAGCTGCAAGCAGCAATGATGGGCCCTCGTCTGGTGGCGTCAGGAGAACGGTGCCCAGCAGACACATGCATTTACAATAACCCTCTGCCCGTTTGGTTTTAAGAGAGACCCACACAATGATATATAAAACTTTGGTAACACCTGAACTAAGATTTCAGTTATTAACATGAACTATATTAACTTTAACTGATTAAAATTAAATATATATTATTAATGTTAGTCCCCCTCTTTTTTTTTTTTGTAGCCTTTTATTTTTTAGCATAATGCAAGTTAACGTGACCAATATTTATATAGTATTTGTAAATCTTAGTTAATATTATGAACACGATTTACTTATTCAACATAATTATTTAACATGCATAGTTAGTGTACATTACTGTACCATGAACTAACAAAATTAGTTATGATGAATTGTTTATTTTTAGTGTTAGTTAATGCATTAACTAATGACACTTTATTTTAAGTTGTTGCCAAAACTTATGATCTACTATTTCTTTTTTTTTAATTTTATTATTTATAACTATTTGTGAAATAGTTATATAAAACCTTTTTACCATTTAAAATATTAACTTATTTTATGCATATTTTTCTTATTCTAATTAATTGAATGGAGCAGTAAAGAATCAGAGTTAAAAAATTTCTCAGTCAGAAATGTTGAAATTAGAAAAAAAAGTTGATTCTATGCATTAACTTTCACTCACAAAGATAATTAGCAATCCTGTACCTCCATCACCTCCACCATCATACTTTGTATTACCTAGCCATAACTTCTCATCATTTAATGTGATGGCTTTAATTTTCTTGAGCTCCCTGAGCATAATAAAGTTATGAAACCAAACACACTTCCTCAGAATGACTTTTGTTTTGTAAGTAAAAAGTTTTGAAGGGTTTGCACAATGCACTTTAAATGTATAAGACAATTACTACCACCTAAAAAGCCTCACTTAAAAAAAAAGCCATTACAACACCATTCAAGCTATCCAAAAGCCACTCGCAATTTAAGTTCCTCAGTATATTTCCAACATGTCAACACAGTTTGGTGACAATGGCTTGGATCCTCAGAAAGAAGTATTTAAAATCCCACACTAAGTTTTTGGATGATGGGACCATTCAAACTAAAATAGCCAACTTCCTGTTGTCCGTCTTGATAAAAACTTGATAAAAACTATATTGATGAAACTATATTTACCGAGTTTGATGACTGAAAAGACTAACCCCTCTACTTTCTACTTTTTACAAAAGGTGTCTTATTTATGAGCTTCTGCAAGTATCTAACTATTGTTAATACTGATATGTGCATTGAGTTTGTAATTCTAAAAATGTATCTGCCTCAAAAACAATGTTAAGGTTTGACACGTTGCCATGGCAACAATATTTACAGTATCAATATTCCATCAACAATTTTACATCAGCTGTATTTTGTCATTATTCTGATGAATTTCTAAGCAAATCGAGTAAAAATAAGATTCTAAATTCAAAGTATTCTGAAAATGACATCCTTCCTGTTGCCAGTTGGTGGCGCTATAACTTTTGACTCATAATAATCACCACAGCAAGTTTTCAGAAAAGATTTCTAGGGGGTGCCGTCGTGCCCCTGTGGGTCTGCGGCGTAGTCAAGAATTTTTGAGTATCTTAAAGCCCCGGAGAGTCGAGGGAAAAATAATAATCCTTTCAAAAACAATATGGATACTGTCAACATCTGTTTCTTGTCAATAATTGCAGAGCGTAATTGAAAAATTACATTGATGCACATTCATTGCTTTGTCAAACAACTTGTTGACAGCTTATTGGGCTGAAACATACACCATCATATCTATCTATTTAGTTTCCACAAAATGTTTTTAACAACAATAATAAGAAATGTTTCTTGAGCAGCAAATCAGCATATTATAATAATTTCTAAGGGATCATGAGATGAACACTGGAATAATGATGCTGAACATTCAGCTTTGTCAATTTACTTTTTAAAATATTTATTAAAATAGAAAATATATTTTTAATGGCAATAATACAGTATGTCACAATATCTGTTTTTACAGTTTTTTTTTCAATCAAATAAAGGCAGCCAGTAAGCATTTGGAACATAGTTTATCTTCTGTTGCCTGACCAGAAACATAACAGGATGAAAATAATGTATAGGCCTCTCCCAGATGTGTTGGTTACTTGATTGTCAGAAGCGCAAGGTGTGTCTGGGTCAGGGATGAGTGATGTATGTGTAGCCTGTAATGTAAATGATGTCTGACACTCACAATAGCCT
Source organism: Enteromius thamalakanensis (assembly GCA_032357475.1). Lineage (NCBI taxonomy): Eukaryota > Metazoa > Chordata > Actinopteri > Cypriniformes > Cyprinidae > Enteromius > Enteromius thamalakanensis. The sequence continues at coordinate 4,196,214 of JAUCMT010000114.1, forward strand.
CTTGTTTGTTTAATGGGCATCTTCCTTCCTCTAAGCATGTTTTTGTGTGTGTTGCACATTTTTAGTTTTTGATGTAAACTTTGATGCATTCCAGAGTGTTTTGAAATGTACTTTTTTGGAATGACTCAATTTAATGACACTTTAGCTTCCACAAATGTAGCTTCCACATTTGGAGCGAGTGTTTTCAGTGTAAAGGCACACAATGTACTGCATGTGGCTTCCTGAATGACTGACCTGTGCTATAAATGGACTGTGCTCTAGCTTTCAGACCTGGCTCCAGAAAATATAGGGCTGCCGGTAAGAGTCTTGCAGAACTTACTATGGACTCTTTTTTGTTTGTTTGTTTGTTTCCCAGGTAATTGATGGCCATATGAGGAGTTCTTCACCAGAATGAACAGGACACACTGTTAAAATGACTCCAGTTTATGTTTATGACTCCAAGATTAGCTGATTCTGTGTATTTAGCATTATGAACATTTTGGATAGATGGTGATAAACATTTTGAAAGCTTTACGTGCATTTCCCTGATTTGTTGACTAATTTCACAAAAAGGAGGATTTTTTCCAGCCTTTTAACTGACTCTCTGGAATATTATTCCCAGAGTAAAGGTTGCCTTTAAAAGAATACATGCATTTATGTATTCATGTGTAATTTTTTTGTATATTAGTGGAAGTATCGTTTTTGTTTTTGTTTTTTCAGGGAAAAAAAGAGTTCTAAGATACTTACCAGGATACTGATTTCTTTTGTATTTTTGAGAATAAATAACATTTTTTGGCTTCAAGCAAAGTATGTGTCATCATTCAGATTTAGAGAAAAATATAATGCCAAGACAGTGCTGTGTTAGTTCACCCCAAAAATGAGTATTTGCAACAACAAAAAAATGAAGATGAGATTTTATAGATTTTTGAGAACTTAAGAATTTGTTACATCACTTACTTGCCAGTGGATCCTCTGCAGTGAATGAGTGCCATGAGTCCAAACGGCTGATAAAAACATTTCGATAATCCACATTGCACACTTTGGGCCCCTTGGCACTAATTAATCATTGTTGCAACGCTCCAGCCTACCTGAGTATTGTTGCTGATCATGTCCATCCCTTTATGATCACATCCTCTGATGGCTATTTCCAGCAGGATAATGTACGATGTCATAAAGCTCCAATCATCTCTGGTTTCTTGAACATGACTACCTCAAAGAGCTTATTACCTCACATACCTCCACACGCAACCTCCGCTCTACATCAGCACATCTTCTGAAACTTC
>JAUCMT010000114.1:4197575-4234938 GCA_032357475.1 Enteromius thamalakanensis
CCTCCTGGGGCAGAGCTTGCAGGTTCACTACCTGGCTTCGAAAAGGTGTGGTAGGAACCTTGGGCACGTAGCCGGGCTGAGATCTCAGTGTTACGTGAGAGTCAGCCGGGCCAAACTCTAGGCACTCTTCGTCGACAGAAAAAGCTTGGAGGTCCCCGACCCTCTTAATGGAGGCCAAGGCAATCAGGAGCGCTGTCTTGAGCGACAGGTATTTCAGCTCGACTGAGGCCAAGGGCTCGAAGAGAGCAAGCCGCAGGCCGGTTAAGGCGACGGCAAGGTCCCAAGAGGGTACCGGGGGCGGTCTCGGGGGATTAACCCGGGGGATTAACGCGCCCCTCTAAGGAACCGAACGATGAGTTGGTGCTTACCGAGGGATTGACCACCCACTGCATCATGATGTGCTGCGATGGCCACAACGTACACCGGTGGGCAGGCGTGACGAGTACGGTGCTCGCCACGATCTGATCAGCTCCTCGTGCACCTTCGGGAAGAAGGGCACTGAGGGGGACCGCTACGCGTCCTGGCAGAAGCCGGCATTCTGCACAGTCACTGTGAAGTCCCCCAGACGCCTCGCGTCAGTAGCAGTGAAGCCTTTACGATTTACCGGACTGACAGGAGGACGCAGGGGGAGCCGTCTTAGGAAAGAGCGGCGCAACCTCAACGTAGCGATGGACATGCGCCCGCCCGCGAGTGTTTCGAAAGCGAAAAGCTGTGTGTGCAATACAGCCGTGCCTTCTTATGCTCGCGCTTTGATAAGATGCACCTGACTGTAATCATTGCACGCCAATATTCATTGGCCTTTTCCAAAGGACTCGAACGCGATTGGTCTCTCAAGCGAGATCCCATATGTAACGTCGAAGTGATTCGACTGAAAGGGTAATGATGAATTTCTGTAAAACTGTTCTCTTGAAGAAACCAACATGGTAACACTTCAGAATAGGGTGTCAGAATAATGCGTTAGTTAAGCATTAATTAATGGTTAATTTGTTCACAATTAAGCATTAGTTGAGCAAAAACACACTAGTAATTAATGATTTTATGGGCCCGAATTATGCATTAGATAAGGACAAATAAACTAGTAATTTATGATTAACAATTATGCATCAGTTAAGCATGAACACATGTTATGGTTATCTGGTTATCTCTATCTATAGTAAGAGCATATTATCCATTATTTACAATTCATTAGTCATTTTAAAGAAATACATTTATGCTATAAACAAAAATAAGCTAGTAATTAATAATTAACTAATATATTTATATATTAACTAATATAATATATATATTTCATTTTTCATATTTCATTTTTGTTGTTATTGTTATGATGTTTAATTACTGCTGGTTTGCATATTTATAGCTAAAATATTGTAATAAACTATTTGACCCCCTGTTCTAAATCTACATTATGACACTTATTGAGAAATATTCAAGTTCATTGATGAGGATAAGCTAATAATTAAGGCTAAACTACGATTAATAGTGCTAATAAATTGAATTTGACCCCCTTTTCTAAAGTGAAACTTAAATCCATATTAATTATGGCACCTATTGAGTAATACTCAAGTTTATAGATTATAAGGTAATAATTAAGGCTAAACTGCCACTAATTTAGTGCTAGTAAAGGAAATTTGATAAATGTTTGTTTTTAAAATGACTAAAAATTAATTGTAAATAACGGCTAATATGACCTTATTATATGTTTAGGTAATCATTCTGTGTGTTCAGGCTTAACTGATGCATAATTGTGAACAAGTTAATAATAAATTACTAGTTTATTTATGCTTAGCTAACTAATGCGGGCCCTTAAAATGTTAGGTTAATCAATACTTACTAGTGTGTTTTTGCTCAACTAATTATTAATTGTGAACAAATTAACCATTAACTAATGCTTAAATAATGCATTATTCTGGACCTTTAAAATAAAGTGTTACCCAAAGTCTTAAATGGGCTGAGAGTGAGTACTTTTCTGCAGCAAATTTGGATAAACAATTCTTTTCAAATATTGACAAACACAAACATGCATGCTTTACCTATTAGCGGGATGGAGTCTGAGGTTGCTGGCATGATTTCTGCCACCAATAACATGAAGACTGTTAATGAGAGTAGCACAGTAATACCTGGGAATAGGTATAAAACAAAAAGAAATGGACTGCATGAAACATACATGTAATAGCATAACAAATTTTACACATATAACAAGATATTAAATGTTAACTGCTCTAGGTCGATGAATTTGTTAGTATAGTATTTGGACATTTTTACATATGTACTGTATATAGTTTCTTTTTTTTCTTTTTTTTATTTAATTTAAGCTTATTTTACATAAATTTTACATGTATTTTTATTTTCATTTACATTAAATCTCCAGCCTGGCAGTGAAGATATTAGAAAAACCAATAGCAGTCAACCACTAATATAAATGCTTAGTTATACAGCATCTCTAGTTACGTGCGACATTGACACTACATAAGATACCCAAACACAGCTTCTTATTGAATGTAACTCATCTTGACAGAATTTGATTGGATCTGATTGGACGGCAGTGCAGGGCTTGATGGAGTGATACATAAAGTGAATTACATCAGGCCATTTCTCTTCCTCAATCGCACTTTAGTTCAGTTCAAGTCATCTCCCTCCCTCTCCGGCTGCTATCCATCTCTCTGTCCTCTCTCCCCCCCACACACACAATCCATCCATCTCTATCTGCTGTTTAAATCTGCTTCCGCTCCCTCTCTCAACCTCCAACCTCTTACATATGTTTTTTTTGCATAGATTTATAAGTGCTATCCTGGCATAATGAACACTCAATAAAATTATTGTCACAAATACTCCACCAAATGATACTAAGCGAATTCATCAACTGGATTCATTTTAAAAAAACCTCTTGGCTTTACACCAGGACTACCATTAAAATGTAAAATGAATTTATTTTGTTATATGTTGATTAATTGAACAAAATTATTGGAGCTTTCACTGTTTGCATTACATTGTATTACAGCCTGTGCATTAGTGGTTAGGATTTTCAGTAACTCTCAGTAGGTGGCAACAAGTGATATATGAGTGAGTCACTATTGTTCATTCAAATGATTCATTCAAAAACACAGACTGACTCCTAAAACACGTTAAAACAAGTCTTCTGAGTCATCTATTTATCAATTTAAAAACACTGATTCGATGAGAAATAAAATTAGCACTGCACTGGAGTGTTATATATAACATATATAAAACATACATAATATTTATAAAAAGGTCTAACCTCTAAAAATCTTTATGGAAAGTAAGTGTCTCAAGTCTCAAGTTTAAAAATTTGTACATTAATGTGCAATCAGAACCTAAATAACGAAGTGATAAGAAGAAGAATGTTAACCCAGTGCAGAATTGTGACGTCTGTTGCATTTCAATTATGTAAAAGTCACATGAAATGCGACATAGCAGTTCAGACTGAAGTCGCATAGCAAAACATTAGATAAGTATCCAATTTAGGACCACATATGAAAGTGGCCTGGGCCTGATTTGAAATTAAATTTGTTCTGTTCAGACTCTCATAAGAAAATCAGATATGGGTCACATTTAGGCAAACAAGTCAGATTTGGGCCACTTTAGCCTGCAGTGTGATGAGTCACTCACTCATCTGATTCGTTCAAAAAACACTGATTCATTTAAGAATAAGATTAGCACTGTTTATTTTATTTTTTTTACACAGGTAAAAAAAAAGACCAGTAAAAAAAATCTATATTTTTTTTTATAGTTAGTGAGACTTCGAGTCACTCACTCGTCTGATTTGTTAGATTTTAGATTTTAGAAGTTAGATTTTATTTCCTTCATTTACACTTTAAAAATAACAGAAAACAAAAAAGGCGTCTGCAAAAGTTTGGGCACCCTGCAGAGTTAATATCGTGTACTGCCCCCTTTGGAAAGTCAATGCTTTTATAGCCAGCCAAGAGTCTTTCAAATCTTGTTTGAGGTATCTTTGCCCATTCTACTTTACAAAAGTCTTCCAGTTCTTTGAGAGTTCCGGGCTGTCTGTCACGCACTGCTCTTTTAAGGTCTATCCATAGATTTCAATTATGTAGAGGTCAGGAGAATGTGAAGGCCATGGCAAAACCTTCACTCTTTTTAACTTCAGCTTTTTCACAGACGGCATCAAGTTACCATCCAAAATTTGCTGAAATTTTATTGAAAACCTCTCATTCTACTTGTAAAATGTTCACTGTGCCACAGGCTGCAATGCAACCACAAAACATGAAAACATGCTTAACAGTTGGACAGAAGTTCTTTTCAGTGCCCTTCTGTGCCATTTCACCTTTGCTCATTCCGGCCAAAAAGTTCTATTTTAATCTCATCGGTCCAGAGAACTTTTTTCCAAAATGCATCAGGCTTGTCTCTATGTTCAATTGCAAACTTAAATTGCAGATTTTTGTGGTGAAAACGTTTTTCTTCTGTTGACTCTTCCATGAAGACCATATTTGTACAAGTATCTCTTTATAGTGGAATAGTGTACCACAACTCCAGTGTCTACCAGATCTTTCTTGAGGGATTGTGCAGTCAAACGTGGGTTTTGACTTACTTTTCTTACAATCCTGCGAGCTGTTCTGTCTGATAATTTTCTTGGTCTTCCAGATCTTACTTTAACTTCCACTGTTCCTGATGACTGCCATTTCTTAATTACATTCTAAACAGAGGTTATTGCCATCTGAAAACACTTTGCTATCTTCATATAGCCTTCTCCTGCTTTGTGCGCGTCAACTATTTTCAGTTTCAGTTTTCTAGTCAACTGCTTAGATTGTTGGGGCAAGAGCAGATGAGTCTGGGCATTTAAAACCTTTGAGATTGACATCACCTGGTCTTTCCAGACAGTGATTGAAAACAATCAATGACACTGTCAGGTCTCAGCTTTCCAAAGGGAGCAGTGCATGCTATAAAATCTGCAGGGTGCCCAAACTTTTGCAGTGGCCTTTTTTGTTTTCTGTTATTTTGAAACTGTAAATGATGAAAATTTAAATCAAACTTTTTTGACATATTATAAGAAGGTCTAATCTGTATGCCTCTTAGAGATTTTTCCATCTTTTCTTGGTTTCTTTATGCACATTTATACAACTTTTTACCAGCTATGGGCAGTAGTGTCGCTGCAAGTAGTGACGCTACTTGTTTAACCAGTAACTACATTTTTCAGTAGCGTTTTGGTAGCGTTGCTGTTTTCTGAATCAAATAGCTTTTCATTAGCAAAGCTCTTTTATTGATCAAGTAGTACGGTAGCATCCTCACAAGCTAACGTTACATTTTCCCAAGCATTTTTGATGCTTAAGCACTAATCGAAAATACAAATGCTACGGATCACTGATCTTCGGACCTTCTGAACCTCGAGAAGTTCATGACGCTGACTGAGACAACGTTTTTTGCCATGTTGGTACTGTTTGGAGTAGTTTATAATTCTACTATTGTGGTTTGTCCTGTGGTTTAAGCTGCACTGAGTTACACAGATAATAATACATACACACTCTCGACACCTTTTTTTATTTGTTAGTATGTTTGTTTTTGTTGCCAAATTGGTTTGTAAGAATTTATGCACAATTATGCATGTCTATCTGTTTGAATGACATCACTAAGGTAGCATTGATTTAAAGTTGGTTCAATTAAGAAAACAAAAACAGCTTAGATGTAGTAAACTACTTTTACCATGCTTCTGTAGCTTAGCTTGCTACATTTCTCAGGGTAGTAGCTTTAGTGTAGTTAAGCTTAATTCAATGTAGAGTAACTGATAGCTTAAATCACTAAATTTTTTAAGTAGCTTGCCAAACACTGCTTTTTACCTGGGGTGCAAAAACTTTCGATCCCCACTATATATATATATATATATATATATATATATATATATACACACACACGCACACCCACACTCTAGTCAAGAAAGTTTGAGAAAACTTTTGGATGTGTGTGGATTAATCACTTGATATATCTGAGGCTTAAACTGAGCAAAAATCTTTGGCTAATTTGGTTATATGAAATTCCGGAATTCAGATCATTGTGATTATATATAACTGTGTAGTAGACTACATAAAATTCATATAAATACTAGTTGTCTCATTATATCTGGATCCCTATATTGGTCATGAAATTTGATCTCAAAAAACAACAACATCAACAACACATTTTTAAGCTGATAAGGTCAGGTGAAGATTGCACGTAAATGCATATCTATCTCAACTTCTCCCAGAAATAACCACACGTGAAGCTTACAACTTCTAGTTTTACTATCCATAACCTCATCTGCATATCATTTCCATGCATATTCCCATCCATGTGACACTATGTTTTTAACATTATCAAAGGTATAAAGGAAATATGATATACACACTATAAATGCCATTTGTGCCATACATTAATTTTACTGCATAAAAAATCATCCAATAACCTGGTTATGTATTAGAATTAATATATCAAGATCCAAACTAAAATAAATACAAAAACTGTGTAAATTATTATCGGATAAATTAGAATAGGGTTGATTTAATTCTTTTTTACTGGCCAAATAGTATTTAAGTTGTTTTAAACAGTTTAAATCAGGGGTGTCAAACTCAGTTCCTGGGGGCCGGAGCCCTACAGAGTTTAGTTCCTACCCTGCTCCAACATATGCTGCGTCCGAAATCGCATACTGCTTAAGAAGGTACTACATTTGAAATTGAACATACTACTCGACCATTAAAACAGTACGTTTTATATAGTATGAATGTGAGTAGTATGAATGGAATTCGGAAGTACTACATCCGCCATATTGATGTTGTCACGTGTCACGCGTCGTCACAACAGCACGAAAATGTAAACTTTCAATAAGTCATCCGTTTATTTATAGTGTGTTAAACAAGTGTAATTTAATCACAACAAACGTTTTTTTCCCTGAGGTGCTTACACTTTCCATCATTTTTTAAATATGACGCCTCCTCTCACGGAGCCTTATGGGATAGGAAAGTGTCCATGGTATGCTTACTATAGAATTCGGCCGGAAGTAGTATGTCATCTGGGTACTTCTCGCCTACTGAATTTCGAATGCTATGAATTCATACTATATAGTAGGAAAGTAAGCGATTTCGGACTTGATTAGTTGGATCAGGTGTGTTTAATTACGGTTGCATCTGAACTCTGCAGGGCTGCGGCCTACCAGGAATTGAGTTTGACATCCCTGGTTTAAATAAAACTACATTTATGCAGTTTTGCTGATAAGATGAACATCTTTATTTTAGGGGAAACAGATAGGCCTATATTTATTGCAATGTAAAATGATCTGACTGCATCACTTACAAAGTATTTTAAAAAGAAAATGTGTAAATCTTACTTCAGACTTACATACTGTAATAACATACAGCGGTACTTTTCATAATGTTTTGGAGATGCTTTCACACTTCATGTAAGCAGCTGCAGTTGTACATCACAAATGTCCAAATTCATATAATTTTGGTTTAACTTCTGCATAATGACTTCAATCAAATCCCAGTTTTTACTTCATTCATTCATATCACTTAAAAAAAAAACTGAACGGGTATGAATTTGCGTGCATGTGCGCAAATAATCCCTTCAAGTTTGTTTTTAGTTTATAGCTAAATTGACTTATATAAACCAGGCATGGAAATGGGTCAGGGGTGAAAAAGGTGAGAAGGGTGATGTGGCCTCTGATGGGGCCGGGAGGTGGGGGGAACTCCTACAGAATAAATATTACGACCTCATTAGGGTACATGCTGTAACTTAACTTGTTTATTACACCTCTTGCCCTTTTACTGAGACCTTGCCCTCCAGTTGAAGCCACGACCAATTCCAGCTGCATTTCAACCCAGCAAATTAAAAATAAAGAGCTTGCGCGCACAAAACGTGCTGCGTGTGAACGGCCCTTAAACCTTTGGTGACACATAAACACCACGAAATTAAATTGAGGATCTCTCCCCTGTCATCTTCTCCCACATGGATTGTCCTGCAGTAAGAAATGGTGCCCTGTATGTGAGTGTATGTCATGCACGGTCACAATTTCACGATTTTAAGTGGCTCAAATCCACTTTATATTAAGTTTTATTTAATCAATAAATTAACCGTGACAACGTAGAGGCCCTAGAATTAATGTATTAAAATTAACTGCTTATTTCTACATTCTAAACTTGGACTTTGCTGGTCCTTCAAGACAAAGACATTTTCTGTCTTTTTTCAAGGCAATGAGGTATGAAACATTTTTTAAAAAGTAGGTTACAAAGAATAATCAATTAGATTTGTGTAATGATTATAGATGGTGATGTGAAAACGAGGCACTGCATTTTTTAAAGTGCTTTATATTTAATTAAAAAACAAGACTGCACAGGCCTAAGAAAATGTGCTTGTGGGTATGACTCAAACATTAGGCTATATTTAGGTTTGTATCTCTTTCTCAGAAATATAGGTTTATATCTCACAATTCTGTGTTTGTATTTTAGACCTCACTTTCCCTCAAAAGCAGAAGCACATGCGCTAATTTAATGAACACAAGCTGACAAAAAGATTGAAGATCTGGTGATAAAATACCGCAATGCGAGTTTTGGAAGTCATTTTTGGGAAGCAACATAACTAAATTTAAGAACTTCCTTTAAAACTTGGGGCCCGCGTTTTTATAAAGCTTTAATAATGAGTTATTATTATTGTTAACTATTCTACCTTCAGGAGCAGCACTGTCTGATTCACACTCTTTTTGGTCGATTTCTTGTTGTATACAGATGTAAAGCTGGACAAATCCTGCTAATGTGTGTTTTTTAAGCTAAAAGACGCCAGTAATTATTTCACGGTTAAAATGCTGGAAGGAACGCTGCACTTCACAACTTAACCACACGGGGTCAGTGTTTCGTAACAAACCACCTCTCCACGGTAATTAAGTCGTGACTTTAATAATCCTTATTCGACAAAAGAGACTTTAATTACGTTGACACAGTTTAGTATTTGAATGAAAGAACATCGAGAGAGACAGGGTCACATTACATTTATTACATTTGGAAATACATACATGCACCATAAACATGCTGAGTTAAATCTGTGTAAAGAGCATGTATAAAACTACCAAATTCTCCCCGTATCTTCATGGCATATTGGGGTTAGTTTATGTATCAATTGACCCGCTAAAGAAAGAGCACATCTGAGCTTTGTCCTGTCATACAGTCCTATGATTCCTTTAATGTTTTTCCAATACACAGTGTAGTACATTACCAACGCCATACAAAGCACATAAACAGTCTATGATGCGCTAATGCTAAATGGCTAAACCTGACATGGCTTTAATAGTTCTTAATTAATCAAACATATAAGTGTTGCAAGAAAAAAAAACATAATACTAAAAACAAAATATATAAACAAATCCATTTTAGAAAGAATTAAAATGGATGGTAATCGGATAAAATGATAAATAAAATATATCACAAAGAGGACTTTGATCTCTTGGTGTGGTATCATGTGGTGTTTTCGTTAGCATGTCAAATAAAAACAAGGAAAAGTAACTTTGCCCCTTCACAGCACTACTAAACACAGCAAAATAAATGTACAAACATGTCAGACTCTACGGCAAACTCGCTCTGAACTAAAAGAGGAAAACGAGGTAATATAACTTTCACAGTGACAAAAGAGTACACCATCTAGATAAACCACTACAAAACAGAACATTATTGTCCATAAAGGTTGATTTCAATTCATCTCATGACATTTATTACAGTATGCTGTGTAACTCGTGTTAATATTTAAAAAGACTTTTAGGCATGGCTGTCATACAACTATACAAATCTTAAAAATGGCTCAACTCTGTTGTCATGAAACTATATTAACAGCATCGGATTGGTTGAATATCCAGACATGTTTCAGAGTTTGCTCATAACAAATCATAAATCTTTCAAGAACTAAATTCTTTTAAAAACTAATTTTGTCCAACAATATAAATAAAAAACAAACAAACAAAGCACACATCCAATCAAATGATCTTAAAAATGTACAAGCAAAAAGATTGATCTGAACTATTGATGTAAGTTAGATGGATGGGTTTATAAAGGCCATGTCTATTTATGTGTCAGCAACATTTAAGTGGAGCACTTGGCTTGATTCTACCTAGGATGACACTGATATTTACCCGTAAGGCAATGCTTTTGCCCAAGAGCTTAGTATATTTAATGCTACTCGCATCAGTGGCAGTCTTCCTGAATGTTAGAAATCATGGCAGGATCTGTAAGGTAACGTTGCCTCTTTGTAGCCAGAAATATGATTTAATATGAATGAGGAATTAGTGCATGACTTTGGATGGATAAAAAGGACTGATTGTAATCTAAAGCTGACTAACCGTTGAGAGTTAAACTGTCTGTGTAGTGTACAAGTGTGCTAAATAGTAAAGAAAATGTGTGACAGGTTGATTTTTGTATGTTGACACTACAACAATATAAAGCAAAACAAAAACCAGCACTGACTGTTCTAATGGTTTCTGAAGTGTGTGATGTACAATGAATCCAGCGGCAAGCCATTTAAAAAATAAAGTGAAGAGTGGAATGTGGGAGCAGCAGTGCATGCAGATATTCTGGTCCTATGAAACATTAAGGCACCAGAGGTATCAAAAATCTACTTTTTTTTTGTTTTTGTTTTTAGTTCCAAAAAAAAAAAGATTTCCAAGTCTTCTAAAGGCAGTTTCTGTGAGTGCATACAACATATTATGGAGGAGACGTAACTGATTGACTTCAAGCTTGAGCACCTGTCATCTTCTGCAACAGAGGGATCTGTGAAAGCAGAGTAGATATTATTTGATATCACATCTCATAAAAAAATGCATTTTTAGCCTAATTCGCTAAATATTGTTTTATTTGGTTTGTTCATATTTTAAGAGTTTATTTGCAAAAACTTGAAAATTATATATTTTTTAATCATGTTATCATAATTTGCATAGATTGCATAGGTTAGCTGTATTTTTAGTTTTTTTGTAACCTAATCAAAATAAATATAAAATATAAAATAAATGATCAGTGTTAATAATGGATATTTATGAATTTATTTATCAGAAATTTTTATCCAAAGACATAAAACAAAGTGATTCATCTTGAATATTTAAATGATATATTTATTTGTGCATGCTGATTTACTTTATTTTTCTACATTTATATAAGTCTCCAAAAACACTAATACTCTAATAACTGTTATGTTTAATCCTCTTATCAAAATGAATATAATTATAATAATATAATCTCAAAATGATTCTTTTTTTAATACTATCATAATTTTGTGATGCCTAAATTATTTTTTGTGTGTGTGTTTTAATGTTTTGTTTTATTATTAATGTAAGTTTACAACCTTGACTAATCTAGGCTTGAGAAGCAAAATTTAAAAAATACAATTGTTGTCTATTATTTTTTACAAAGTACTAAATACTTAACTTTTGTGGGTTATCAACTCAGGATACAGGAAATATTAGATTACGTGCCAGTAACACGTAGCATGAGGAACAATTCTCACTATTAACCAGTTGCTTATTATCTACATGTCTACAGACGCATATACACATCAACATATCTCACATGAGAAGCCTTTATTAGACTGCAGCTGCTAGAGTCCTTATCAGGTCAAGAAAATATGATCATATTACCCCAATTTTAAAGTCTCTGCACTGGCTGCCTATTATTCCGCATCAGCTATAAAATATTACTTCTTACCTATAAGGCACTAAATAATTTAGCTCCTGCGTACCTAACTAGTCTTCTAACACGCTACAATCCATCACGATCCCTAAGATCTCAAACTGTTGGTAGTACCAAGGATAGCAAAGTCCACAAAAGGAGGTAGAGCTTTTTCACATTTGGCTCCCAAACTCTGAAACAGCCTTCCTGATAACGTTTGGGGTTCAGACACACTCTCTCTGTTTAAATCTAGATTAAAGACACATCTTTTTAGCCAAGCATTCGAATAAGGGCGTCTCAACTTTTCCTGCAGTTAGATCAGATGTCATTATTTAACTTCTAGCACTGGTTTATCAAATCTTAATTTTCTTAGTTTGATCAGCAGCTACGCTAATTTTGTTCCATTGTTAATTTGTTAGTTTTTCCCATGGGATTGTCATCCTGTGTTAACTAGGATTTCACAAGCTCCAGCCTGAATCCAGAACACTTTAGAAGAGATGTTGAGCCCACAGAGGACTTCAGATGATGCCAACCCTGGAACAACACAAAGCACTACCGAACTCTGCTACTAATTTATAATGTTCCTTGTCTGTTCGATTACGTCACTAATTGATCTCACATCTATGCCATATGTACATGTACAAACTACTACTACATATACTGTAAAATATTACTTTGGTGTAAAGCTGCTTTGCAATATGTATCATGAAAATAAATTTGAATTGAATTGAATGTGCAGCCGACAAATCTGCAGCAGCTGCGTGATGCTATCATGTGAATATGGACCAATATATATGAGGAATGTTTCTAGTACCTTGTCAAATCTATGCAACGAAGGATTAAAGCAGTTCTGCAGGCAAAGGGGGGTCCACAAAAGGGGGACCTAATAAAGTGGCCGGTAGGTGCAGGTCTATAGGTAGAGAAAGCTATGCCTGCTAGCATTCTGAGTGATTAATCATTTACTGTCATGTTTTTTAAACCATAATGTTGTCATCTTCAAGTGCAATCAGTTAGCATCACTAGGGGGCAGTATATACCAAGAGTGATGAGTGCTTGAGAACGGTGTATTGTGCATGTGCGTTTCTGTCACAGACAGGTCAAACACTTTTTCCCTCGCTGATCCTGATGTAACTCACGTACTCTGCGGATCCTTTCAACCATCATTTTCTTAACGATAAACACAAAGGTCAAATCACAGAGGAGAGCTTTTTAACCAGCGACACAGTGTTTTGTGTGTTTTTAAATACCTACCGCTTTCTGCTAGAAACATCCTTTCTGTCTGTCAAGTTTTTTAGACTTCATAAACTAAGGGGAAAAAGCTTTCGGTGTTGCTTTATTCTCTGGGCAGCCAAAGACATTAAAAAGGATGAAGTTTATTTATCTACCAGGCGTTTTGTTTGAAGAGGACTCTCTCAAGGCCGCAACAGCCTGCAGAGTGGTTGCATCTCCACCTTTAAGACCTTCAGCCATTTCAGATTTTCCTCTTCTCATTTTCAAGGCGTGTTTTCCTGCCCTCTGAGACACCTCTCTGTGGTGTGTAGGAATGGTTTTCCAACAGGCACGGCTGATTGAATAGGACCCCGCTAAGCACAATGAGGGACTTTTCATCAAATTGGCCTATTGAAACCCACGTGTGGCCGTAAACACTGCGGGTATATGTTTGCCATAGCCGATTGGGGGTTAGATGGGCTTTACTGGTCATCTGACCCATGCATGTGTTCTATTTTATAAAGCTAGTTTGGTTTACACGTGTGCAAGTATGCTGAGGAACTGATCGAAATGCTCTCACGTTAAAATATGCACCTTGTGTAAAGTCCACTGGTGGTGCATGAGATGGAGGAAGCGTCTAGTTCTCCCTGGTGGACTGGTGCCTTTCTCACCTCCCTCATCAGTATTCCGGCAAGTTTGTGGCGCGCATACTTCCTACTGGTCACTGAAGCCAGATCAGCGCTCCCCCTACCCCCGCGCAGCACAGACACGCCCGGCGAGAGCAGCGCGCCACGCACACTCATGAATACTGATCACCTAAAGCCCTAATTAACAATCAGAGCCAAACTTATTTACATAAAGTCTGTCTCAGATGGAACAGGCCTCAGATGAAGCTGTCAGACAGATATCTGCACTTAAAAATCCAGTGAAATCTATTAAGCTACGATGGGTCGCTGAGTTCAATGGCACAGCAGCCAAAAGTAACAGTTCTGGCCTGTAGTTAAACATTACACACGGTATATGGAGACTGAATTTATTCTCTTTTACACGTGCTTATGAATTACCATGCACATATTAGTCATTTAAATATATTTAAAAAATTATTTTCATGGTGCCATCTTGGGATCAACACACACAAGCATGAAGGGACGATAAAAACATGCTATCGTATGAAAAACATTGGGTGGTTAAGGTTAACAGTAACAATTGAAAACTGTGGTATTAATAATGTGGATATATTAAGTATCATATCTTTTCTACATGAAAATAAATGTAAAAAATACTTAAAATTACTCATTAAAATATGAGTAGTTGTATATTATGTACATTATAAATATTCAGTGTGTATTTTAATTCTTTAGTCTCACACGAGCAAGTCTTGAGCAGGAGCAATTTAAGTAAATATGATGCTATATATATACTGCATGTACAAGTTATCCTAAAAAAAGTTGAGTAAATAAGAAAACATGATATTATATATTATGCATGTAAGTATATATACACACACACACACAAGTAATTTTTACAGGATTTACAGGAGTTTCATGCTTGTATGTATAAAATAAATAATAAAAATTACTAATATCACATACAATAATTTCTTTAAATCAATTGGTGGTGCATTCATATTATATATATATATAATTATTTATTTTCATGGTGCATATATGTGTGCATAATACTATTTGTGATTATGGAGAAACACACATGAGCATGCAACTCAAGCAAATACGGTTAAAACATAATATTATTTTATCCAGCTGTGTGTCCTGTATAAGGAGTAATAGTTTTCATCTGAAGGTATGCCTGACCTTTCCGACTGTCCAAAAATGTCAGTTAGGCTTTCAGGCACGGAGCTGAGTTTCTCTTTAACGTTGCCTCCCACAATCTCTGACATTTCCTCTGATGTCACCACATTCTAACCCCCACAATGCTGTGCGGATGGCCTCTCCTCCCTGCCCTCACCCAGAAAGACAGAGAGAGAAGACAAACAGACAGACACTATATTTAGTGAAGAAATGCACAATAGAACCAAGAAAATGTTGTAATAAAAACATGCATAGTTTTTCAATCTCAACTTCTTCACTGTCAGTCCTGTTTTCTTTAACTATATGCAAAATATTGCTGGTTGTCCGCATTCTCTATCTTGACTTTTTTGCTTTCAGATGCGTCTGTGTATTTGAAATGAAAACTAGCTCTTTTTTATTATTATTTTTTTTAGATGAAAAGTAATTAAAACAATTCTAAATGTCAAGGTGCTCTTTCTTTTCTCAGTCTCTTTCAGTGTTTATTCTTTCTATTTTTCATTCTGTCACATTATCTCTCTTTCATTTTCTCTGCCATTTGACACCAGGGTCATTAACATGTCACGGCTTCACTGGGTAATATGCAGAAATATTCGTAATTTATGCTAAACTTGTGCCTTGTATGCGAAATGATAATCGAAGGCAGGGACATGAGTGGCTCTGTAATTAGCAAACATAAGAAATGTGGATTAGAATGAGATGATGTTGAGGTTGGTGAATGGGGGCTTGACTTGTTTCCACACACTGAATGCATGGTGAATTTGTCTGGGATGTCTTAATATGAATTATCAAGCACTTTATATATGCTTGAAATTTATTTAATATACAGTGACTGCTGCATTACACACCCCGATACTCATTTAAATGCATATATGCATACATTTACAGTTTAGTACAAAACTGTGCACTCTTATTTATAGTAAACATAATTTCATTTTTGTGGCATGTTAACGGTAGTGAGAAATAAAATAAATTAAAATAAAAAGGTAAAAAGACTATTTTGTAAATTATGCAGGAAAATTGTTTGCAGTTTATTTCATTGTTTTATCAAATTACATAGCACCATATGTGACCCTGGATAACATAGCCAGCCATAAGCATAGCACAGGTGTATTTGTAGCAATTGCCAACAATACATTACATGGGTCAAAATGATCTATTTATCTTTTATGCTAATAATCATGATGTCCCAATAATATATTTCGTAAATTTCCTACCATAAATATATATTAATTAACATATAAACTTAACCTTTGTTTAGTAGTAGGCCTATGCATTGGATTTTCTCAATGTTTAGATTTTTTTGCAAACACATTTTCAAATAGTTGTTTCTCAGCCAACTTATTATCCCTAACAAACCATCAATTTAAAGCTTATGCAGCTTTCTGATTTTGTAAATCTCAATTTTAAAAATGTCCCTTATAAGACACTTATGAGGCTGTTCTGCGGTCCAGGGTCGCATATTGGAAATTAATCATAATATAGAGTCCTATAATCAAATTTACGTGACCTTTTCATGACTCCTCATACTGTGACAACAACATAAAAATATTCTCAGGGCTGTTTTCAATGACTTCCCGTCCTTTGACACATCTTTGTGTACAAAATCCGCGAATGTTGTCCTTTGCGACAAATAAATGAGAGAAATTATATTTGTATATATAAGTGGATTCCCAAAGGATGTTTTAAACCCGCTAGCTTTGATGGTGTTTAACATGATATACTACGTGTGCTTGTGTGTGTGAGAGAGAGAAACAGGACTCTCAGTGTGAGTCCGGTAGAGCGCATGCGCAGTCGGAGATGAAGCCTCTCCGCTTTCTTTTCGGCAGCTGGCGTGAGGTTCTGGAATTCCAACATGGCAGTAGATGTGGTCAGTATTACTATGGTGGTCAGTCTCTCCAGCCCTGACTTGGAAGCATTCCAGAACATCACCGACTCGGAGTAACCCTCATCCCCCGCTCTCAGCAGCACGGCTGGACGCTGTCGCCGTTCTCCGGCGCCGAACAGGTAAATCTTTCACTTTGTTTGTGTCCACCAGCTGTCCGTTTGTACCGGAGAGAGAGGGGCCATGCCACAGCACGGACAGCGCGCTCGGACACTCGGACACAGGCCCGAGCGAAACATAGCGCGCAGTTTATGTTCGGCGTGACGCTAAATAGCCTGAAATGATGATAGTTTGAGCACTAGGCAAGAAGTTTTATTATTGGAGCAGAGTTCTGTAATAAGGCAGCGTTGATCCGTGTGTGTTGTGTGTCCAGGCGAGAATGACAGAGAGACATTCCCACCTATCAGCACAATTCAATATGATCTCCAGCTTAATTTACAAATCTCACTTTATCATACCAGAGGTGCTTCTTTTGCAAGACTATTTGAATATAGAATTGCCAAAACAATCCAGTGTGACAAAGAAATGCAAAATATTATTTAAATGACGTTTTAATCAGATTGAATATACTTATTAGATAAATGCTTCTAAAAAATATAATTTAGCTAATAAAAGGAAACATATAGGATGAGTCTTGATTTTATCCATTGGAAATTGATTTAAAGATGAAAAGTGGCCATTATATGTGTCACAAAAATGTGACTAAACCCTAACATAGTTAAAGAGATATATACAGGATGCAGAAGAACAAATCTAAATAGAAAAACAAATTCTGGATAAATATTACCTGACTTTTTGAGCGCACTTTACTTGCATAAAATGTTAATAGCTATCAATTTTGAATGAAAAGAACACTGTTTTGGAGGAAATGGGAATGTTAAACAACAGGCCTAGCCTAACCAATGATAATTCCTGATTTTTTTATATAGCCTACGTTTAAACAATTTGCTGCTGTATTATAGGCTATTTATCTTTGCTTCTTTCTTTTTTTTTTCCCAGTTTGGGCTTCCTGTCCGCTTAAAACACTATTTATTTGCATGTGGCGCGTGTCCTTCAACTTACTGGAAAGTCTTTCTTCACGCTTTGTGGAAATCATTGAAGTGAACCCTTCACTACTTTTCGTCACCCTCAATCACCTTGCTGATGTCAAGCAATATGATCAGCGGTGTATACGGTAGGTCATATCTCTGTTTTGTTTGTAAATCCCAATCATATGCATGCATGCAATAGTTGTTTTAATTATTGCCTGGCAGAAAGAAAACAGTCCCAGGATAGAGGGTAATGGGATCGAGACATGACCCAGGATGGATTCGAATCACAGACCCTACGATACCAACAGCTCTCTTAAATAAGAGTGTCATAACATTTTAAATCTTACCACTTCTCACTTTTCATAGCCTATATTTTCCTACTTAAACGTTTTTTCCAATCTGTTTCTCATTCGGATATTTCATTCATACTGGTCGTGATTGATTTTCAGTGCTATGATAGCATTTTCCTGGCTCGCGTCAGGGGAAGGAGAGTTGAGATTGGAGGTTACAGACCGCAATCATGTAGCGCTGTATCTCCAGTCGGGCGCGCGGGCAGAGCGACTGCTGCACGAGCGCGTAATAAATGCTCGCGCTGTGATGGGATTCTGGCGGGAAATCAGCCGTGAGCGCACAGTGGCGCGGGTAGTTAGATGTGCATAATTTGGACTCAGATGTATTGCGAAATGACAACACTTCATTTTCCAATATTCCAGTGTTCCCCTTGTCTCTCTTTGTCTATCCGTGTGTCTGCCTCAGTCAGAGCTGTACGAGTTGTTGTTTATCTCTCTGAATGTGGTGTCACTGAGCAAGTCACACAATAAATCACAAGTTTGATGGGCATTCGTGAATTAGAAACGGACAGTTAAACTACCATGTGTGTGTCTCTCGTACTATACTTTCACATGGCCAACTGAGTTACATCAATCATTGAGTGACATAGTCTTTTATTGTTCTGCTTTTGTGTTTAGCTGTTAGTAGGCTATCCTACATAGGCTACCTAGTGAAACACGTTGAAAGGATTTTGAGGACAGATCAAATCATGTATTAGGCTACATAAATCTGATTACGTCAACAGGTTTGTGTGAGGTTTCGTGTTTGAGGCTTTAGGTGGGACATGTCACCCCTCAATAAAAATGGCTAAACTATCTGAATTGTGTGCGCTTGTCAATTGCTAACAGAATTCGTCAATGTCAATTTTTGTTAATTTTTGCCTTATATGCTGTGATGCAAACTACTACATTTCAGTCTGAATTTATTTAGCAAATAGCTCAAATGCATTACTTTATCATAAATTCTGGCTCTTGCACATTATTTCTTTTAATCTATTGCCTTAAATCATTTGATTGTTTTAAAATTGTTCAAGACAGTTATTGCCGAGTGTATAAATATCCATCCTTATGACACATGCTCAGTATAGTTTCAGAAGTGTGTTTATGTGTGTGTCAAAGTCAGCCTCAATTATTGTTAAGCAGATGCTTTTTTGAGACTTACTCATTTAAAGGTGAAAGACTAGGGTCATACCTTGAATTACATTTAAAAATGAATGTTAGTGAGGAACTGAGCGTGACTATCAATATGAAGTTAATTGCTGATACTTACTGTGTTTTTTTGTGCTGTTGTCTTCCCTACATCCTGTAATTTAGGAACTGGCTTTTGTTAAACGGATATTGCAAAAGACTAACAGGATGGAAAGTGACAATGAGGACATTTAGTATAATCTATAAACTACAGAAAACATGTTTTGTTTACAAGCATCGTTGAATATTTCTAAGTGAAATCTTTTATAATTGATTGATTAATTGTGATTAATTTAAAACATTTTAATATAATTTATGTTTTAAGATAATTATTCAGTATAATTAAGCCTAGTTTTGTCAATGAATACATTTTTTTTTTATATATTACATTATTATATTACACTGAGCACACATTACAAAAATAGGTTTTAGAAGTAAATATTGCATACTGTATTTTGTATCCAAATCACATACTTGTGTGAACAGCTTGTTAAGTAAGCAAATAGCATTGCCTGATAAGTCTGAGCTGACAAAGGTGCATACTTACAAAAACATATTTGAATTATGATTTACCATTTTCTCCCAAAGTGTGTTTGCCCATATGATGGCTAGAGATAAACCAGCATTTAAAAAAAGATATAGTTGTACAGTATATAGTTTAGAAATATAAAAGAAACATCTGCTGGCCCCTCCTCCTTTTTGGCATTCACATTATGGTAAAAGTTTATTGTTGACCGTGTTTGTGATGAAATTATCTGTCTATTCTTTACATCTAACTCCACTTTTTTCTTTATCGCCTCTCCATCCCTCCAGCTCAATCCCTCTTTTCACACATATAAAGATATTTAGCGACAAGAGGAAAGTGTCTTTGAGTGACTAATGATAACTTTCTTACATACTTTCTCATTTCTCTCATATCTGTCCCTATTACACAGAAAACTAGTGCATCCAGCCAGTCTGAGTGTGTGTGCTTATGAGAGATGATTGAGCTGTTTAATATGCTAAAGCCCTATTAAAGGCCGATGTCAGCAGCAGACGGCATGCGGCCGCCCAGCCTGCCCCGGCCCAGTGCTCTGCATTGTGTCTCTAAATGAACACGGTACTGTGTTAATTAGCAGAGGAAAATGGCGTGTGGAATTGAATTGGTCATTGACATGCGAGGCGTTCGTCTCTCGTTTAGAGAGATATGAAAGTGATTTAAGCCCTTGCTATGTCTTTTATGGAGGTTTTAAATAATCTATCTGCAGAAAAGAGAAGAGGGAGGACGTAAAAGAAAAGATTTGCTTCGTCTGTCTTAGATTAAATTTATCATGTTTTGCCTTGAATGTCTGTCTGAAATGTTTGATTCAGACTGATTTATTTAATTCATATTTCTATGACACTTATGTCTCCAAAGAGAATTGCGAAATTATGAAACAGGTTTGAAGAGCACATTTTTTTGTCCCAAAGTCACTCCATTTCAATTTGCAGACCTATAATTTTGTATTTCAAGTAAAATTATAGGACAGGATAATTAGAAGGAAAAATATGAGTCTTGATTTTATCTATTGGAAATTGATTTAAAGATTCACTAAAATGTGACTAAACCCTAATTCAGTTTACTAAAACAACATAGTAGATCTCTTTGCCTATTTTATAAAAATTTTATATAATAATGTGAACCAATTCAACAACAACTGACACCATTGAATAAAAAACTCAATAAATTGAATTGGATAAAAAATCAATTTATTGCATTTTTCTTCTCGGAAACTCGAAACACGAATATATATGTAAGCGATCGTGTGGATATGTTTGTATCAGCTTTGCAATTCAGCATTTGAGTGTTTTCATGTTTTTAATCGTTTGAGGTCATTCTTTGTTTTCACTTAAAGTCCATTGAATAGTTTATCATTTAGATTTTAACATTCAAACACACACAAGTTTATCAAATTAGAACTGTATGTTTTGACTGGTTTCACCTTTTAATTTTAATTTAACGGTCTCTTACCATTTTTGCGTCATTTTACAGCAACAAAACAAAGGTTTCGATCTCTGAGCTTAAACATTCATAGACCTTCCGCTGCTGAGGCTACGTTCTGTCATACTTCTCTGCACCTCCCTCTCTTTCTTTCTCCCTCTTTCTCTCTATTGCAGCACTCAGCAGGCCAGGGCTGAAAGTCAGGCGTTTTGAAGAGAGGACGTTGAGAGTGAATGGCTCATTCACATTAAAGAAGAATTAGAGGGCTTCCACCCTGCCACTCTTACAATGGTCAAACAGCCTGGCACAACAGGAGAACTGTTCACACCAGCTAACACACACACACACACACACACACACTGAAAGCATGCCTTTTGTGTTAAGTAAAAGAGAGTGTGGTTTTGTATCAAATGTATTTTCTGTTTTATTTTTAGATGGATAATATGGTCTGTGCTGTACTGTGGCTCGTGTCATGCAGTATTTGGCCGATGTCTTGAGGAGTTAATAGCATACTATATAGAGATTACTCACTCGAAAATTACAATGTTGTCGTCATTTACTCACTCTCACATTGTTTCAAACCCATATGACTTTCTTTCTTCTTTGGAATACATGAGAAGTAGTTAAGCAGAATGTTTATGCTGCTCTTGTTCATACAGTGAAAGGGAATAGTGATGGGTTTTTAAACTCCAAAAATTAGAAAAGAATGATCATTTGTTCTTATGGCTATATTCTCTATTTTATGAAGGCTAACAATGTCTTTGTGTGTTGAGATGACAAGTTTAAGTAATTCTGACGCAACTCTCAAATCTCGTTTACATTTGTATATAATATATAGTTCAATGTCAAATCAGTGTGATATCAGCAAGGCCAAAATTTAGCCAATGTGAATATGCTTATTTAAAGTATGTAAATCATATTTGAATGCTGTAAGATTTTCTGTCATGACTCTTTTGGAGCTTTTTTTTTCTTCTTTTGGCATTTTTAGAGCTTGACAGTCCCTGGTCACCATTTATTTTCATTGTATGGAAAAGTCCACAGTAATCATCCTGCTTGACATTTTGTGTTTGACGGAACAAAGAAATTCATACAGGTTTGAAAAACATAAGGTTTATTTTTGAGCGAAATACACCTTTTAATATAATCATTAAATTCTGTTAAATAGTGCCTTTTTTCCTCATGACAGGCTTTTTGTTTTGTGTTTGGGAAAGATTTGAAATCAGGAACCCATAGGAATTTCTACGTCAGCAGGTACTAACTAAAGTCAATGGTCTGGATTAGATTGTGTATGTGTGTGTACGGATTTTGTCTTGATCCTTTTGGAAGGGCTTTATCCGTTTTGCTGTTGGCGACAGTAATGGCTGTTTAATTACTCAATAAAAGCATTTTATGGATGCAGTGTGTGTGTGAGTGAGTCTATGTAATGTATTGATTTTGCTGCCAGAGAAACCTGAGATTTCACTTAGGAGAAGTGAGACTATCTGTCGATGTGCTTCTTGTTTTAAATAGTAGTCTATATGCATTTACGCACATTCATAAACACGCACAGTTGTTTAAAGAGACGCTACAGCTCAACTAACACATTTTCAGTTAGCAAACTGAAGATCTCTTCCTCTAAAGCAAGCTAATGAAATGTCTGCCTTTAAAGTATGGAACACTGCTTTAAAAATTGCTCTGTGTGTGTGTGTGTGTGTGTATGTGTGTGTGATGGGCCTTCTCCAGAGGATTTGTAGCCAGGGGGTATATTGGAACAACAGAAAGTCATTCTCTCTTTTACACACACAAAAGTACACACACACTACATCAGCAGCTTTGCGGCTAATGGGATTGTCCAGGTAGTTCTGTAGAATACAACAAAAAGACAGCATTTGCGAGAACATTCCAGCAAACTGCAGCTAGTTTTGGACTTTACAACACATCGCTTTTGGCTTTAGACTCTGGTGAGGAGGTAATGTAGGAAAAAACAGCCAGAGAATATATTTCTTTTCACATTTAAATAAATAGCCCACTCAATGAGACATAGTACTTTGTTAAAAAGTTAGTGAGTAATTCTTTTGAAGAACTATTTATGCACTGTTTTGCTCATTTCTGCTCTCATCTCCATTGTAAATAGGAACGTTAATTTTGGTTATTTTACTTTTCTTTAGCGACGGTCATTAAGCCATATTAACCGACAAGATTATGTTAAATCACACTTAAATTTGAATTGATGTGTGGCTGTGACTCATGAAAAATAAAAAGTAAAATTCGTTTTCAGGGATTCATTTTATACAAGCAAAAACAGAAGTGATTCGCATGGACAGAGAACAGAGAAAAACTAATAATAAAACTAACTAACTAATAATAAAGCTATTAAAGAAATAAATAGTAAATAAATAATACATTTTTTTTTCTAAATTAATAATAAATTGACAAAACGAAAGAAAAAACAGCAGTCTATATACAGAATTTCAATTCATTTCTGTGAAGCTCTGTTTGAAAAGCTGCATCCGATTAGTTTTCTTTATTTACAAAAGCACAACTGTTTTTATTGTGACTGTACACAAATAAAAGAAATGTTTAGATTAGTTTCAAACAATGCCTTGTTCTTGAGCGACTATTGTAAGCTGTTTCCACTTTTATAAGGTAAAACAAAATTCCAGTGATCCTGCCGGCGCGGCACGCAGTTACACATAAACAACTTGACAACTTTCATCTTCAAAATTAAAACGTTATAAATTTCAACGTATTGAAGCAACAACAAATTAAGAAATGCATGTTTGAGAGGTAACACCTAAATTTGAAGCTCTAAATATTTATCCATAAAAAGTCTTTGGATGGAAGCCTGATATGATGATCAGATCTTTGTGATCGCAGCACGGACTAGACTCTGAATGCTAGTTTAATTTTAGACTCAATATGACCCAGGGTGGGCCAAGCTTCTGATAGGGTCGGCCAGGCCCACCCTGGTCTCCCCTGGAGCCGGGCCTGGGTTTGACTGATGTTGTTTTAAACTGAGGCTTTATTTTAGGCTAAGTTCATCCTCTAAGGTTGTTTTATAGACGGTCTCATTTCTCGCAATTGTTCTTTCTTAGTGTTAGACATTTTAACAAACCCGTTTTGGCGTGTAAACTGTTTCTGCAAGAGACATGAATGATGCACGAAAATGCATACACTAATAAAATGTATTTCTAATGTAATGTAGCTAAAACCAAATGCAAATGTAAAAAAAGTCCATAGACCTAGTCTGAAAAATACCCGTAAAACAGAAAATTTTCTCTGTTCTGTTTTTCACAATTTTCTTCCCCAATCTAGTTTTACATCTTTTTTTATAGGCAACCATTTAAGAATTAATGCTGAATTAATGCCGACTATTATGTCTTACTAGCCTTAACCGTTAAAAGAGAAAAAAAGCAATTAGGAAGTTGTTAAAAGCCATCTTTAGCTCTTTCGTATGTGTTATTTATATTACTTTTAATCATTTGTCATTTAATTGTGCTTTTCTTCTTTTATCCTACCATTTCTCAGCCACCTGTCCTGCTAATTGCCATTAGTGTGATTTGTACCCAGTATTGTAAGTCGCTTTGGTTAAGCGTGTGCTAAACTTTAGTTTTTAACAGTTAAAGCTATGGCTTTGTGATGAGTGACTTTCAAAGTCCTAATTTATGTCAGTTAAAGTCTTTCGAGGGAAACGGCGCCAGTTGCTCCACATCTTGTGTGTGTGTGTGTGTGTGTTTGCAGTAAGTCCAGTCTTTTCCCATGAGACAACACTGAATGACCTCAAGTTGCATGTATCGATCAGGAGGATTTGCTGCTTGATAGAATTGAATGTAATTGGGCAGTTTTTAATTGAGATGGATAGAACATGTAA
The DNA here is from genome assembly GCA_032357475.1 of Enteromius thamalakanensis. Taxonomy (NCBI): domain Eukaryota; kingdom Metazoa; phylum Chordata; class Actinopteri; order Cypriniformes; family Cyprinidae; genus Enteromius; species Enteromius thamalakanensis. The sequence goes on from JAUCMT010000114.1 coordinate 4,222,475, forward strand.
ATTTTGCTCCATCAGCCCAAAATCAATATCCATCTGCTGTAATATGGAGTATGTGTCTCTTTCTTTATTTCATTTCAACGAAACATTGGATCGTTTCTGATGCGCAAGGTTATTGCTTATCCAGTGTTTGGAAAATCAGAAAAAAAATCCAATGTTATGTTATGTTATGTTTTATGGCTCAAGGACATTATCTTTCTGTTCTTTTTCCCTTCGCCCCCATCTCTCTCCCTCTGTACAGCCATATGCCAAAGTTCGATGCTGAAGAAAAGCTCTTTGTTTCACAAACAAAAATTTTGGTGCAGTACTGTATGTGTGAAGCTGAAATGACAGAGATACAGTATTTTTAGGGGTAACATCTGTTGTCGGGTTCAGTTGCTAATGCCGAGAGCTACATTATTGATCAGTCATTATTACAGTATGCTGAAATATTATGTTCCCGTGTGGTGTGCGTGAGTCAATGAAACTGAGAAAGAGACAGAGAGAGTGTAATATGAGGTTCCTTGATTACATTAAAGAGCTTTTATTTTATTCACTTGAGAAGAAGCCTTCTGCTGTATCTCTGTATCAGACCTTAATGATATCATCAGTGCTATTCTTAATGTGTGTGTGTGTGTGTGTGTGTGTTGGTGTGGGGGGGTATTTAAGTACACAGCTGAATTTAAACTTGCGTAAATTTAAAGAACGTAAAAAAACTACGAGAGCTAATAGTGTGTGCTTCAAAAAATGTGAAAGCCCTATTTAATTGTCTTTTATTTGATTATTTTATATTATTATTTATTTTTGTGAAAGATTTTTGTGCTTATGTTTTTGCAGATGTTTATGCAGAATTGGTCATTATCTGGAACTGTGGTAATTTTCTGATAATGTTAATTAACCTAAATTGCTCACATTTTCTCTCAGTGGTGTTTTTGTAGCACACTTAATTTATATTGCGATGGAAGTAAGGTAGAATAATAAGTATAATTAGTGTGTTTTTTTTTTACAGAATTATATTATAGCATGTTTGCATATTGAGTGGAAATGCATGTGGGGGCGGCATATTCAGAGATGTTATTTATATAGCCGATTTTTTACGAAGTTCCATGAGTTTGAACTGACATACATGTACTTTTTTTTTTACTGACAGGCGTGACCATGCAGTGGAGCCCTGAGCAGTCCCAGTGGGCGGAGCAACACTATGACATCACCTCCACCACTCGTTCACCAGGGCATAAGATCGAAGCACTTCGGGATCCAAGGCTAACAGCTTCGACCTCAGCTGCAGCGTATCAACATTCGTGGGCAAACGATGACATTTCAGCTCTGACAGCTTCTAACCTGCTCAAGAGGTATGCAGAGAGATATTCTGCCATTCTGGATCTACCCTGTGAGAGTGGACTTATGGGATATCCAGACGCCGCCATCTCCGTTAGCGTTAGGGGACCTGGTGTTGTGAATAACGGGCCACCCCTTCTTAATGGGCGAAAGGTGGAGGCAGAGCCTTGGCTGGAGAGTGTCTACCCTCCTTTGGGTTGCATCCCCGAGCTTCTTCCCAAAGCACCACTCAGTGTGACGGATGTGTCTGTCAGTGCATGTAACTCACCAGTTATAGGCAGTGGGAGTCTTCCGGAGCCTTGTTTCTCGAGCAGCGGTTGTAACGGCCAAACTGGGAATCAGGAGTACAGCAGCACTCCCTACAGCACTCCATTCCTGCAACCTGTAGGCACTTACAGTGGCTCTCTTTTCCACCCTACCCCTTCCCATGCCAGTCTGGTATCAACTTACAATGCTAACACCTCACCAAACCTAGCTGTATACAGTTACCCTAACCCCCGTTACCCCTCACAGGCCGTTCTTTCGGCTGGCTACAGTCCTCCACCTCCTCCTTCAGCATACCTATCCGCAGGCATAACTCCTCCTAACCCTCTTCCAGCTGTGGGATACTCATACCCAGCCACCAGTGTCTCTGAAAGCGATGCCCCAAGTGCAAGCAGCCTTTCGAAGTCGTATTACCCTTCAAGTCAGAGCGAGATTGGAGTGTTTGAGGAGTTTGATTTTGGCGGCAACTCTAATTCAGACTCTAGGTCTGAAGGCAGCCCCTTGTACAGACCTTCAGGAGATGAAACGGTGGACAAGCAAAATGGTTTCAACCGATCGGCTGACGTAACACCTTCATCCTTCAAGCCAGCTAATCACAGAGACTCTTTGAGAAGCTTGGAGACTCTCACGGTGGCCATGAGCGGACGGAACAATGGTACATCCAGACAACACTTCCCATCTACCTCAACATCTGTTGTCACTTCTCATCAACATCTCTGCCTTGACACAAACACACCTTGAGCGGTTGTGCTCACGCTCAACCAGAAGTGCTTGAGCTGATGAAGTGTGAGTGCTCCCCCTAATGGATTGGAGGTTGAGGGACTTGATCAAAGCCATAGAGTTGGGGTTCAGTGCAAGGACCTCAGAATACAGGTGCAGCTGAGGAATTCTGTCAAGGAGTTTTCTTCATTCTGGAAAGAGGACAATGATGCTTATGCCCCTCCTAGCTGAGCTTAACAAATCATTGTGAGACACTGGCCTCCTCACTCTAATGGAATGGACAGACCAGTATATTTTCCATGATGGACACATATATCTGAGGGATGGAAAGAGTTTGCTCCTTCATTCCAAGAGATAGTAGAATACATAATGGGAATTTATATGTCTAATGGATGCGTTGTGGCTGCATTGGGGACAAGGAGTCACGGTAACAGATGTGGGGGTTGGACACTAGCTTTGGTTGACCATATTGCCATGGTGTACATTCTGAGTGTGTGTGTGTGTTTGTGGCCTTGTAATGGTTATTTATGTGGTGAGCTTTAATTGTAAATCCTGTTCCCCTTTTTCCACAGGAGAAATGACAAATCCTGATTGTTCAAAGAATCCATGTGTGTGAGTGTGAGAGAGAAAGATACAACCTCAGGAAAGTGTCTGTCAGATAAATGGCATATGCCTGTGTGTCTAACAGAGAAGAAGAGGGCGTTTTCACATACCGTCCTTAGAACAAACCCAATTCAATTGACTTGAAACCAGATGGTCCAAAGCAAAATGTTTTTGTACGCACTTTTGCTGCATTTTAAGAGAGGATACAAGATCATTCTATGAAATATTATGCAAAATGTTTTTGCAGTCCTTTAGGTTCTTAAAGCTGCTGTGTGTAGTTTTTTCCTGTGAGAAATTACATTCTCCTTTCGTAGGTTAATATGCAGAGATAACAGTCAGTTATTTGTATGTTTACTTCCCAAAAATGTAAACACTGTGGTTCCATGGCGCTTTGTTTGAGTGTCCCAACCAGCTGACAATGGCTTATCGTTTGGTGTGAATTTGGTGAAAGTAAAGGGGAATGTTTAAATTTAAAACATTTATTTTTATAATTCCAAACAAAATTACACACTGCAGCTTTAATATTTGCTGTTCAATTCAAATGTGTAGTAGATAACAGTAATAGTGCTGTTGTGTCTTTTCCACCAATTTCTGCTGTTGTCTTAAAAAATGTTGTATACTATCTTGAAAAATCAGCATATTGAGTGAAACATTACTGCAGACATAAAAACAAATGGAATTCAGACTATTCGGGCCACTTCCTGAGATGGTCCTGGCCTGCTTGGCCACCAAAAATAAAACATTGCCTTAAGGGCCAAGTGTGAAAATGCTCAGCAAGAAGGAGAGCGCATGTTTGTCTTCACTTTAGGTTTTGTGCATTTTTAAAAGTAGTGTTAAGTTTACCTTATCCCAAGCACTGGAAGTAGGATTGGCTGAGCTCACTACAAATCTTTCTGTTTACTTCCTTTCCCTTCTTTGTGAACCCCGCCAAGGGGAATTAAAATATTATACTTATTTATGAAAGTCAATCACCAAAGCAACAGTGTGGGAGCCAAATCACAAGGAAATGTTCAGCCAAAATCACTCCCTCTGTGTGAATACTTTTTCAATGCAGGAGGGTGAATTGGCTTTATTCCAAGAGACAAACGGAAGGAATTCCTTGAAAAGGCTGCTTAAGGATCCATCAGGTCAAAATTGAATTGTGAATTGAACCAAATCGGCTGAACTGCACGGAAAAACCTCAAACTTAATGATGCTATGGAGCGCATCATTGTTTCTGTGGTATTACTGTGTTATCACATGCTCAGTCTGTTCATAACTTTCCTATTGATCGCTAACTTGTGAGAGTTATTGAAGTTATTGTATAGTTTTCAAATGATTAGGACATAAAGCAGTACACTTTTTCTTACAAGACTACACACATTTATCAGTGTCTAGATGAAAGCACAGGAATTCTTTAACTCTTTTTTTTTTTTCTTCAGCTGTTTGCCAAAAGTGCCATTTATATTTCTTTGTTTTTAAAAAGAAATGTTTCTTTAACATCATTATTGTGGTCATTTAAAGGGTTTCCAAGTTTTACTCTGTCTGCAGCTTTTCTGTTTTTGTCTTGATCATTTTGAAAATAAGGAGAATATTAAATTATCAATATCACATCAGTTCCTGATCTGTCGTCTTATTAAAAGGGTTGTTTGGTATTAAAACTTTAGAAGTAAGAGGCTTAATTGCCTTTTTGTTCACATAGCTTCAGTAGATAGTTCTATAAATTCAATAGTCTGTAGCATTTTATGCAAAACTCTGTTTCTAAACCTAGTGAGCTCACTCTTAACACGACAGCTGTCCCAAACATTAGTCCGCAACAGTGTGCATTAAAATGTAATTGTCTTTTCCACCCACTTAATTTTGTGCTTTGTATTTTTTGTAGTTATGAAGTTGTTAGCTTAGCAACATGCTAACATCACTAAATGTGTTAGTTCCTCTTTACGTACCAAGTCTAAGTGTTTCTGATGGGTCACTTGAGGTTTCATAAATATTATAATGTTGCCTATGTAGGCAACCAGTCTGCTCACTAGGTTTTGGAACAGTGATATTGTCCATTTTTGGCAACTTTCCAACAAAAGATTCAGCTGTAATTAAATAAATGATGTTTTATAACAAATTTCAGCAGGACCTCGTACGAATAATTAACCAGTTGCCACCTATCTCCCTATTACCTATTACCCTATCAGAGCTAAAGCTTGCCTTTTAAATACCTCCAACTTCCTCTCCCTCGCATCTTCGTTATTTGCATTTCTTCGCCGCCCCTTACACCACTTAAACTGGGAACCGGGGGGAGGAGTTCTCCAGAGGAGAACGCGGTGACCAGGGCTCTACCTAGCCCTCACCTCCTAGGGGTTGATCCCCTAGTGATCGGGGTCCAACGAGCTCTCTGCCTGCTTCCCGAACAGCACGCCAAACATGCTTCATATTTATTATTTAATGAGGAAGGGGGAACTCTGAAATGTTGTATCAATGCTGATGTACCCAAACCTCTCTTATTGTGTATTTGTTTGTTTTTTTGAACTAGGGAAAGAGTACAGTATGTGTGTACAGAATGGGATGTAACCAAACTGAAGTCATGGGTCCTCAAATAATCCTTGCACTCAGCAGAGGTGAGAATGGGTGCCATGGAATAAGAGATATTGAAAACTGTACATCATATGCATATTATAAAGTTTATTACCAATTTTACAGCCATAAACAAAACCTTGGCCAGAAACCTCTGAAATCCTGTTTGCAGTAATGGTGCACTAAACTCTCTAAAGGCGTTTTGTTGTTACCAAGACAGCTGTGTTTGGTATTTCTGAGTGCTGGGATTGGTGTTAAAGGTGCATTACAACCTCACTGTGTTAATACCACATTTAGTGGTTAGTGACTCTTTTCTCCATTTCGAAATACAGCATTTTACAGCGTATGTTCTCCATATATGAAATACAGTTAGAAGTGAGTTGTGAGTTACTGCAGTCAAAAAGAGAGAGTGCGTATTGCCATATTCTCAATCGACTATTGTGTTTGTTCTCATGACTTTTGGAGTATTGTAAACAATTTGCTAATTAAATATGTTTATCTTAAGGCTTTGTTTGCTGTGTTCAATGGATTGGAAGCATTACTTTTGAGGTTTATTTTTCAGACAAACACCAAAACCATTTTTTAGGGTGCAAAGATACTGTTAAAACCTTCAAGTAAACATATATCCTATATATGCACAAATATAGGGTTGAATCTAAGTGTTTGGGTTATGGTTAGTCTGTAATAATTAGCTTCAAAAATCTGCAAGTAGTCTAGTACATTTCTTCACTGAGATACACCTCTGTGTGTGTGTGTGTGTGTGTGTGTGTGTTATTAAACTCTATTTTAAAGCATCTCAAAGATCTTAACATTTATCTGTAGTTCATAGTACTTGATGTTTTCATTTCACTCTATGATGTGTTCATATGCTGTGCAATAGTGCAGTTTATAGATGGATAATTGTGATCAAATTGGAGACACTAGGTATGAGTGTGAATGTGTGTTAGCCCTTAAATGGACCGGCCATCCATTGAAGGTTTTTCTCTGCATAAAGCCTGAGATTCTTGAATTTGATCACATATAATGGATGGATAACTAATTGTTAACATACACAGTTTATATGTTTATGTGGGTTGTAAGTTTTATTCAGGTAAATGAGATAATTTTGCTCTTTTGTATTATTCAGGTGTTTGTTGGTGTTAAACCAGTGTGCGTAGGAAGATATCTAACAGTGAGCTTTTTCTTCTTAAGGTTCTTTGCACTTTTTTTCCCTGTTACATTCTCACACAGTGACTTGTGTTTTAATGGCTTTGTTTTTTATTTCAGGTTAAATGTAATTTTCAACAATTAAAGTATGCAGGGCGTAATTCCATTTAAGGACCCTTAAATGGACAGTCTATGCAAATTAGAGGAAATTGTGCAAAGGCAGAAGAGAGAAAGAAAAACATGAATAAATTATGCAAATAACAAAAGGACTTGACCATTTAAAAGCCTAAATTTCCAGTAATAAGCGCAGTGTTTCATGTTTTATTTTACCATGATGTTACGAAATGACAGTGCTTGTGTGTGTGTGTGTGTGTGTGATGGATTTGACATGGGGTGAATGAACACAAACGGCACTAAATGCCAGTGTGCATGTCTGTGTGTGCGCTGAGGCTTTCTGGATGACGGTACATTTGCAGGGTAATTATGCATAGTATTGGAATGAAGTTCAAATTATGTGTCCATTTATGTGTGTCTGTTTGTATTTTCTCTTACTTTAACAGTTAGGCAACATGTTTAACCTTTCTATTTAATTCGATTTATTAATTTGATAAATCTTTTGCACACATTCATTTGAATGAATTGAGCTGTTTAGTATGTATGTGTATAGGTTGAGCGTGATTTCACCAAGTACAAGATGTTCCTGTTCCAATCAACCAATAACAATATTAATAATTTTTCTAGAAATATCCGTTTTAGGTTTATAATCGTGGTTAGGTGCTTCTACAGCTAGAATTAGAACAAAACCTTAGAACAAATTTTTGAGAGAGCAGAAAGCTACCTACAACTAAACAAATCAGGTTTCATTTCTTCAGTCTTCACACTGGATGACCCCAACAAATGCACTAGAACAGAACAATCATCCACTTATTATCCAACTATATTTTTCTGAAAAACTCTCATAATTAGATTAAACATACTTATGCGCTGGCTTCTTTTTTAATGGCGTTTGCTAAGGCAACTATCACTATTACTATATAAATAGCAGTCTTCATTATGGAAAATACTGGTGCATGTTGGAGTATAATTTTCACATTGTTTTTGCTTTCGAGAACCACTTTAGTAATCACCCTTAATTTTCTCTAAGAAAATGTAAAATCAATTTATTTTTCTCTAAAAGCTTAAAAAAAGCACCAGAAAAAAAGCCTGTCTGTCTTCAATTTACATGCAGAGCTCAAAGCAAAAAAATAAGACAGACCTATGGCTCATCATTCGGTCCAATCAGCTGCCCTGGCATTTGATCCTCTTTTTAATGTGCCTGAGTTGCGGGAACATTTCGTTCTAGATGAGGGCTGATAACAGTGATGATGTCTTCTAATCTCAGACAATTATCTACATGTTATTGTGGTTAAGCTAGAATGAAGATGTATTCATCGTCACGATTCTCTATTTTAATAGACACCTTAATTACCCCCAACACAAGTCATTAAAATGTAAGGTAGAGTACTCATTTGAATAATCATAGTGCTGCCTTGGCAGGCACTGAGACCCCTTGTTCACAACTGAGAGTTCAACACTGAACCGTTAAAAATATACTATTTAGATTTAGATTTTGATTTGAGCTTTATTTTTTATTTCACAGAGATGTCTTTCAGAGATAGATAGGTGTGCTTTATCCTGTCTTTATCTCCAGTTTTGAGCTATTTTTCTCTGTCTCTGCTTTCTCGGTCGCTACTTTTGATGGCACATTGTTTACACCATTGATCTGATACAATGACAGGCATGCATTTCACCTGTGAAACGTAAGTTTATCTTTCAAGATAAGCCTGCCAGCCCTTTTGGGGCCCTTTTAGCCCACATTCCCATTTCCATTGTGAAATAGGCCTACGTCCTTCCCCTGTTAGTTTACAGTGAAAAGCACATTTCAGATATAATCCATAATTCACTATATCAATAGATATTTGAAAATGGGTAAAAGTGTCTGCATTAAGAGGAAATGGCAAATGTTTAATTATCCATCCACATCTACAGAAAGAAAGACTAGCATCTACATGCATTTAACTTACATAGTGAAGCTGGATGAAATTGATATTAAAGAAAAATACTAGCCATTTAAAAAATATCATGTCATCATCCACTCAACCTTACCTGTTGTTAGCTGCTGCGAAGGAACAGTTGTCCTCAAGAACTAGTCCAGTGAACCATTTTTATCTTTATGGGTTTGGAAAGCATATCTTCACTATGGCAGGGTAAACTTCTACAGAGGTAATTGGGAGAGCATATCAAATATAATTTTCCCATTTGTTCCAACAGCAAAAGAAAAACTCCGCTATTGCCTTTCCATGGCCCTCTAAAAGGGGAAATACAGAAAGATTGAGCAGTTAGAGATTTACAGTCATTACCTCAACAGCTATCAACCCACTCAAATTGTGTTAAATCTCTTTTTAACACAAATAATAATGTTATAAATGTACATTAAGCTTAAAATAATGCTTTTTTATTTGTTTTTGTCAAACGCGAAAATGTGTCCTCTATCCAAAAAGGGTTATTTCGTGAATGATTCGGTTTTGTGAACTGGAACAAGCGATTCGTTCCAGTGTTCGATTCAAAAGAATGAATCGTTTACAAATATTGTGCCTCTTCTCTCTTGAAGGCGCGTGAAAATGTCTTCACGCTATTTTGTGTAGGCTAGGCTACTCCACGGAGGACCGGATGTCATACGCATTTTGAACTACCTGTTGGTGAGTAAATAATAACAGATTGTTTATGTGAACCACAAAGCTCGTTGTATTTGTTCCTCATTAACTGAGAAGGAACATAAAGTCACGTGACGCCGAGCAAACGCGAATGTAAAACTGATTTGATTTTGAAGGATGTATAGGCTTACACGTTTTTGGACGATTTAGACACGTTACCAATCATATTTTGGTGTTAAATTGTTGACGACTGTTTTTAGTTTGCAAATTAATTAATTAATTAACAAAGTAACTTAGCTGCAGTGATCAAACTAGCGTCAGGATTCATATTGTAACTCATATGGCTTATGACTGTTGATAAGGTAAAGTGACAGGACAGGACGAAAACTACCAGCAGTTCTAATTAGCTAATTAATATTCATTTAATCGTTTTAATAATATTCGTTATTGTTGAGTCTTCTGTACATAGTGACGTCGCTGCCCGCCTCAGTTATCCACATCCAGTCTGAGCTACACAGCTTTTGCCCCAAAGATAATGGGTGTCCAACAAAGAATAAATAGCTTTATAAGTTAAGGCCCCACTGTGTCTGTTACTTCCTGCACTTTAGCCTTTTTCCTCCATAGCATTGCAACTTATTGGCTGAGAATGAGGTAAAGAGTGAATTTTAACCCACTGAAATACAAATAGCTGTAATGTACCGGCCTCTTATTCTATAATGCCATCCGTGCGTCTATGGGTGTGATGCATCGACTCTCTGGAGACACATTACACAGCTAATGGTCTGAGCGTGCTTCATTACTGCTTTAATCCAACATAGTGAGATCATTTCAAAACACACACACACACACACACACACAGACCCTTTTTATATCCTTGGCACATTTTTTTTCATGATCACTAATTTTACCTCTCTGTTTATTTTTTTTTAAACATGCATGCAAATGTCATAGATTTGTAAATAAATCTTTTTAGATACATCTCTCTTTGGAAAGGCACACTGTCGCTACACATTTCTAAAGCCACCCTTCAGTGGACGAACCCTGCTACCTCCACCTTTTATCTCCCTCTCTCTCTTTTTCTTCCTCTCTGTAAATGCCATCTGAGAAGAGAACATTCTGACAGGCTGACCTTGAGTCAGCGCCCATAACTCAACAGGTACTTACAGTATGAAACAGATTGCTTTTATATGGGCCTGTAAAACAGATCCATCTATCTATCTGTTCACTATGACTCATAAACACCAGTCAGTCATATACCTATCTATTTGTGTGCATTCTGTATCTCAGAACAATTTTACTTGGAAACAGTAAACGGTAGCATTACAAAAAATAATGTTGACTTTTCACGAGGCAGTCAATTCCTAATAGACAGTATAAAGTCTGGCTCACTGAATATTTCAGAGCTGATTGAATTTAACTTGGTCTGTAAGGTGTATGTATGCAACTTGTGAGACAGCTTTTCTCAGTTCACAGTAAAGCCTCTCTAAGACAATGAAACACTGTATCATGAGCTGTACATGTGAATAAATTAAAAATTTTTTCTAAAAATAAGCGGGAATTTCAAGTTGAATTTAGCGCCAGAGCATGCAAAGCTGTTACTGCTGCGGAATATTCTGACATATCAAAACATATTGGATTAAACAGAAAGAAAAAAGTTATTTCCATCGATCAATTTCTTACTTTCACAATCAATATATTTCACGAGGTTAACTTATACCCTCCGTGTGGTCAGTGCGCACAAGCTTGTTTTATTAGCGGCCCCTTTAAATACAAGACAAGCATTCAATCTTCGTCAGAGCGTCAATAGCGTCCAAAAATCTCTGTACAGCGTCGTTGGCAGGGCAGCCAGGGCGAATTTTGACGCTCTCGCCGGCGGCGGTGTGAACGCACAGTAATGGTTAACTAAGGAATTTTTTATTTTAAACATTTTTTAAAAACCTTTCTAAATTAATACTGTATGTCTGTGTATTTAAATATCCATAATCAATATATTTAATCTTTAATTATTGAGGAATACTTTCAATAATTTATGTTTCTGACAATATCTCTGAATACAACAAAATCTTAATAATCTTACTAAAAATAAAAGGTAAACCAATATTACTATAATACTGTGGAACTGTACAATTTCTAAAGTTAAAAAATATATTTCTTCACTGAATTTAATCACTGGTAAAATAAATATTTCACAGCTAATTTTGTATTTACCAGTTTATAAACATTTAAATATATATATGTATATATAGATATATATACAAACTTTATATCTATATATCTATATCTATATATCTATATATATAATAATGAAATAACCAGATTACTTACTTTAATGCTGGTGGATTGAAGCTTCTGAAAGAAATATCTCTGGAATGACAGTGGTACCTTCAGAATGGCTATAACAGCATCACACAGACATCCAGTGTGCTTGAAACAGAGAAAAAAAAGACACATTTAATGTTAAAAAGTGCCTATATGGATTACAGGAAGAAAGAATCAGCTGATGAAAACATTACCAGGTAAGAGACAGGAGGGTGCTTCCTGCTTAGGTTCTCGACTTCCTCCAGGACGTGATTGAACACAGCCAGCATTTTCAGTTCATACTCGCTCTCTGCCAGGACTGATCCATGTGTGCCGAACTCCTGAAAACTGAACCAAAGAAACCTCATGGACGTCTTCAGTAAGTGCAAATGAATTATTCAAGCTAAAATCTATTCTCATAAGTCTTTTTTGTGCCTAATAATGTTTTAAACCTTTTGTTGTAACCCCATAATTAATATCTGAAGCAGTGTTACCAAGATTAATTTTACTGATTCACTATCACAAAGTAGTTGGGGAAAAAACAACTAAATGTTCATAGTTGCGTATTTGAGAGTGGCAAATGTTATTGTTCTTACCTGGCTGTTTGTGGATCAATTATTAAAGCCTCAATAACATAAGATACAAGCAAGCAGCTTTGCTGTTGTCTAAGAAAGGTTTTAAGAAAAGTACAGATGTTTGGAAAAATATTTTGGGAAGAGGCTTTATTTATCGGGGCCTTGCAACAGCCATATTTAGCGTAAAAAATGACTAATGCAAACAAATCTCTGACACTGATCATGCAAACTTTTATATTTTAAAATTAAATTTTTTTAAATAATTTAATTTAGTTTAATAATAGAATTTATATAGTATTATATATAT
>JAUCMT010000114.1:4236960-4259807 GCA_032357475.1 Enteromius thamalakanensis
CCCCTTTAATGCAGTCTCCGCCTTGTCTCCACACTCTACCCCCACCCCTTTCCCCCAGTGAACAATGCCCCTTTTCAAAAAGTTTTTTAAACCAGAGGTGTGAAAAAGCACTTCTGAAACAGGGGGGTGTTGTGACCCTTTAAGTTACCTATGAGCCAACCTTCAATTTGGAAAATTCCCAGTTTATTCCCATAAATTCCCGTTAATTCCCGTTAATTCCCATGGAAAGTTTCCATCTTTGAAAATTCCGGGAATTTTGCAACCCTAGTTTGGAACAACATGAGGGTGAGTAATTAATGTCAAAATGTACATTTTTGGGTGAACTAACCCTTTAAAGACAAGTAATGTCAAATTCAGTCGGAAAATGAATTAAATGTATAGTTCGCCAAAAAATCATGTTGAAGTTGTTCCAAATCTTTGTGAATTTCTGTCTTCTGATGAACACAAACAATAATATTTCGAAGAATGCGAGTAACCAATTGCTGTCCCCATTAACCCCATTGTTTTCCAGACTATGAAAGTCGCAACTGCTTTCACATTTCACTTTTCACATGTGGGTAAACTATGCAGAATATATGGATAGTTGATGCATACAATTTTAGTTTTAGATTTAAATGTAAATGAATATAAAAGGTGTTGTCGGCAGCAACCATATATCTCATTTACCATTTTAGATTTTATAAAAGTAGACACTTAAGACATCATGTCTACCGCGTTATATGGTCATAAAATCTCCATTTGTACCAAAAATACAAAATTTTGTTGTTTAGATGTTTGTGTGAGCTACCCATGAGCGTCTTAACACTTCTCGAGTTCACATTAATATCCTAAAGTGCAGATCTAGCGTGGGCAGCATAATCAAAAGAATGAGAATAAGACATGATCATTTGGAAATCGTTGAGTTGCCAAGAGAGACAAACTGCAATTCAGGGACAAATGATGATTTTACTCATGTTAATGAAAGAAAATTAAGGTTGGACTGTCATTTCTTTAACTGTTGAAGAGGGCTCTTAATTACGCTCTCTCTCAAAAGAAAAAATTCAATCAAACTGTTTTCAATCAAAAGTTCGCTTTAAACAGACTTTGTAAATGGAGGGATTTATTTATATAATTATTCTTTTATCTTTGTTTTTAGCTAGACGGGGGGACAAGATTAAATCCATTATATTATAATTAAAAAATTGTATTTAACAATGAGTTGCAAATTGGAGCGCAGGTCTTATGTGTGGGTGTTTGTGCCTGTTTGTTTGAAATGATGTGAATGGAGGGAGTAAATGCAAACACCTAAATCCTGAATAATTTAGATCTCTTCGATTTCTTCCCGTGGCTGTGCCTCTACCTACAGCGCAACCCTAACTGATGACGCCAGCATCTTAATTACTTAAAGAGTCTTCAATTATCAAAATCATTAGATAAGAAATTATTCTTTTTGTAAATGAAAATATTACAGGGTATTGCTTCACACAGAGGAGAATGCTCATGTACAGAAATTTACAATTACTGTAAATATAATACAGTATCTAAATCAAGCAGTATGTATTTAAATAAGAAAAAAATAACAAAAAATGTATACATGCATTGTTTCAATTACAACCCGTTTCACTCGGCCGTTTAACTAGCAGGGTCTGTTTTAAGTGAAGCATGAATTAAAATATGTTGAGTAGATATATTAGATGTAAATCTGCTGCCATCTGCTGTTTGATTAGATTCTGTACAGCAATAGAATTGCATTCAAAATTAAATAGTCATCTTTAATATTACAGTAAATTAAAATATTCTTGTTCAGATTTCTCAATCACTCTTTCTGGCACAGTGTTATTTTAGTATTATATGCTATTATAGTTAATTAAAATTGTTAACTAGCTTCTGTTTTCATTTTTAGTAATTCTATAACCCTCTTTTGTGTGTTTTGTTTTATATAAACATTGCTGTCTATATTTATTAAGTTTTTTGTTCATTTGTATAATTTCTAATTTCTTAAAATAATCATAATTAACTTTAATTGTAATTTCTGATTTTTATACGAAGCATCTATGCCAGTTGGCTGGAAAGCTTTAAAATATATATATATATATATATTTATAAACTGGAGTCATATTGATTACCAATATATAATGCTCACTTTTTGTACACTTTTATTTTTATTATTCACTTTTTTTTTGCTTTGGAAGCATCGTCTATACATTAAATGGCTCACAGAGATTAATTAATTGTGTAAAAATCTTTGTTGGTGCTCATCTGAGTAAAGAAAAAATATGGGAGTGTAGTATGAAAGTGAGTAAATGATGAAAGAATGATCATTTATACCTGGAGGATCCTCAGTGCAGTTACAGTCAGACAGCTGATTGCCATCATCTAGAGGGCAGAGGTTAGATGTCAGACCATGTTTCAGTGATACAGACATACTATCAAAACAGTGCTTAATTTGCAAAGTGTGGGACTGAGCCTGTGTTTAATTGATAATGGTTTGGCAGACGAAATCTTAGAGCCTGTGTAAGGTTTCTTTAGATCTCTTTAAATATCCAGTCTGTAAATATTTGAAAGTAAGAAGCGAAACCCAGTAGGGTAAAGTGATAAACCTAACACTGAATTAATTAACAAATGACCATTTAAAACGGATTAAGAATTGTTATGTGTAATATATATATATATATATATATATATATAGTCTATATTATCCTTTTTTTTTTTTTTTTTTTTTTTTTTTTTCAGTCTCTAACTTTTTTTGGTTAAAAAATAAGCCAAAATCAATATAAGAAGACAGAGAAAAGTAACTAATTTTAAAGTAAGTAATTTATAAAAGTACTATTATGTATGTTATATTATAAATGTTATGTAAGTATTTTGTCATTATTATAAATAAAAAAAGGAAAAAAAATATTAAAGAAGCTAGTGTTGTGCTTTTAAGAAAGTTAACGGTTAGTAAATGAAAAGCACAGGTTTTTTTTTTATTTATCTATTTATTTTTTTAAATAGAATTACAATAGAGAGTGCTAGAGTTAGAAAGTCAAACAAAAATGGAAGGTATGTGTTTTTAGTCAATTGTTTAAGATGGCTAAGGATGGTTCATTCAACCAGGAGGGAGAATATAATTTAAAAGTCTGTCAAAGTGATGTTTTGCCCCTTTGCACAATAAAGTGATGTTCGCAAGCATCTAGAGGGCATGTAAGTCTGAAGTAATGCATTTATGTAAAGAGGTGGTTCTGTAGGCAATAATAAATATTATTAATAAATAAAGCAAATCTGTAGGAACTGGCAGTTTTAGCAATGTGGTCTGAGAAAGTCATCTGATTATCAATCACAATTCCAAAGAAGTTTTGATTTATAGTTAAGTTATAATTGAATATATTATATTTTATATTTTTATAGTATTTATAATATAAAGTATATATACTTGATTCAACAATTCTCCTCATCCTGTATGTTTTGGTGCTTATTTTATTGTCTTTGTTGAAAAAACTATTCTCGTAGCTTCTTAAAATTACGGTTGAACCCCTGATATCCCATGGACCATTTTACTGATCTCTTTGCTATGTTTCCAGACCTGAGAAGTGTGTTTCGGTTGTGTTGCTGTCAGGGTCTGAGAGCTCTTGGATTTCATCCAAAATATCTTAATTTGTGTTCTGAAGAAGAACGAAAGCCTTACAGGTTTGGAACGAGAAAATTTAATGAAAGAATTTAAAGTTTTGCGTGAACTATTTTTGGGATTCACAAACTTTCAAGCAGCACTGTATAGTTGTAACAAGACGAAACCAAGACGGAAAAATATTGTTAACTTAATTTTTTTTTTTAAATCCAGTTAAAAGCAGCAAGAGTGCATTCCAGTGTGTGATAGCACTATGGTTATCCTTTATTTGTGTCTTATTTCTTCTTATTTTTATATTCCATATATTATTGTGGTGTTTTATGTTGCATTTTTGTGACTTTGTTTTTTAATATTCATATAAGTTAATGATGTGTAGTAGGCTGTACTTTCATGAACTGTAAGTTATATTGGCAGTAAAATTCATTTCACGATTTCACATTGTCATCATGTTTTATGGTATTTAGTATTTAATAACCACAGCTGCTGGGTTTTTTATTATTATAAAATAATAAAATTATAGTTATATATTAATTAGCTCAGAATTATACACTAAACATATTTAACGGATTGTTGGTGTACTGAACTAAACCAGTCTCCAGCCTAACACAAACAAATCGCTATTACACACATTCTCTCTCCTGTGTCCTTTTTTAGGTGTTTTAATATTCGACAGAGATCAGGTTTGCATTTGACATACTGAGAAAATCTAAATTAGTTTCACACAGTGTCTAAAATACCCTGACAAATACACATGCAGATTGGCACGCACGCACATACACACGTGTCTTCTTTTGTGCCAGTTAACCTCTCCATTACAGAGGAGCAGACATTACCAAAGGGGTCTGTGTCACTTTCTAAGTTTCATTCTTGTGAATATTGCATACAGTTGAATATTGATGAGTCACACTGATAATTAATGAAGGAAAGAGCTGATTTACTGTAAGTGCTTTGGTTGTATCACTTTATTGATTTCCATTCGGTTCCAAAGTATGCCTCATGCTTTCATTTACTCTCTCACACACTGTACACTAATCACATTTTTGGGGGTCAGTAAAATTTTAAGAGTGAAATAAATGAGAAATTAATACTTATATTTAGTAAGGATACATTCATTTAATCAAAAATGACATTAAAGACAGGATTTTTATTTTGAATAAATGCTGTTCTAAAACACAGTTTACGCAAAAAACATTAAGCAGCGCACATGTTTTTAATTAAACATTAATAAATGAAGAAAAATAGTAATGATAACAAGAAATGTTTCTTAAGTGGTAATTCACCATGTCAGAATGTAGGGTCACGTGACACTGAAGACTGAAATAACGATGCTGAAATTTCAGCCATCCCAGGAATATTAAAGAATAAAAAATTTGTTTTCTAAACCATTATTTAATCTAATATCTTACCATCGAATTCAGTATATACTTTTGACAAATTTAGTTGAAGGCTGGTCAGTAAACACCTTTATAATGCATCCTCTTGTTTTCACCACTAGATGCCAGCACTGTTTTTTCTTACTTTATCCTTTCCTCAGCGGGGTTTTCCTCATATTTCCGTGACATCAGAGGTCACGAAGAGGCAATAATGATCTCCTAACAAACATTTAATTGCAGTAAACCAGTCCGCGTTTAAGCAGTGGAAAGTGCTGACGTGTTTTCTTTGTGTTGCAGTTGCAGGAGGACGCACACGCGCGTTAAATAGAATTTGGACATGGCCTTACAATAAGATTTACTTAGTATAATCAGATTTGTCAAAGTTTTTTTTTATTTTTTTTTTTATTTTAAGAAATAATGGTTTAAACACTTCACTTTTTTATGCTTGCTTATTGAAAGCTGATTTTATTGTGAAGGCTGTTCTTGGATTAAAAAGCTTTAATATATTCTAAATTATTAATGTTGAATCATTCTCTTTCATCCTGAGGTCTTTTATCCTTTTTTTATTGTTATTGGAGAAACGCTCTCTTTCCATAGTATTTCCAGCACCATGGACAGTCCCAAATTTACCACACATGCGAATAATACTTTGCAAAGGTCGAACCTATTTACTTCTCAGGTCTTGTCCTGTTAACGTTCACATCTGGATTTTTGCATAAACACTCTTTAATTTATCTGTCCTGATAACACTGTAATTGACCTGTCTAATTTAGTCGCAGCCGCTCTTAAGTTCACTGTCATGGATATCCTAAAGGTGGAAAAAGAAAACCCCACGTGTTGTGTTGTTTGACGTGGTTGCGGAGAGCGATCCGTGTGAACTGTGCCCTCCTCCCGGGCTTCTCTCGCGCAACACGGATATCGTTTCCTCGCGCGTCTTCTTGCACAGCGTCGCCCCTCGCGGAGAGACACACGTCACTGCTGTCAGTTTGTGGTCGTTTGTCACATCGGTGGGTTTCAGTTGCTGCTCAGACCCGCAGCCTCCTCACAGAACGCCTCGTTTCCTCGTCTTTCGTTTCCAGCAGCGACTACCGGTGAAGACAAAAACGGGAATGAATCACGGAAAGCGACAATTTAACGGTGAAAAGAAGGAGAAGACGTTGCCGGAATGACCCCCCACAAAGAAACGCGTTTCCTCGCGCTGCGCTCGTGAAGCTCATCCAGCGGATTCATAAGGCGCACAACCAGCCTTCAATCATGCCGGTGCGACGAGGTCACGTCGCGCCACAGAACACGTTTCTCGGGATTATCATCCGCAAATTCGAGGGTCAAAGTGAGTGTCACCTTCCAGATGTTGCAGGAGCGGTTGTTTATTTCATTGCAACAATAAGAGGTGCATGTGCTGCGATTCAGTCACGGTTTAGTATGACCTCCAAATAGGAAGAATTTACCTCCACACATTGACCGTGCAACTTATTTTAGCCTTACTTATATGTCCAAACTTAGAAATAGATGTTTTGATTTATTTGCGTTGTACTATTACCCTTTCTCATTGACGTAAACATTGATTAGTTAAGTGGTTAACAGCGCAATAGATTTTGTGTTTAGTGTTTGGACTCTTTCTAACGACTCTTTCCATTAGTCGTTAGGGAGGCAACTGTTAATTTCTTTCACCCAGTGTTCAGCTGGCATGTCAGCATCTGAAAATGTCACCGTTTGTGTTGAGTGTTAAAGTGTTTACTCACACTACCACGGGCGCTCAGCTGAGGGGCCCAGTGTCCACTGCCAAAATATCACTCTTCCATGCCTTACTGTCTCTGCTGTTTTCTCTCAAACATAACTGTAAATAGACTAGGACAGTTCGCTGGTAGACAAAACGTAAAGAACATTTGCTGATAAGACCGCTTGGGATGTTAAGGAACGTTCCAGGTTCAGTCTTTCTCAATCAGTGTTGGTCACCACAAAAATAATTTAGGCTTTAGGTGTCCTTTAAAATGGAAGAGAAAAAAAAAACAGAGAAGCATATTTTGTAAAAGCATTATGCAGTACTGTAGGCTACATAGATTCTTCTACTTAAATATGAAATGTGAAGCTGTTTCTACAGGAAAAAAGTGGAAAATGGGTTTTCAAAGGGAAATCATGTTAATATTGTTTGTGTCTTGTGGCTGTAATTTTGTACAAATTAGCCCAATTCACTTCCACTGTAAATGCCACCTAGATTTTAGCTTTTTTTATAGAAAGGAGAAGACAAGTGGTAATCAACATTATGCCACAATTGCTTGATTGAGCTTTACTTATTGAATCGTAGATATTGTTCCATACTTTCACATTGTCTTGATGCTCCATTATGAATGCATGGAAGGCTAATAATATTATTCTCCAACAAATGCAAAAAAGTTTTTTTATGGGTGTGAATACTAGCAACCAAATAATCTTTTAGTAATCATATTGATGGCCTAATCAGACTGAAAAGCCTTCATGTAAACACCTTAATTGATCCGATTGAGTTTGATCCAAATGAAATTTAGATCGGATTGGAAGGAGTGGTGAAGATCTTTTTTAATCTGATTGAGAGGGCTTGTAAATCCTTGATCGGATTGAAAACCACAACTGAAAGGTCCTGCATATGTGTTTCATAATGATGTGTGAAGCATGGCAGAAGCTGTTGTTTTTGTAGAATCTAAATGAGTGTCATCTTATTCTAAAATTCTTCTTTCACTGATCGTCTGTGAAGTGGCTGAGAACAAAATCCCATCAGTTCCCACTTCATACTCTCATTCACAGACGGCTTGTTTGGCCGATTTCACTTCTTGATAAAAGCAGCACGGCACAAAGCTTCTTGTGCTAATTGTCTCCTAATTAGGTCCCGAAATAGGTAAATTTTAAGTCTGCTCTTTCAAACCTAAGAAAAGAAGCAATGGTAGGAGAATATTATGTGCAAACATCAAGAAATCTGTATATTCATGCCGTGTTTCAATGTCAAAAGATCTGTGAAGCTTGTAACATGTAAAATATGCAGATCATCCTGATCACTTTATATAGTGTTCATGTAAATACTATGTTCAGATTCATCTATCAGAATGATTTAAACAAAAAGCATCCATGTAAACATAGCCAGTGTAATGTCATAAAATTTGGAAAGACTTTCTGGCCTTATGACTCTAAAAGTACTCGTACGGCAGAAAAACATTTTTGTTAATTCCTTGAAAATGATTTGCTATTTTTCGCCTCCGTTGCTGTTTCCTTATGCACACTGTTCTTTATAGAATTAATTTTCTTTTCTGCCTGTTTCTACAGACAAGAGATTTGTTATAGCCAATGCACGTGTCCAGAACTGTGCCATCATCTATTGCAATGATGCCTTCTGTGAGATGACAGGGTTTTCCCGACCGGACATCATGCAGAAGCCATGCACCTGCGACTTCCTGCACGGACAGCTGACCAAGCGGCACGCTATTGCGCAGGTAGCACAGGCTCTCATGGGCTCGGAGGAACGCAAAGTGGAGATCACATACCACCGCAAAGATGGTGAGTGTGTGAGCTTTACGTGTTTGTAGTAGTTCAATGAACCTGAGAATGGTTATGTTTACTGAATGTTAATGTTTTGCTCCATTTCAAGCCTCAGGTAAAAGCAAAAAAGCTATTTGGTTAAAGCAAAAGAATGTTTCATACAGAGTGCTGCAGAAAATATGCCATTAAACAATGTTATGTTTGGTATTAAGTTGACTCACCCTTTGCTTGTTTACACTATTTGTTTAAAAAGACTGAGTTTGGGGCGGGGCATGTGTTGACTGACCAATGGCAGACAGGGAGAGTTAAGCTTGTTTGAAGCATTTATTATTTTTGAAGTGCCATTTGGTGATGGTAGGGGCATAGAAAGGACCTTCTTCAGCTTTATATTCCACTTTAATGATGTTCTTTGATTTGTAACACTGGAGGGAAACACTTTCCAATGTATATTTCATTTTCTCACTGTAATATATTTTGGGCAATGGCATTTTTTTATTATTGAATAGTACCTTTATTTCCTTTTATATGGATTTTCTAGGAATAAACCAATACTTTGGATATGGGATATAAACTGAGAGAGAGAGAGGAAGAGTAAAAAGCAGAGTGTGTCTTTGAATTATTGCAGAGACAGTTAAAGTCAGCACTGAAATGACGGCTCCTATTGTCTTCGACAATTTTGCTTCAGATCACAGGGAAACTGCTGAGAGCTGAGATCATTTTTTATCCTGTAGTGAAAGACTACTTGTCCTCAATAGAGGACATAGATTTTTTTTCTTGTACAAGAATCATTATAAGCCTCTTACACACATTAAACCCTGTAAATTAGCGTAAAATTACCAGATTGGCTTTACTTTAAATACAAAAACATGCTATTCACACTAGCGAAGTGTTCTGTCTTTTTACTGTTAAGAGACCACTCAAACACAAGCCCCCAAATTTTTGTAAACTCTGTGACGCCAGTCATTGTAAATGACCTTTAAACAATGTGCCGTTGTCTACATCCGCCTGGATGAGGAAAAGCAATTTAGTTTCACTGTCTGTGCAATTTATCTATCTTTTTTTGACCTCTCAGTGACAAACGCAAAGGACCGATCACACAGAACACGTTTTTGCAAAAGGTTAAAACACGAGATGATGCACAATAGTATCAAACTGCAGAGGGGCTGATGAATGGAAATAAAGACATGGTCTTGCCATGAAGCTTACTGTAAACATAGCATAGTAATTATGCTTTCATGACTTTTCCATCCTTGCATCCTGACATTGTCTGTGCTCATACCAAGCATAATGCCTCTTACCTTACACTAAGTTTACTTAGTTTATCAAGGAGATGATAATCATAAGATTATGAAAGTGTTATGTGTGTGAAAGAGTGCAATAGTTCTAAAATAAAAGCTCTATTTATTTTCTTCATATAGAATTGATTTTTACCAATAACTTAACCTTTAAAGATCAATCTACTATGAGCTACAAGGTTGTTGATCTTTGGTACTTTTGTTGAAGCCATCCATTTATTTTAATTATAATGTTTTTCATGAAACGTAACATATATATTTTTTCAATAGATATATTAAACAGCTTTTAAATTTCCTTATGTTTTTATTCACAATGCTTCCTGTAATTATATTTATTAGGTACTGTCTGTAATGTTGTGATTCTCCTTGTAGCTGGTTGGCTTGTTTCATGGCTTTTCATCAGTTTTTTCATAAAGAAATGCCAGAATTTGGGTGAACTAATCCTTTAATTGAAAAGAAAATGCAAATCAGTCAAACAGAATTGTAATTGTAAAATAATATGCAATTTGTTACTATTTTTCCTTTATAATTTTTTAATTCTGATGTCAGCCACAGAGTTTTGTTTCGTCAGGAAATACAGCATGTGGCACTTATGCTCTGAAAGAAAGTACAAATAACCTCTATAAAGGACAAAAATATTTGACTAGTCCCAGGATATGAATTAATACATTTTTAAATGAACTAATACATAGTAAGACAGCACAAACCAGGGACCTGTCCACCAGCTTTCATTCAATAATATCAATATTCTGCCCTTATGTTTCTTCGTACATGCAAAGACACAAAAAATTGTGTTCTTCTCATCATTTTTCCGTCCTTAGATTTCATCTATTAAAATGATTCTCAGCAGAAATAATATTGAATACTTTATTTGCTTAGATCTTTCAGGGCAAAAACCTAATTTCAACAGCACGGAAGTCACAATTATTACATTACCTTTTAATTGAAAATGTAAACTTGTAGTTGTGTATTATCCAAAAGGATATAGTGCATTAGAGCCATTACAGATCATTCAGTAGCAGTTTAAGAGCCTTTTAAATACAGTTCCTACCTAGAGTGAACATTCATATAATTCTGTCAGTCATGCTTCTCGTGTATAAAAAGTAGCCACAATTTATCTGACATCCCTTCTTCGTTAAACTCCCTGAATTCTCTTCAGTTATGTGCCAAGGGGAACTTTGAGCTACTGTTACAGTAGATCCTACTTTATTGTCAGATGACATATGTTGACTTTGTATTGTATGTCTTTTAGACATCATATGAACTAATGGACATTTCATTACATTGGTTTCCACCCCAGAGAGCACACATAGGTGTAAATGAGGCTGCTCTCCTCTCTCTGAACCTGCTCTTTATAGTTGCTTCTACTGTGAATGCATTAAACTGTGAATGATGAGCAGGTGCGTGTAGCCTTTTCACAAAGCCTCTGTGTTTTTGATCAGAAGAGGGTTCTTTGCTGAAGAGGGTTGCTACTAAGAACCACTGAATAACCTTTAACAGTGTGTGGTCATATTAGAGCTTATTCAGTTACGTTAGTCACCCACACACACACTGAATTGTGCCATTCAAAGCTAGGTCCTCATGAGTATGGGTCATGCCTTATTTAGCATTTATATTGCAGTAGAATGTGATAGCCCTGCATAATTCTTCTGAGACTTCCTGTCTGAGAGGGCACTGTTATCCTACACTGCTGGCTTGGCACATTCCCTGCTGCAAAGGATTTCATTTATTCAATAGGAATAAAATAAATAATGCAATTTAACTAAAGCCATTTCTTACAGTATTTTTTGCATTCAGCTTTGTATGTTTTCATGCTGCAATGCATTACCCACAGTCCTTCTCACTTTTGTATGCTTCCTTTGCTGTATCTGAAACATTTAGTAAATTGTGGTTTCATCCCAAGGCTTATAAGCTGTATTTGGGTATGCCATATTGAAAATGTATCCATAAAAATAGCAATAACAAATACAGATCCTTAGTTGATGTACATTTAGTTACAAATATTGCCACATGAATTGTTCATAAGGCTTCAATCTGCAAAGCATTATATTTTTATTACTGTTGTATTGAAGCGTCAAATTTAGACGATGTTTGTGGGTTTTGTTTGGGAGTGATGAACACTATAGGCTCATGACTGTGCTTATTGTCAGTCAGATAAGGAAATGTTTGGAAAAGAGTGACCTATGACTCTCTATGTCTATTATTCTTTGCGCTTTGCTTCGCTAATGAACATATGCTGTCATGTTGCCTTGCAGGCCTCTCTGTATGATTAATGAGCTGCGTTTATTAACACACAGCTCCACCAATCAGCACATAGTTCTGTGTACCAGTCATTTTAAAGAACACAATCGTGTCAGAGGCTGTATAAATGCTGTTAGTACAGAAATCAGGTGATGAATGACACATAATGACAGTCTGTTGTTCATACATTCAAAATTCACTGGCTTTAACATCTGGCTCAATTATTCTCTTCTTTTCAAACTAGCACACATAATCATCTGGACTTACTTTTTAATGAAACTGGAATTATTCACACTTGTGCCTCTGTATCTTGTATCTAAATTCTGTGAAAATGAAATCTGTCGATACAGATCCTCTTTCTGTTATGAGCAGATTAAATGTTACAGTTTCACTTTGGCAGAGACAGAAGAGAGAGGAGGACACACACACACAAACACAGAAAGAGGTATTTATAGCTCTTGTGCATTTGGTAGGTATGATGTTTGGAGTCTCTGCTCAGGGGAACAGAGACACAGACTGCACTGCTGTACTGTTAACCCACAGCAATATAGCAGAAACTAACCCTATCAGCACTGGTCGTTATTATTATGTTTACCAAGAGTGTAAAATGCTTTATGTGATCGCGAATGCTTTTGACACTCTGCAAAAAGAACAATTCCACAGGTTTGTTTAAGGAAAAACTTGACGTGTTTTATTCCTGCCAGATCGTAAACACACATACACGTCCTGGCAGACTACAAACCTTGTCTCATCACTATGAGTAGAATTAGAGAAGCACTGAACAGATGAGTGTTAGAGCTCTGTAAAGAGATACAGATAGTCATTCTGAACCCATGAGCTCAACAGTCAGATGGGATTGTGTTAACATGACTGGCCTCGTCTTTAGTTGACAACAGGCCACATTCATTCTAGTCTCAGCTTCTAACAACATGCATACTGACCAGCATAGAGGAGGTGAAATTATGAGTTTGGGTGCATATTTCTTGTATAAAGATGTAACTTGTTACCTCAAGGAGCTGTTTCTATCTGATCTAACCCTTGAATTCTGTTTTGTTGGTATATCGTAATGTATTTAGTGATAACAATAATTTGACTGTATCAGGATCAGGATTTTTACAATTCTACATTTCAGTTTCGATGCTACAGCAATAAATGCTAGCAAAACCAATATAAAATATGGAAAAGGTACAAATTAAACATACAACAATATCCACATGAAGAATATTTTTAGGTAAAACATAATTTTTTGACAATGAATTCTTAATTGAAGCGTCATAATTTAGTCTTCCAGTCAAATGTTAGACTTCTCTCTGGTGACGTATGCTTGAATTACTCAGATCATTTAGTCTGCATTTAGTTGCATAAGGTCACTTTATGCTTCTGCCCAATTATGAGATGTAGTGTCAGCCTCAAAAGAATTTACACTAGACATACAAGACACACAGTGAGTAAATGACAGAACTTTCTTGGGGTTGTGAATAATTGAGTAGTTATAGACATTCATTCTCACTCAGAAAAACAAGTAAAACAACTCACAAAGAGGTCACAAGATTTGAAGCCTGATCTTTTTTGTTAAAAGTAGGCAAAAGCAGCTCATAATGTTGACCATCAATTGTATGAGTGTGTTACAGTGTTTTCTGTCTCTCCTGCTGCGCAGTAATAACCAACCTTTCACACACTCCTCAAAGACCAATCAGTCTCAGCGCTTTAACCTATGTGTGTGTGTGTGTGTGTGTGTGTGTGTGTGTGTGTGTGTGTTTGCATTGGATGGCTGCTCTGGGAAATTGAGATTGCAGACAATGAATTATTCAGCCAGACAGTTTCCTCGCCATATACATTCAGGTTATGCTCATAAATGTAATGTATACCTTTTCACATACCTTTTCGCCAAGCAGCAAATCGGCACGCACACACATAATAATGGGGAACACAGTTAAATGGATTGTTTAAGAAAGCATCATTCAGGAAAAATGTCACCGGTTCCATAAACAAAAAAAACAAAAAAATAGACCGAATGGAGTTTATGAATGCTCTTTTCTGTATTGTTTTTAAAAGGCATTATGGGTAAATGGGAGTGTGTGTGTGCATGTTTATGTGGTTTAAAGGAAATAATTTTGTGTAACGACATGGGTATGATATTATGAGAGTGATTTATAAGGACATTTTCAGTGTCCCCGTAATTCAAAAGGCTTAAAACACATACTAAATGCACATACTTTCCTGTAAGGGGTAGGTTGAGGTATAGGGTCAGTGTAGGGCAATCTGTACAGTATAAAAACCGTTACGCCTATGGAGAGTCCCCATAAATCACAAAAACCAACATGTATGTGTGTGTGTGTGTGCTGGTCTGTTGGTGCGTATGGATTACTCTGTTTAAAGAAGTCTCCACAGGCTCTGTAGGTTTAATTATTGATAGTGGAAATAGAATCTAATGAAATTTCCATCGTCTTGAAACAAGAACTTGAACTAAACACATTCTGTATGTTCATATACATAAGAAAGTATACATATAGAGTGCTTCAGTGCATTTAATTAACATTCATTCTGTAGAATGCAGAAAGATCATCCCCTTCAAAATTAGAAAGCATGTGACCTTCAGATAGGACATGGAAATATTGTTTTGAAAATAAATGTGAATCATGTGATTTGTCAGCTATTATTTATTAGAGTTTCTGCTTAGAGTGGAGTTGGTTTTCCACCCAACGTTTTTAGAAAAGAAAGCTCAAACTTTAAGGGAGTGTGTACAGTACATCTCAAGCAACAGTGGAAATGAACACACAGACAGTAAAACTAAGGATTGTGTCTCCTATAAGTGAAGGGGACAACCAATGTGGCAGAGCTGCATACAGTAGCACTTCCCCTGCTCAGGACAATTACACAGTTTATATGTGGAAAACGCTATTGCAACCTGAGCGGTGTTTACAGAAAGCTGAATTTCTTTTAGTCTCATGATGTGATGGTGGCTTGATCGATGCAGTTGCTGCTCGGGAAACTTGTCAGAGTTTGAAAAAAAAAACAGCATGATCAAACCCATAAAAAAGCTGCAAAAATTACTACATCAAGAGTGCTGGTTTCACATGGCAGTACAGTTTCAGCAAAGAGAAAAAAAGAATTCCTTTGAGAAACATTTATTCTCTAGCTAAACAACAGTGTGGCTCTGATCACTGTTAATGTTCAGCTTGGAAAGTACTGTAAATATGTCCAATTTTCTTACAAAACTTGTACCAATATGATGGCAACCATAAACACATCAGTGAGTAAATTGGTCTCATTCACTAATAATTGCAGATTATTCATATTTATTCACAAAGGAAAACGTCTCACTAAAACATTGTCTATTTCATAACACACGTATACAGTACATACACACAAATTTGTTCTTAACCTTATTGTAATGCCAATGAATTTGTAGTATTTGTAGTAAGACCTACCATAATTCACATTAAACACATCCAAAATAAAAACCCATATGTTTTTTTAGTTCCTGATGTTTTTTAGTCATTTTAACATTTATTTTAGTACACAAGTTATTGATGAATCATGATTTGTTCATGAAAATGTTTGTATGCAGATATCACACACACGTGTTTCTATATGACAAGATAAAACTGTTAAACTTTTATGTGGTAGTGAATAAACTGGTATTATTTAATTCAAATATCTTATCTAACACGGCTGAATCAATCTGATAATAGTGGGTTACAATCCATAACAAATCTGACTGTTGTTACAAGACAAGGTCAGATCAGGTAGAAATAGCGCACAGTATCTTGATAACAAAGGAGCAATGTAGGCATTGCTGCTTACTTGGTTTAACCCACAAAATGACTTTTGTTAATGTAACCTTAACCTAGTTTGTCAGGTGTATAAAATGAAAAACGTTTTGGACCAAAAAACCTCACACATTTTTAGGCTACCTGAAAATAAGTCTGCTTACAGTGGAGGTACTGGTGATATTGAGCGCAAATAAATCCAGATAAATTCAGGTCTGTTATTTTTATACCAGTTGGCAATGGCAGGTTTAATATGGCTGAACTGTTCAATAGTTTAAATTCATTAATGCTGAAATCTCAATGTGCCCTGTTAACCTCTCAGTGTATCTTGCTAGTTTGACTGTGGTTTCTCCTGCTTTACACACTCAAGACAAGTATCAGATCACATTTCCTTTAAGACGTCATCAGATTCATTCTTTATTTATGGAGGTCGTGGTAATGAGTCGATTTTAAAGTACCTCTGTAAGTCCACATTGCACAAATATGTGTATGTTTGTTTATTGGTGTCTATATATACAACCAAATACTCAAAACATATACCCTTCACTTCAAACTAGAAATAATTGTCCTGTGTGTCCTATTGATTTTTTTGTTAGTCAATAAAAATCTCTTTGCATGATGTAGAACATTAAAAAGATCCCTTTTTGGACATTCATCATAGAAAATCAGTTTATATATAAGTTTAAATAATAAAATACTGTACACTAAAAATATTTAATTATTCTAAAAATATATATAAATAAAAATTTGCTGGAGGTTTTTCATCTGCCCCTCTTGACTACTTAATTCATTTAAAGCGGCACCACAGCACCATGAAATTCAAGCGTTTAAAGCACTTATTTAGTTCCATAGGGCTAATCTCTTAAGCTTCTCTTGTCCTTTCACTCTCCACACACACACACACACAAACAAACAAGAATTTCCCCGATGGTTTCCTCAATTTGCCTCTCACCTAGGTTAATGCCAAACATAACCAACCAGGACTGTTTGAGATTAAAACTGACAGGTTGTTGCACTCCGCAAACATTTTCTGCTGTAAAACGAATATTTATGCTCAGTCATGCAATAAATTCTTTTCCACACAGAGCTAAGCCAATATCCAAAGATTCCAAATGGCTTCATAAGCTCTTGAAGATACCACTCTAGGCTAGTTTATTAAACATTTTCTTCATTGTAGTGTACTTTCTGTAGATTACTTTTAGACGCCAAAATCGCATACCTTTTATGATAATATAGTATAAAACATGAGTAGAAACTTGGTGCTTGTAGTCTTTATTGTTATTTTACAGTACTTTTTTCTGTCACTCTTAGATCTTATTATAAAGATGTGTGAACAAAACAGTTTTCAGTTTTCTGAAGAGGAAGTGGTTTCAAAGTGTGGAGGTAGAACTTCTGCTATAGTGCGTGAAACATCTGTCCGTCACCAAGTTTCTGACATGGTAAAATCTAAAAACAATCTACTGGAGCTTAAAATGCTTTTCTTGCCGATTTTTCCTCATGGCCTAAAGTGATCGTGCAGCGTCTCTCTCCCTGTCTCAGGATGTATTGCGTTATGTGGTAATATTGACAGTGATGTAGTGGAGGGTCATAGCCTGCTTACTCTGGGTATACCTGCCTCTCGTATTCCATTCGTCAACTGCCGAAAGAGAGGAATAGATTACATTAAATTCATTATTAAGCTTTATCGGTATCATTCATTCTAAAATTTTTCAGTCGTGGCTACTAATTAGTCCGTACAGTCTTCCAGCTGTGTGAAACCCCCCCACAAAATAACACCTGGTCACCTAGATGCTGCATTACTGCACAAAACCCATACAGACCACATTCATACAGACTTTATTTAAGAGGTTTTAGAGATTAGAGAATGATTTGGGATAGATTTATTTTCTTTTTGATTAGTTAACAAGGTAGA
The DNA here is from genome assembly GCA_032357475.1 of Enteromius thamalakanensis. Lineage (NCBI taxonomy): Eukaryota > Metazoa > Chordata > Actinopteri > Cypriniformes > Cyprinidae > Enteromius > Enteromius thamalakanensis. Next base: position 4,254,648 of record JAUCMT010000114.1, read on the forward strand.
ACAATTGGCGCCAAGGCAACAACAGTTCCCACAACCCACTGAATGGACTTAGTGTCTATCCTTCACAGCCCCATTTTATTCCATTTTAATGAAATACTGTATGTAGCCTGGGCCCGCCCATACTTCCTTTGATGCTACATCGTTTCACAAGCAAAGTAAGTCTGGCCAAGCTGCCTTTTTAGAGCATTTCAGTTCCCAAAAAAATGGGAACCAATGAGAAACGAGCCGGGTTGTAAGGTAGCTTGGCCAGACTAAGCTCCTATGAGCTTAATAGTCACAGAAGCCAGGCTATGAAATATGATGTCTGCAATGATTAATCGTGAAGAAATATTACTTTCATCGGCACAGCTTTAAGTTTTTTTTTGTTTTCTTAAAACGGCACTTACTGACAGAGGCTAAACAAATTTTATTCAAACTCTGAAACTCTGATGTTCTGGACTGAGTTTCTGTTAATTTTCTATCAGTTATCGCACTCCGTTTCTTTTTTTAAATATCAGCATTGTTGATCTAAGTCACAAGTTGACAGCAGTATTTTTTTTATGCCACCTTCAAATATAATGGTTCTATTGTGAGACACTCAATTATGTATTAACAAAAGTTATAAAAGCATGAAATAATACCTGAAAACTATTTACTATTTGCCCTTTAAATCATTATTAAAGTATACTGTTGTAAACCTAAAGGAAAACTTAAACTTACTGAAAGGATAGCAATACAATACAGTTTTGTTATGCTTAAAATTCTGCAGACTTTCCAGGAACTTGAAATGTGCAAAACATTGTGTCACTGTACACAATATAAACTGATTGGATTTCACTCATCATTAATTTTGAAGCAAATGTATACAGTAGTTTCTGTGATTTACCTTTGCACAGAAATTCAAAAAACCCTCAGAGATTATATATATAACCATGATGTTCTTTGAACTGTCCTTGTAGCTGCCATAATTATGATAATGTTTTTTTTTCTGAGCTCTTTAAGTACTGTTTGCTGATGTTAGTTCCAGGTGTGTGTGAGTGATTGTACGTGATGTTCTGCAGGTGGTGATTGCAGAAGCTCTGTGGTGTGTGTGTGTGTGTGTGTGTGTGTGTGCAGAGGCTGCTAATAATATCTCAGATTGACAGAGAAACACTGGGCACACAAGACGAAAGCTTGGATTTATTTATAGATCACATGGCCAAATAAAGCAGACAAACAAATGCTACTTCTTTCTTCTGTGTGTCTTTCTAATTGATTCGTGATCGTTCAAACAAGTTCATTCTAAATTGAGCTGATTCTACAGGCCTGCAGGCCGAAATAATCGAACAGGGAGTTCTTGTCGTGCTAAACTCTGCACTGCTCTCAGATTGTTGTTGAGATAATTCTCAATAAACTGACAAGAGTAGCCATCAAAACAGATAAACGCGTCGTGCTGAAAGGGCGATCACACTGACAGCAGTTTGCAGAGACCTGAAGTTGCAGTTTCCATCTACATGAGTGACAGTACTGGTGATGCGACACATTTAAATATTTCATTTATAGTGTATAGTAGGGATGTGCTTCTCATAACTGAAGCTGATGCATAGCCAAAGATACAATACATTTGATTCCATGCCATGCAATAAGATTCACCCCTCTTTAGATACAGTGTGATTCGATGCTATATGATGCAAATAAATATGATTGCTTTTATTTCTTTACTTTAGACAGACAGCAAATCTTAAAAGAAATCATATGTCTTCTGACTTATAACCCAAGGCCTGTTTCTTAAAACAAGTTCACCAAATAAGCCAGGCTTATTTCATTTAGTCTGACTCATTTTTTTTTAAATGTTTTGGTTCCATGAAGCAAATTTAACATAGATTAACCTCAGTCACTGTGGCAACACATGCAGGGGAACTACCCTGGGGCCTGTTCCATAAAACATGATTAGAGTATAAGCCAGGCTCATTTCAGTTAGTCTGACTTATTACCAGTTAATTTGTATCAAAATAAGTCAGACTATCTGCCATAAACCTGGCTTATTTGGTAAACTTGTTTTATGGAACAGGCCCCTGGTCTGGGGCAGACTAACTGTCAGGTTAAGCTGAGCTCCTTTAACACTGACCAATAGGAATGGAATGATATTACTGCTGACTCTCTCACAGACTCAGAGCCTTTCACTTTGGTTTTGATGACAGCTGTACCTTTTACAGTATAGTTTGCAGAACATTACAATCAAAATGAGTATTTAAATCATTAAAATCACTTTTATGGTCATGAAAAAATAAAAAAGAAAGACTACATTTTAGCTGCTATAGGAAACACACATTAACTCATTTAAGTTTAGTAATTAGGACTAAATTAGCTTTTACTATATTTCATTTAAAATAGTCATTTCACAGTTATTGCTGTCATAAAAATATACTTGTGTATAAGGTTAAAATTCTACAAAAAGCTCATTTAATGTAAAACAAAAAAGCAATTATTTTTAGCACTTATGCATTTATAAACCTTTATGCCGATGCACCGAGCAAATTGGTGAATCTTCAGATACCTAATCTAGGGTATACAATATTACATAGAAGTCTTTTTCACATTTTCTTTAAATGGCATATGCAAACCTAAAACCCTTTACCAAATATTTTGGATGTGACTAAATACAGTTTAGAATGTTAATTTGTTATTTACTAGCAATAACATAAAATAAAAGGTCATTAGAGTCTAAGATGAAAATTAGGCAGTGTTTTACCTACCTTCAAAGCATCCTAGGTGTATGTGACTTTTTTTCTTTCAAATGAATTTAATCAGAGTTATATTAAAATATATTTAGGCCCCTCCAAGCCTTTTCTATGGGTCTAAATGGATGTTTGCTGTATACAGTTCAGAAGATGTTAAATAAAGTACACGCATACATAGTAAACATCCCTCACATGGATGTTCCAAGGTAAAACATCCCTCCAGGGATTGAATAAAGGCCTCCTGTAGCGAATCAATGCATTTTTGTAAGATAAATAACTGTCTCTGAGTCTGGAGTTTATGTAGAAGCATTTGTACTCTTGTTTAGTAACTCCACTGCCAGTGACACATTCATACTCTCAGTCAGTTGCTCATACAGTATGAATGCACTGGAAAATGTTATGATTATAGTTATGACAATGATGAGGATAATTGTGTCTTTAGAGATGGAGGCCAATGGTGAATTACAGTAGCAAGTCTAATAATTCTTGTGCCCCAATAATAATTAACTCAAATCCACAGGTTTCTATATAATGTAGTGACAAATCAGAATCACAGGTGTATTGTGCTTTTCCTCAAGGGTCGTCGCCCTATAGTTACCATGGCGACCCTCGTCTTTGCCTGTCAGAAATGAATCCTGAACCTGTCAATCTGAATGAGTGTCAAAATCTCAACTACATGTTTGTTTGTTTGTTTGTTTGTGTGATAGCAAATAAAGTAGCTAATGCAACCTGCTCTCCTCAACCTTTGTGTATTTATCAGTACGTTATGCTAATTAAGCTAATTTGCACGAAGAATCGCATGAATCAGAGATCAACAGTTGGATTAGTTTTGCTATCTAAACCAAAAGATAAAGAATAAATCATTTTTTGTCCACAGGATCAGACTTCCTATGTGCGACACACATCATTCCGGTGAAGAACGAAGAGGGTGTTGTCATGATGTTCATCTTGAGTTTCGATTATGTGCTGAAAGAGGGCAGTATGGATTCATTAGACAGACTCAACCACACCTCGCCAGCCAGACAAGAACAAAGTGAGCCTCTTCCTTTACTACTTTCTTTATTTCAGTCATTATCTCTCTTTTTTCATTTCCATCAGTGCGATCCATTCCCAGCATCTGCTTTAATTGCTTACTGCCTGTCTGCCTGATGAGGGAGAGGAAGAGAACATTTCAATCAAATGGAGCATGGTGGCCGAGAAGGAATAGATAGAGAGATGTGCAGAAAGAAATATGGAGAAGCCAGAGGAAGAGACAGAAAGGTTTTATTTGCTCCAGTTGCTCTAGCTCACCAGCACACACTGTCAAGACCAAACCCAGTCAGCCAGAAAGGAAATGAAGTGGGGGAAAATAATTTATGTGACACAGTGTTACAATTATTTGGATCCCTGAGGCCAGGTGCTGAACGGCGCTTCATTTATAGGATCCCGTTCAGGAAAACTGCGCACACTAAACCATCTAATACAAACAGAGTGTGTGGGTGCGTGTTTTCACTTACTATAATTATGACAAATGTTCACAGAGACCTGTAAGCAATAAAACTGCTGCATTGCATTTTCTGCAAAATATGCTACTGCATCAGTTTACACATGTAAACACACATACACACACCCTGCCTGATGTCCTCTTTCTCTGTATTGGAAAGTCACATCTGAACTATGAAATCCAATTAATATCCAATGCTAATACCGTCTCTGTGGTATCATAGCAACAGGGAATGTTTTGAAAAGGACATCTGCGTTTATTCATACTGTATGTGTGTGAGTAAGAGGCACTGTTCAGTCAGGGCTGCTATAAACCGATGATTTGCTATGGCAGTGCAGTCAGTGCTATGCTGAGACATACAACATGATGCTTAAAAAAAAAAAGTCCAGCTGGGATGAATATAGATTTCCTAGATCTTGCTTCCTCTGAGAGCAAGACTGAGGGCTAAGTACATAGGAAGTGCATTGAACCAGGAAAGAAGAGACGAACAAGCTTGTAAAATGTATAAGCTTTTTCATCCTGTCAATGATTTATTAGTTTTTACTCTGATCAAAAATGGAAGGAAATCCCCCTCCTAAAATGCTTCTTTTGTGGGGTGTCTCATTAGGTTGTTTTGATGACAGAGTGATATAAATAGCCCAGTTTGAAGAGACTTTTAATTAATGCTGGCGTGGTACTGGAACCCCAGGGAAGAGAGAGACAGAGAGAAAGAGAGAATTCACACTGCAAAGATTTAAAAATAAATAAATAAAGATTCTAAATGTAAAATTAAAATTAGATAATGTACATGATCTGAGGAAATGAATTGAAATGAATGTTATAATGGTTTCTTTCTGATGTAAGGCAGATTAATACATTTAAACAGCATGTTTATACTATTTATTAGGGATGTAATGGTATTAAAATTTCACGGTACGGTAATACCTCGGTATGAATGGCACGGTACGGTATTTATTGAATCATTTACATAAAAAACAA
>JAUCMT010000114.1:4267816-4283005 GCA_032357475.1 Enteromius thamalakanensis
TGTAAATCATCATAAATAAAGTTCAAATGTATGTCTTTAAATGCAATGACAAATGAATGCTCAGCAATAAACAGAATCCAGTGGAATTTTTCCTGAATTGAAATCCACTTCCTGTAATTTTAATTCTGTTTCCTTTAATTGTTGTTTAATTCCAAATCCATTTCCTTCTTTGAATTGGAATTGTTGAGTTCATTCCTAGTTGACCCCAACCCTGCTGTATACGTAAGTTTCTTTCTTGTTGACCACAAAAGAAGGTATTTTGAAGAATTACGAAGAACAGTTATTGGTCCATTGACTTCCATAGTAGAAAAAAAATACTATGGAAGTCAATGGGGAATATCAACTATTTGATTACCAGAATTTTTTAAAAATATCTACTTTTATGTTCAACACAAGTAAGAAAATGACAAAAAATCTATTTTTGGGTGAACTCAATTTAGCTGAACTTGATTTTCTCTATGTTTTGGACTGTTCCTATTGTCATGAATTATTTTGATGATGCTTTTCTGCTATGAAGTCTTTAGAATGGTCTGTAAATTCTTTAGAAGTCAGTTTGTACTGTATGTTCCACAGTAGAAAGCCAGTCTGTTCCCATTCTAAGGTTGCTACAGTAAATAAAGTTAAATGCTTTGCCTAATGTGATGATGTCTTGTGTGTTGCAGGGAGCCACAGCTTCTCAGAGGAACCTATACACAGCCGTGAGTGACTCAGACACAGAAGATCCTGACGTCAGAACCAAACCCTGCTTCAATAGGAACCGCTCCGCAGGTCAGGAGCTTCTCCCATTCTGCTCACATCCGTAGTCCTCTCTTCTTCTCCACTGTTCTCTCCTTTTTTGGTCCCTCCTTTGTTTCCCTTCCCCCGTCACCCCCCCTCCTCTTTCCACCATCTCTTTTTCTCTCCCGCTGGGTTTCAAGCTGTTGCCATGGTGATTGTTGGCCACAGACAGATGTTTGTTATTGTGTGGTTGCAACGTGCCAGATTTCACCTGAACGGTCAAGAGCCGTTTTATCCCCCCGTCCCTGTGTAACCTGCTGTTTGGATTATTCATCCCGGCCAAATCTCTTACACACTTGCTGGCACATTCCTCCCTATCTTTTTCATTGTTCAAGGTGCAATCTAGAGAGTGACCGTGAGAACTGTGTGTAATTCTGCAAGGACTTTGTGTTCCCGCAGGTTCTCCGAGCAGACCGAGTGAGACAAACCCAGAAAGGGGGAGAGATCAAGAGGTTTGCTCATTCCCGGGAGAAGAGGAGGAGGAAGAGGAGGAAGAAGAGGGTGAGGAAGAAACAGCGAGGCCTTTGAGTCAATCCATTCCTGTGAACCTGAAAGCCATCCCTGACACGTACTCTAAAGCCTGCCTTGAAAACAATCTGTTTCAAACAGGTAGAAGATACAGTAATCATATCAAAATGTTCGTAATGCTTTAAATACAAATTATAATTAATTCAAATTATGCTCGTTTTACATTACGTTATTTAATCGTGATCATTTCTCTTTTCCGTTTTGTGGTGTACATCTGAATGAAACAGATTAATGGAAAAGTAACGTGGTTATTCATGTTTTGCTGATTGGATGGAAACCTGGGCTGCGTTCCAGTCCATTTTTTTATGCCCTTCACTCGCAAACTTCCCTCTGTCTCATTTACGTCATTGATTACATTGCATGAGTGTCTACTACAGACAGGAGACCTTGAAATGGACTGAACTGGAACGTCCTAAGCCTTTGAATCCACTTTATAGAGTTCCTTATGTATAAAGATATTATTTAGGCTATTATAAATGTTTAAAAACAAATTAGGTATTAAAGAGTTGTTTGGGGTGGGGATAAATTAAACATGATTTATGATGACGTCATGATCATGTTGCATTGTTATATATGGAGTGGCCTGAAGTGTTCATATAAAGAAGATCATATCAAGGGATCAAGGGTATGTCCATATAAAATTTCCTTGTCCACTTAATGAAGTGGAACGCCGAGGGAAAGTGCTTAAGGAAGTTTGTGAATGCGTGATGAAATTATTGAACCAAAGAGTATGGATTACATTACATTACATTTTATATTGTAACTATAATAAAAGCAAAGATTGTTTTACTTTTTTTAAATCCAGATTTATTTTGTGAAGTGCTTTTTACAATTATAATTCCACTAGAGCATGTTTTACATTTTGTGTTTGTGTGTGCGTGTGTGTGTGTGTGTGCGTGTGTGTGTGTGTGTGTGTGTGTTTTAAACATATACAAAGTTCTGGCATGAAACTCTAGATGGCGCAGTCCAAAATATCTAGCAAAATCTAACATAATTACATCATTATTATACAGCACAGCTGTTCAAAGAGGTCGGTGCTCAGCATTCAAATATATGATTAGTGTTTTCTATAGCAGGGGCAGAGTGCTTCAGAGACCCTCCACCTTCCCCAGCTCCACCTTTATAGATCTGCTACGGATAGGGGTGTAACGGATCACAAAAGTCACTGTTCGGATCATATGATTAGCAGACCAGATAGGTATTTCTAGGTTGCCATGTCTTTAAGACATGACACACATTTGGTTTCTTTCTTCAGCTGTATACATTATCTTAAGACATGGGCATAACCTACTGTGTTTACTACAAAACTTGCCAAAATGAGTATTTCCATGAAACTTTGTGTTTATGTATCTATCTGTTGAGGCGCTGAAACATGGTGTCTGAACCACACCGCTCTCTCTCTTTTTTTCTCTCTCTGGGCACAGCGAAAAACAACATGCGAGTCCCAATTTGACTTCTCCTTTATCTGAATGGTCTGAAATTGCTTTAACGTGTGAATCGGCAAAACAAAACTTGTGCAAATGATAAGTTCGACTATCATAAAGTGAAAGTTAGCGGTTAATCCGCAAATCACATGCGTTCCGAACCATAAGGACTGCTCTGTCTGGATCAAGAATCATCTACGATCTGTTGCTTCATGTAACACCTGTTATTTCATGTACTGTATGTTATATGGGCAGCAGTGGTGTTTCTTACATGCTCAACAGCAGCATGTTGTGGATTTATCGGCAGTAGCAAGTCTCTGTACGGTGTAGTCTATATTTAAAATGTATTGTATAAGTCCTTGTAGAAAGTATTGCCATAGTATTGAAGTATCAGATTTAGTATATAAAGTGTATTTATAATGAACTAAAGGAAAACAAATGGGCTGCAATTATTTGTGACTTTGTACTGTAAAGAAGAGGTTTTGATTGTGTGAACAATGGCTGCTGATATAATTACACAGCCAGGGAGCTTTTCTTCCTTTTTTTTTACTTCTCTCATCTCTAAATATTACACGGCGACACAAGAGCGTATGATAAGATTGAGCTTGGTGTTGTTGAGGCAAACACATGCAAACATTTTTTCCTGGGCTTCTGTGTATTGCAGCTGTTATATTAGGGCACACTGGTGCAGTGTTGAGAGAATTAATGATGAGTGTGTGTGTGAGATATATTTCATTTGTCTTGTACAGTGCCATATGTTTTGTTATAGTGTGTATGCATATATAAATGTGTGTGTGCAGTACAATTGACAACATACAAACCTAATTCATCTTACATATGTTTATGAATTATTGGGTTTGTATGTTTGTGTGTGTCTGATTAATTGCTCTGGGACTTTGTGTTTCTCTAGATGTGTGTGTTGAAGAATGGCCTTGTGGGAATGCAGATGACTCAGCGAAATCTCAGGACAGAGAAGGAGGAGATGACTGTGAAAGTGACATCACATTCGGCGAAATGGAGCAAAGACTGGATCTACTGCAGGAACACCTAAACAGGTGAGAGCGCGCGAGAGAAAGTAGGTCACATGAAAGAGGAAATTAAGAGGAAATGAGTTAAATCCTCAACTTTAATGTGCAGAACATTTTGTGCTGTCGAACAAATGGTGCCTGCCGCCACCTGCTGGTCAGAGACTGTGTTGTATCATTACATTGTTATGCTTGTGTGTGTTTGTAGGCTGGAAGAGCAGATGACATCAGATATCCAGGCTATTTTACAGTTGCTCCAGAGGCAGAGCACTCTGGGACCTCCGGCGTACAGCACTGTGGCTGTCAGTCCAGAATACCCTAAACCCATCCAGCCCGTCACTGCCATGCAGACACAGGTGATATAAAGACACACCATCAGTTCACTGTGCTGTGCAACATATAATTGGTTGCCAGATTGGAGCCCATTTTGGGTGTCTTTGCAATAGTACATTCAGAAGGCAGAATATAGCAGTATGTTTCATCTGTTTTCATCTTTGCAGAGTCCTGATTTAGAGAACGCCTGCAAAGCCAAAGACTCCAACGCCTGCAGTTACCAGGGAGATGACCTCTGACGTCAGCACGCCGCTCCATTGGGGACGGAGGGGAGAGAGTGGGAGGCTGGTCTCAACAGGCCCTCCTCTGATCCTGGCCGTCCAAGGGAGTAACTTAAGGTCAAAGGTTACAGTTTTCGAGAAACAAAATCCAATAACAACAGAATTGTGTTTAATTATGAGGTTTGGGTTGTAATATTCCGAATTTTTTTAATCAAAATGCCTCGTAGAGGAGTCGCACTTCTGTATGCTTTCATGTAACTATGCATAGACAGAACAAAATCTACAGTAAGCTCAACCTCCTCCCTTCAAAACAACCGCAGCTACAGCGAGACTCAGGGTAGAGAAAACGAAACCGAAGAGTCATATGCAAAGAACTGAAAACGACCTTCTATATCCCTCATAGTTAGAAGTCAAAAGCATTGATGCAGTCTAAAGGTTGTTCATTTTGTAAATATATAAATGAGATGGCGGTCGTACTAGCCATATAATTGAAAGATGCATGCTGGGGGTAAAAAATGCAGTGTTTATTTTTTGCATGTTTCTTAAAAAAAAACACTTGCATTGATAATCAAGTGACACGAGCTTGGTTTTTTGTCCTTATATAAATTTCAAATAAGTGATATATGTATTTACTTAACTCTAAATTTCCTGGTATTCAGGAAGAATCTTTTACTTGAACTGAACTCTGCAAAGCAAAGCCTCTTCATCGAACTGTCATCATCTCAAAATACCACATTATTCTGTCCGTATCAGATTTCCACCGGACAGTGACATTCAGAATCAACACGCTGTCCCGTCAGAGCCAACTAAGCATTGTAACAGTATTGCAATATCATGTCTCAGTATTGAATTTGACAAAACTTTGAAGGTCTAAGAACGTGTCAGCATTCTTTTTGCCCTCATGGCGGGTAATTCCAACCATAGATGAACGGCTTGACCACTCCACAAACACCTAGGGACTTTTAAAATACAAAAAAGGGTTATTTTTAACCCTGGTTAGATATCATTTTTAGATTTATGTTTTAATAACTTCTCGTCCATCTGTGGAAATGTTGCCACATACTGTTGTGTTATACCGTATGTTGCTTTTTTGTCCTCGTTTCTTTATGCAATTTACAGGTTCATTTGAGAAGGTTCTTTCATTCTGAAGCTGTAGCAGTGTTTATCTGTAGAAATCTATCTGGAGAATGTGATCTGCAGGTGAAAGCACTAGCTTTTGTAGCAGCAGTCATCTCTGGCCTTCCAGACGATAGATCTACATTAACAGAACCCACAGAATGCACACTTTTATTCTTGCAGTATAACATGGCATTGAGTTCATGTGTAGGAGGACTGCATGTTTAACCAAAGTTAGTTAGTTGAATTAACCGCGTAATCACATTTAATGAGATGCATCGAAACACACAGTCTTCCTAGTGTCGGCTAAAACTACAAAAAAGACAAAAAAAAGCTGAAAAATGTATGCATGTCTTAATTAATAATTTATTCATAGGGCCGCCAGATTTAGAGCTTCTTCGTGAATGGATGAATCTGATTGGTAGGCTAAAATCTGGAGGCGGAGCATCGTGACATATCAGTGTATGCTCATCTCATAGATATGTCGTTGGCTGTCCTGACTGGCTCATGTGACCGCTGTGATCACAGCATGCGTTGACCTAACAGTTTCCTGTGAGACGGTCCAAGTGGTGTCTGGTGTGTGGGACAAGGCCAGGACATGTGCCAGTGCGGGAAGAGAGCAAGAGAAAGATACGATACTATTGCGATCTTTTGCACAAACTCTTTGAAACATCTTGTACAGTGTCACTTTTTAAAACTAGTGCTGTTCGCAAAATTGTTTTTATGCATTTTTTTAAATGTTTGACACTGTATTTTATACAATGCAACACATAACAGCAGGTTAGAATGTTTTCTTCCTTGGATATATTGGTATGTATTATATTTATGCTGTATATTGTGAATATTACAAGAGTTAACGCACAACTGTGTAAATTAATAAAGGACAGAATGCTTAATTTACAATGTTGCACACATTTTATTTATGGAAAAACAGGGGTTCAGCAGGTTTGATAAAGCTAAAGTTGTATATAAAGATGTATATTCCTGTAATATTTTAATGTGTAGCTAATATCTTTTTTGCAGTGAATGTAAGACTAATTAAAGTATTTTTAATTTAAGACCTGCAGAAAATCAGAAAAGCACACACACACACACACATATATATATATATATATATATTTATAAATGGTGAGTGCGATTTCACCAAGGACAAGATATACTCCCATATTTGATTTTGTTGCTCAAAAGGGCTAATAACTGTATTATTTAAATGCATATTACAGATAATATCTTTATCAACAATTCTGATAGTGTTTCTCTGCGTTACACACTAAGCAGCAGAGCGACCCCTGCTAGAACCCATTTTGCAGGCCTCTCTCTGGTCTTCAGGCTGAAGGTCCAGATATATGTGTTAGCACGTAGTTTGGTTTTATAGACGGGGCATTCGTAGGTATTGCGTGTCTCCTGTCGATCGTTTGGGATGGCTCGGACAGCTATAACAGGCATGCAGGGGGTTAGTTCCTTCAAGCGTGCTTCTGTGATGGTCCCACCTTGTATATCCCAGCGTGCACCTGCAGACACAAGCAGTGACTTGAGATTCAAATGCACCCAGACAGCTTAGATAATATTAGAAAGCATTCTGATTGGCTGACAGAAGTGCCCTTTGGATGGATGATACAGACCTTCCATATAAAGGCCATAGATGTAGGCTCCTTCTCTGGCTGGCTGGTTAAACTCCTCTTTGAACTTCTTGGTCACATCCACTGTCAAATTCATCTTGTCCAGTGGCCATTCATTCTTACGTGCTAAACTCTGCATCACAGCTACAAAGACAAATATATATGTTATTGTGAGATTTCCACAAAAATATTAGAAAAACTATTTAAAATATTTTCAACAGCAAATATTGGAGTGGTAGTATGCATATATAAATGTGTTACTGCACCTGTTAGAAAAGACTGAGGGTTAAATAGACCAGAGATCCAGACCACACTAGGCAGAGAGAGATCGTGAGTCCAGCTATCTAACTCTCTACAGCGGAGTAACACATCATTATACCTGATTGGAGACACACAGACATCACATGCATATTTTAATATAGTTTCAGAATTTAGTGAGTTGACAGTGTACAAAAAGGCAGCAAAACTAGGTTATATTTCCATTGAGGATCATTTTCTCAACAAAAATGTGACATATACCATAATATCTTTAATCATTTTATAATAAATGTACAGCTAATATTCAGCTATGCAAACTTGTATGGTTTTTTGTCAAACCAACAGGTGCACCAAGGTTATCATTAACTAAAACTAAAAATAAAGTAAAAATTATTTTATAGTAAAATAAAATAATTGAAGTGAAAAACAAAAATACCAACCTATTTTAAAAATGATTTAATTGTAGTCTATCAGTGCTCACTGCTTACCACAGTCCAAGGCTGTATATGGAGGGGTAGGCCAGTCTGGCCCAGGTGTCTGGAACATTATCAAAAAACAGAGCTGTTTGTATCAGCTCCATCTCTGATGAAATAGCCAGCTCTCCCTGTCGGAGAAAACAAGACTGGTTTACATTCATACTTGTGAAGCCAGGCTTTTAAAGTCTTAGACAAGACCCCTGTGATAAGAAACGTGACCAAGCACGAGTCATAAATTTGAAATCAATAATACGATGCAGCTGATTACAGACTCGCATGGAATAAAACTGAATAACAGCGCACCTTTAGCCCCAGGTCCAGCTCTTTGAGTGAGCGTCTTATTTCATTGAGGAGAATGTTCATACGCTCACACTCCTGGAAACACACCAGAATGTAGGGCGAGCGTTCGGCTGTTTTGGACGTGATGTCGGACATGTTGTACTCCTCTGGTAGTTTTTCCAGGATGTCATCCAAGATCGTCTTCACCTGAAACAGCATAAGCAGTTTATACGATCTGCAGACCTGCAGCCTTTCAAAAGCTCAGAAACAAACAAACAGACCTTCTCTTCGGTGGTCTGTGAGGCTCCTTCGCCCATGTTGGAGTCTCTGGACTGCAGCTCCAAAAGTGTGTGGAAGAGGCTGTCTGATGTTACTGTGAGAAACTCAATCTCTGCGTTTGGATGCAGCCCATAATGCACTGGGCTTTCGTGGGGCAGCATCTCATCTATGTACACATGATAACCCTGGTAATCCAGATTAGAAGGCACAACAAAACCTGGGGCCAGTGACAACTTCCTGTCAAACTAAGAATAAGGAGAAAAGTGTGAAAGGCTGTGTTTGTTTGATGAAATGTGTACCAGGAGCCAAAATACATAGGAATCCAATGTCAAATCTAATATTAACTAATTATTTTAATGTTCTGAACAATAAATATTAGAAAATAAATGTCTAAATACATCTGTTGAAATAAATGAACAATACAACTCTAATACAACTCTAAAAATGCTGAAAGTGAATTTAGGTATCGCAGCATATATAATGTATGTTTAGTCTGAAAAATGTATCTTTAATTTGAAGTTTACTGAAAGTAAGTAAGTAAGCCAAAACTAAAAAATATGGCAAATGCACATGAACATTTAAAATACATTTTAAACAATACGAAAATAAAACAAAAGAAAATTATTAATTATGGCCAATAACCAATATTGTACCAATATATAGTGCGGTCATTTCAAATGCTTGATGTGAACTGCATCACAACATTATGTAAATTATGAAAAATGGCAAGTTATCTTTAAAGGATGGGTCTTAAGTGATAATATATTACTGTTTGTGCTATTATCTAGAACTAGCTTAACCTAAATCTGAAATTATGCGAGTGAACAACTAAATATCCAACATCAGCTGATGAATCCAATATGGACTGAACAATGTCAAATATGCTGGCTTATATTTTATTACAGCATTTGTAGACTTTGTCCAGTTTTTGTGCTACAGTAAATTGTGCACGTGTGTTTGAGTCAGTGTGAGTGTACACCTGGTTAGGTTGCATGTACTCTTCCAGGTAAGTCCTACACAGTCTCCTGTCCCAGTCATCAGTAATGTGACCTCCGTACATGATCTCACCAAACAGGTAACGAAGGTCTTCCCATGGTACCTGGGCAACACATGTTCGTTTACATAGCTCTGTATTACATACACACTCACAGAAAGATGAGTTTGCCTCTAACAGTTAGTTACTGACCTGTGAGTTGGCTTCTAGGTAGTTGTAGAGCACATTCACTGATATGGTGAGATCTCCGGTGTTAAAAGGGTACTTCCTGTTCCAGCCTTGTGGCCCAAACTTCCTCCTTTCAGCCACACAAGCGTGGAAATAGCACAGCGAGAACAGGATGGTCTTGAACTCCTGCTCGCGGGAACACTGGTCCAGAATGTCCTACACAAACACATCTGGATGTATCAGTGTTTCTGAAATGTCTTTCTTGATTACACACAAGTAAAGGTTTATCCCCCAGCTTCACAGACAAAGCTTAAGCTAGTCCCAGACTAAATTGCATGTTAGAGCAGTCTCAGATGAAAATATCTTGGTCTCAGATATCTTAAAACATGTCAGTGTCATTGTTCTGTATTAAGATGCTCACCTGAATTATTTTCTTATAAGGCATTTTTGTAAAAAATTTCTTAAATATCTTAATTAAACTAATGCCTAGTCCTGGCTTAAGCTAAGCCCTGTTTGTGAAACCAGGCCTTTTTGTTACGTATCATTCTTGACATGAAGCCTGAAGCATTAGAAAACTCTAATTTCTTTTCAGTGACAGCCAATCAGAACATATTTGATTTTTGAAGGAACACGCCCCTATTTTGAAAATATGCTAATTTTTCAAGGTTTTCAAATTTTTTATATTTTTCCTATTTAAAACATGACTCTTCTAATTGTGTACTCGGTCTGAAAGAAAAAGAAGTTGCGCTTTTCTAGCCCAATATAACTAGGAACCGTACTCTCATTCTGGCGTTAATAATCAAAGAACTTTGCTGCCATACCATATAGAAGACTATAGAAGAGTTGAGATTTAAAGAGGAAAAATAACAAAACTCTTTGGTCATTTTTAGCGAGATGCTAAGCTAACGCTAAAAGTGCCACCACCAGACCCAGAGAATGGATTCAAAAATGGTAAAACTGATCTATTTAACTCTAGGGGAGTTGGAAAATGAGCCAATTTTTTAAAAAGGTGGCATGTTTTTTTCAAATATACAGCTAATAAAGCTAATGGTTGAACGTCACTGGGGCCTCCAACACAACATTCCATTTTTTTCATTCTGTTTACCTGATCAAAGTTGTCCAAAGCAGCATGTAGATTGGCCAGCATGCCTGTGGGTGGCTCATTCGTGATTTTGATGGAATTTTCTAGAATTCCCTGAGGAATGATGTGTTCTTGCGGAGTGGGAGAAGGTTCTGCGCTCATGAACACTCGGTAGTCTTGGTGACTGTCCACACAGCAACGCTCCAGAAGCTTTTCTAAACTTCCCAGCCACTTTGCCACAAGGTGAATGTTCTAGAAAAAACACAATCATAAGATATATGCACACAATAACAGAAATATACCATATACAGATAACAGACACCTGTAAAATGACCCAGTGGCCCTCTTTAGAAGCTTTTTCCATGGCAAGCTCAGCAACAGCTTCCTGGCCCTGCCCTAGAGACACATTATGGAGCTTCCCCAGGTCTATAGTGAAACTCAGCTTCTTACCTAAACATGTACACAGAAATACACAAAAGCTTTGTTCACGATGTCAGTTCAATATCCCATATTCCATTCAAGTTTTTATGAACCAACGGGCCAGGGTTTGACCACATTAAAAATGATGACACACTCTATGAAATACTTATGTGATTATGAATTTTTACCAAGAGACTCAACATCTTTTAGGGGGTCCACTCCAGGGGACAAGATGAAGAACACAGGGGAAGCAGGACCGCACTCTTTAAATGAGCGTGCAAACTCCATCTTCCTGCCCTCTGTGTACTGTACGCCTAGTTTCTCTTCAACAAAGTTCCTACACAAGCAAACGGACACATTTGTTATCGGGTTGTTTTGTGTGGATTATCGTTTTTATACTAAATGTATCCTAACTTTACATTTGTACAGTAGGTGTTAATTAAAATATCATTCAGTGCGTTTATTAATAGGTTCCAAATGAAGACATTTTTAACTTTTAACATTTTTATGCTTCAGTACATGAAACACTGAAAATTCAAGATCACTTTACATAATAAGAAATGTATTCACATTAAATAATACAGCTAATAAAATATATTAAACAGGAGCTCAAACATGCTTTTTTGTAAGTAGTAAAGTTAGGTGTGCTCTATGCATGTTGATAAATGTTTATATTGATTCATATAGATTTACAATGATTCTTAAAGATGACTTTCGCCATTTTGTACTTTCTAATGCATATAATGTAAGTTTTTGTTTCACAGACTTGCAGATGGACAAAAAGATGAGAGAATATTAAAAAAAATTTCCATTTGTCTTCTGATGATTTATTTTTCTAATAGGCTTTAAAAGACACGAGGGTGAGGTGAACTGACACTTTAATTTGTCTTTCCTTTAATGTTAAATGTTATCTTTTATGAACACACACTACATATCATAGACTTACCGGACAGCGTATGTCATCCGGTCAGGTCGGAGAGCCCTCATAAGGATGAGTTTCTGAAGCGAAGTCTTGTTTTTCCATTCCTGGGGGAGTTTCTCTTTCTCTGGACACTCTGACTCCACCACTTTCTTCCAGCGTTTGGGAGAACCCTCGATGTCCCGGTCCAGACCACGGAACTCATCAGTGAAGCTCATAGTCTGCAGGAAGACACCAAAAAGGTGTCCAAGAAAATAATCTTAAGAGGCTGTATCATAAAACTTGACGCAATATATATTATATTATATATTCTATTTCCTGGAGAAAAATCACCATGGTTATTAAATGGACAGGACTAGTGTGTGTGTCTCTGTGTTTTGAGATTTGTTCTTACTTTAACAGCGCTCCAGGCAGAGTTGGACAGGAAGTCGAGTGGACTGACATAACTGTGATCAATGTTGAAGCGCAACAGAAAGTCCAGTTCCCGAGGATCCAGCTCTTTACTCATTAACAGCAGCTAACACACACACACAAGAAATACAATACATGCCCATTCAAAGTGTGTATTTTAAATGGACAGTGTAATGCGGGTGTCAATGTGTTTATCTGTGACTGGATTACTTGAAAGGTCAGCTGTGCTGCGAAGGTGAGCTTGTCTCTCTCAAACAAGCCTCTGTTGATGTAATTAAATGTAGAGAAGGTGATACAATCTATCAGCGTGTTCACACGGGTTTTTACATCAGATGAGGCATCTGCATTCTGCACAGCCTTATGGAACACAACGTTAAATGCCTGCAAGGGGAAGATATCAAATGCACACACATGTAAGACAATAACAAAATGAAGTGATTTCTTTAACTAGTTGAGATGGGTGCAGAACCGGTTTTGTCGTGGAGGGGGCCTGTTTGAAACACTGATTATATTACTTCCACTTACAGTAGTGACAAATTAGCTCGGCTTTAAATATTGTCCTACAGAATGCATACAGAGAGGCCCGTGCCTTAAGGGAGAACTGGTACATGGGGTTGATCTTGTTAAGGTCATTGATGATGAAGTAGAGGAGGGACGCTCTGACAGCCACGGGCCGGTAGTGTTCACGAGCCTCGTTAATCTTCACCTCATTAACCTTCGCTTCCAACACCTACACAACACAAAAGCTGAATCAGACCGAGAAGAAACAACAAATGGCAACTAAAAAGAGTGTGACAACTCTAAATCTCTGGCAGGGCCTGGCTTGTCTCATTTTATAAGGAACGTGGTTAAAAGTGACTAAAATAAAGCCTAGCAGCAGTCTAAACTGAAGACTGTTCAAAATGCTGCATTATAAGATACTTTGTTTGTTGTGATAGATCTGTGACCACAGAACCCAGCGGAAAGTTCTCCATATTTCCTAGAAATAAACATTGCTATTTTGTTGATTTGGGGTTATTTGAAAATTTCATCAGCTACCAATAATAGCGTATCAGTTTAACACACTGTACACTATTGTTAAAAAGTCTGGGGTTGGTAAGATGTTTTAAAATAACGGTCTTCTATTTTAACATATTTAAAATGTAATTTTTACATGTGATGGCAAAGCTGATTTGGTAACACTTTATTTTAAGGTGTCCATTTTATACGTACCTACTGTTATAAACAAAAAATTACACATAATTACATGCAAGTAACCCCAAACCAAAAAATGTAGGTAAAATATAAGCACACAGTTAGTGATGTGACACAGCGTCACTAGTTGTTCTCTCCATGAGATCACTTTGTGTTTCTTGGTTGTTGTTACGTGACAAAAGCACTAAATATGCAGACATTAATAATGGCAGTCCGACATTAACCTACACATCATTCAGCCATATTGAATTTTTGGTAACACTTTAGAATAGGGGTCCAAAATAATGCATTAGTTAAGCATTAATTAATGGTTAATTTGTTCACAATTAAGCATTAGTTGAGCAAAAACAAACTACTAATTATTGATTAACCTAACATTTTAATCATTAATTACTAGTGTGTTTTGCTCAAGCATTAGTTGAGCAAAAACACACTAGTAATTAATGATTAACTTAATTTAATTATTACTTAGTAGAGTGTTTTTGCTCAACTAATGCTTAGTTGTGAACAAATTTACCATTAATTAATGCTTAACTAATGGATTATTTTGGACCCCTATTCATGTAACAAAGTACCAGAATTCGTTCAATCAGAAAAGACCCACAAAACGCATTGGAAAATTTACTATACTCAATGTATTATGACATCATTCAATTAAACTTGAATTTAATCATGAATTTTATCAAGGTCATATTTCATTTAAAAGCGGCTGTGCCCAAAATTTAGGGGGAAAAATAAGTTTACAGATTCTTTGCAATCTAAAAGTATCAATCAATGAAAATATCACATCAATTTTATAATAATTATATAAGGTTAATACATTTTTCAGTCATAAATAAGGGATATATCCAAAAATAAAAAGTCTGCCCATCAGAAAAGAAAAGCAGATTGTATGACTGTAAAGGCAGAGGTGTGACACGTTATGCTGACCACTACATCTTCAGAGACTAGACTAGATAGGTCTCCAGAATAAAGGACCATAAAGGAAACACCATATAAAATACAAAAACTTCTTGTTGTTATAAAGACTAAAGTTACTTAAAACCACTTCAGTGTTGTTGCGTCCTCCCTGTTCCTCTGACCTTTGTTAAAGGAAGATCATTCCACTTGGGTGGATTTATTAGTTTCTCTCTGACTGAGCGAGCAGGGACGACAGCCACATCACACTTTTTTTTTTTTTTTTTTTTTACAGGAATAATTGACTGGAGCACATCCAAGTGTGAAATTGTAACCCATACGACAGGCTCTTTGTGAGTAATGGATTGCATACTAATGACCTCAGAGCTCAGTCCTGACAGAGCTCATGTTCTCACACACAACAAAAGTGTAAGCCTTCAGGCTTTCAATACACAGATTTAAACCTTGCTTTAAGGTATATAACCTACTGTTCAAAGTGCAAATTATATATATATAATAAACAAAATATTTCTATTTCAGAAATCAAATGCTGTTTTTTGAAACTTTCTAATCATCACAAAATATCAGATTTACCACAACAATATGCAGTAAATAATTTCAATATTTAGAATAAAAATGCACATTATTATAAGCATATTAGAATGATTTATGAAGGATAATGTTGACTGATAACGAAGACTAAAGTATTTTAGCTTTGTCATCACATGAATAAATAATATATATTAATTATTATATATATATATATATAT
>JAUCMT010000114.1:4283105-4306245 GCA_032357475.1 Enteromius thamalakanensis
AGCATTAATTAATGGTTAATTTGTTCACAATTAAGCATTAGTTGAGCAAAAACAAATTAACCATTAATTAATGCTTAACTAATGCATTATTTTGGACCCCTATTCTAAAGTGTTACCGAATTTTCTAATAACCAAAAAAAGACAAACCTTCATCTCAATCTCTGCGGCTGTGTGTTTGGTGCTCTCCAGTTTCTCTACCAGAACGTTGTCTCCCAAAAAGTTACTCTCAGCCGCGAAGAGGCGGGTCAGTAACTCATCCTCGAGCTGCTTTAGCTCAATTTTAAATGTGTTCTGCTGTTTAGTCAGCTCTGACTGCAGATCCACACAAATAACCATCAGTAACACTCAAAAGGATTTACAGATCTGATTAAACAAGTACACACACACACACACCTTGAGATGTTCAAGGTCTGGTCTCTCCAGGTTGACCACCTCTGCGAGCAGCTGGTCCTCGAGCCCGTCCCGTGTGACAGTGAAGTTGATGAGAGTGGTCTGAGCCTGGATCTCAGGTTTATAGTGGGGGTTTGCCAGCTTAGTGTGCAGAATCAGTCGGAAGTCTGGATGGAAATAACATTCCTTATCGCCCACTTTAATACATCTGCAGACGGGAGAAGAACGGTGAGATGAAGGTTTTTGTTTACTGACATATTATACAGAGTATAAATCTTTGTGCTTTATACTGTGTTGATGTGCGTTACTGCTGTACTGTTACCTGCCCTTCTTGATGGTGTGCCGGCCCAGCAGTGGATCAATAACTGGTTCAATTGTCTCTTCCAGATTCTCAATCAATACAGGCTCTCCTGAGACTACGGCTTGTTCAAGCACATCCACATACCTGAAGCAACAACGACAGAATACATGTTGCTAAAATAAGTTACAATAAATGCTGTCTTAAAGATAACAAAAATGGCATTACCAATACAATTAATGCTGATATATTTATATGAAAAATATGCAGTATTGAATTTAATCCATAAGGACTGAATAAAATAAGAATATTAATTATAAATATATTTAAAAAAAATAGTATGGAATATTTATACGGTCATTATTGTGTAAAATCTCTTGAGATGTAAATTCTGCTGTATATTCATCAAGCTCTCACCCCTTCTGGCTGAGGTTAATGACCTTCAGACTGTTGCCATAGCGACTCTTGAGCCACTTGATCCCCTGCAGCTGGGGGTCAATGAGCAGAGGCCAGCGCTCACACTTGGTCAGTATAGTGGCATTTTGAGTAGATATCTTATCACCTGGCAAGCCCTCATTATTCCACTGAGCAATGGTAGCACCATCTGTTAACATGGAGACGGGATCTAAGCCCTCAGTCATTGGAATGGGCACCTGAAAGTCATTAAGATACACACAAAAACAATAACAGTGAGTCATATTGTATACTATAATTTATACCCTTATAAAAGGACGGCACGACTATATAAGACTACTAAGAAAAATGATACTGTTATAAGGATTGGGAAAGGCCTTATACACTAGACCTGGCAGCAAACCCATAAACTGAAAGCCGGAAGGTTAGAAAATGGTAAGGTCCATTTGTTTTATACTCTTTGAGGTTTCTGAACTTTTAAACAATATGCATTTTTTGCACAATAAGAGACAATGTCAGTACTCAAGACAATCCGTTTCCATTTCCACACCTTCTGAGCACGCAGGTAAGGCATCCAGAGGTTATGGAGTAACTCATGTCTGTATCTCTTGGAGAAGGAGCCAGCGTAAGAGATGAAGGCTGCGGTGAGGAGAACGTCTCCACACAGAGTGGATTCCTGCTCTCGGTACTGAGCCACAGAGTGACCCCAGCGTATGTTTTCTGACTGAAGTATGCATGCATTTTTCACAAAAACACCAAAAGAAAAACGGTTTGCATATAGAGTACAATTCCACATTTAAAAGTAGCATGACAACATAACATGTTAGTATAATGCAAAAGAAGAAACCAGTGTAATCTGACCTCTAAACCCTTGACCAGGCGGTTGGCCAGTTGGATGGTGGTGTTGGTGTGGTTCACCTCATCCTGACAACGGAGTTTCTCTGATGTCGCTTTTTCAAACGCAGCTGTCAGTGTGTCCAAACTACCATCCAACTCCTTCACATTTAAAAGACACCCATTTGAGATTATACAACACATCTTTGTAAAATACTGATGAGATATAGTGGTGGAGAGAAATAGACAGCTAATAAAAGACTTACAGCCAGCTTCTTTCTTATAATCTCTAATTTTTCTGCAGCCTCAGCTAGATCAGCGTTTGCCTGAGCCAGACACATCCTTTTCACCTCCACCTCACAGAACACCTGATTAAAACATTTTAAAAAATATCAGAGCTTTATGCTCTGGAATGACAGACTGTGGTTTGCAAAGTATTGGATTGGAAATGGATGATTTTTTTGAACCAAACAAATTATTAATAATATTAGCAGCCATTAAAACATTAAACAAGGCTTCTGTTATTTAATAAAAATACAGTAAAAACAGTAATATTATATTAAATTATTATTACAATAGTATTACATGAAAAAAATAATTCTATTTAAATATATGTTATATGTAATTTATTTATTTAATGGCAGATCTCATTTTAAATCAATTTAATGCATCTTTGCTGAATAAAACCTTTAATTAAAAAAAAAAATCATGTTACTGATCTAAACTTTTAAACAGTAGGGTATAAGCAACAATAAACAACAAAAATGACAATATTAAAAATGATAATTACATATAGTATTTTAGGTTGCACTGAAATGTTCTTGTTCCGAGTACTATTATTGTATTATTTTTTAAGTTGAAGTTATTGTATTATTATTTATTGAATGAAATAGTGCTTACTCACATATGTCTGGACAGAGCAGCATAGAGGAGAGAAGCAGAAAAACACACTGTAAATAATGCAATCACAATGAGAAAGGAGTCACACAATATAATGGCAAATGAAACATTGATTAAGTGAACACATGTATTAATTGTAAATTCTTGCATTTTGTGTGCATCTTGAATGTAAATAGTACTTTAATTATACTGTATATACTTATTAATGCTATTGGACTGCACTGGTTCTGAATGATTATGATGGTGTAAGGGAGCAGAACCTCGTGGAAGCGGATGATGTTAATGACCCAGGCAGAGAGACCGGCCGCTGCAGATGATTTCAGACGCACAAACTCTGGATTAAACTCAGGATCACTCAAATACTCCTCTTTGACCACACGCACTGTGGCTTCAGGGATGTGCTCTTTATCGAAATTAATCAATGCCTGTAAAAAGTCATCCACCTAAACATAAACACAAACAAAGTGAGTAAATGTACATGTTGCGCTGCAATATAGTTTTACTGCCAAATTAATAATTCATCTCGACTAGCAATATTCCATTGGAAAACTCAATAATCAAGATTCAATAAAAATATTTTACTGTGAAACGCTGGTAATTGGAACAAATTCCAGGCTTTTGTATATAGAGGGATTTCCAGAACTAAAGTTAAATGTCAGCAGAATTAAAGCAAATGTGACTCATAAAAACCCTGAGGATAAATCTTAAATGTCAGCTCTTCACACACTCACTTTACTCATGACGACTTTAGATGCTTTCCAGCTGCGATCCTTTGGGATACGGCCATTAGGAGACAACAGCACCAAAACAGCTGCAGACACATTGGATACGATGGCAGGAGGATTCGGAAACGTCCGCAACTCTGTTAGATTCAACTATTCACACACATACAAACATAATTACTCTGGAAAAACAAAACAATTCTGCATATGAAAACAAAACACTTAGATTCTGTGTTTGAGAGCGGTTCAATGCAGTAGACAAAACACATGCTTCAGTGCATACACATACAATCGGTACACACACACACACACACACCCTGTTGAGTGTGTTGAGTGCTGCATTAGCTGCTTGTAAAGCTGGCTCAGCTTTGGCCAGATCTGCTTCAGTCTCCTGTTGCTGCTTGGTCACTTCTGCTTGGATTGCTTCGACCTGATATTACATTTATGATGTTTTTTAATAGATATATTCACAAAAAGCAATTATAAAAAAAATGAAATGCTTGTGTACGATTTTGTGCATATGAATGGAGATATCTGCAAGTGTGTCTCACTCTTTGCTCCTCTGAATCTGCTACACTCCTCTCCTGACTGAGCTTCTCACTCTGCTGGCCGATTTTAGCGATGAGAGCTTCAGTATCAGTGTTTCTTAGTTGCAGCTCCACTTCCTGTGTGGCTAATTTAGCCTTTAGATCCTCCACCTGAGAAAGCGGTCCACACAACAACTTAAATTTAAAAACCTAAAATATAAAAACGAAGATAGATTTAACAGTTTTAAGGTTATTTTTCATTTTTGCAGCTCCATGCACTTACAGCCTTGTTTATGCCAAAAGAACAGAGAAATCATTCACAGAAAAGGCAGATCACATTTTAATAGCTTCCACTGTTTCTATAGTTACTACAGTTTGGAAGTGGATTTTTAATGAACCCTGTGTATCGTTTTCTGAGTGAGGTTGACCTGTGATGCAGTGGTCAGTAGTTTCTGCAGGCCATTCTCCAGACGCTCCATCTTCTGGGTCAGTTCTCTTCTTTTCGTCCCCAGCAAGTTGGCGTAAAGTTTCATGAACTCCAGGAAGCTCTTGGGTGTGGTGTAGTTAAAACGTTTTTCATTCTGTTGATACTTTACACTGACTTCATTCACACTTGTGTGAGCAAAAGAGATAAACTCACTGATGGACACTCTCACTGCCGGCTAAGGAGAAGGAAAACATGTCTGGGTTAATAAGTTTCCACTACCCTTCCAAAATTAGGTACATACAATGATCACAAATACAGTAAAAACTGTATTATCATTGTTTCTTTAGTTTCTTAGTAATATAGAAATATTACAAGTTAAATAACTATTTCTATTGGAATGTTTAAAATGCAATATTTAATTTGTTTCTGTGAGAACAAAGCTGAATTGTTAGCAGCCGTTACTTTAGTCTTCAGTGTTTTTTATTCAAGATTCTTTCATGAATAAAGTTAAAATTAACAGCATCTGTGAGAAACTTATTATGTCAGTTGAATGCATCCTTGCAGAATAAAGTATTCTTTATACTGTGTGTCCCTAGCCTCTGTTACCTCCAGGCCAGAGATGTTTTGTATAAAAGTGCTGCTGACGGACTGCAGTGCATGCTGGGGCCAAGGATGAAACCAGTCAATGGCAGTGCAGTTCACGAGAGCCGGAAACTTTCGTGCACGTGTACGAAGAGTGAAGCCAACCGGAGAAAAACACAGCACCACCTACAGTTCATGAGGACCATAACTTCAAAGTCATATTTACGTTTTTATTCACAATATATACATAAGATTAAATTTTCTAAATAAGGAAACCTTAAGCTGTCTGCGTATCCGATCAATGAAGAAATTCCAGCAGTTGTCACGTGTGTCCAGCAGACCAAGCGCCCTCAACTCCACTCGAATAGAGGTGACAATCATATCAACCTCTTCTTCACTGAATAAATCAGGTATATCGCCTACACACATAAAAAATGAGAGCTACTGACAGGAAGGAGAAGGAAATGTGAGAGGAGAAGGAAATGTGAGAGGAGTTTGCAATGTGTACCTGAAGCTAGCATGTCATTGATCAGCACCAGGAATCTTTCATCAGGAATCTGGGCATCTGTGTGCAGGAAGACGGTGCCAATATTCTTCACTCCCACCTTTATGTACAGCGCAGCGATATCACTCTACAAAGAAATAAGAAAAGGTTGGAAGTAGAAGTTCTCACAATATTACATATTATGCTTCAAATCAAAAGAGATCATTGAAATGCAGTGTGGGTGTATTACCCTCAGGTCGCTGATCCCATAACCCTTTCTCAGTGTGATCTGAAATACTTCCAGGGCGCTGAGAAAAGCAGCCAACCGACACAGACTCTGTTTCCCGCTACCACCTACTCCAATCAGCAATGCATTCCCCACAGGACACTCAAGAATACGACTTATCCTACAGCTACACACCAACACACACACCAGTAAGGCTTCAGTTGCATCACTTTCCACAAACAGGGGGCAAAGCAAATTTAAATAGGAAATTTCTCAACAAAACAGGTGCTTAACCTTTACAATTCATGTTTTTTGATTTTCAACATCAGAAAGACAAACTAAATTTTATATGAGCTGTTTTGTGCATTATTTGTTGTTAAATACAGTTAACCCTAAATGTTATTTTCTAGCCAGCTTACATGTGTTGCATGGCCTCTTCAAACAACACCAGGTTCATGTCAGAGTACAGCTCATTATAGTGCTCCAGAGCATCCATCAGGGTCTTCTGAAGCTTCTCCAGGTCAGTCACCTGTGCATAACGCGGCTCACCCACACCGTGAGCAAAGTGGGAGTAGATCAATGGCTGGTTGATAAAAATAGACTCATCTATACCCTACAAAGAGAAAGCAAAGTATTATATTTGATAATGGGTGTTCCAGTTCACTGGAGGCCCCACCTGGGATTTGAGAAATGATGCTCACCTCAAAGTATCTCTTGCCTGTGTCTAGCAGAATCTTATTGAACAGCTCCACGTCTTTCTCCTCCATCAGTTTGTCTGAATACACACGAGAAGACTCGTGCAGCCATAGGTGAACTAGGTCTATAGGGTACCGCACTTGCTCTGGCAGAGCGAAGAGAATTCCCTACACACACAAAAACGTAAGAAAACAAAAAAACAGCATGTTAACACTAATATGTATAAAGTGACTACCAATATATACACTGGCATAACTAGGCCACTGTATTCAAACATATGGCCATAGTACTCAGTAATTGCACAGACGCACACACTTTGGTCTGTCACACACCTGGAAGATGTTTGAAATGTCTCTGAGGTTGAAAATGTAGTGGAACCGAATGGCTGTTGGAAGGAAGTTCTGGCTCATTTTCTGATGCAGGCAGATGGCAGCTTGGACCAGTGTGTTGGTCATGCGACTAACACCATAACTGTAGCCACCCTGCTGGAAATGACCAATCAGAATGCTGCTGTATATAGTGCTCAGAGCCTCCGCCCCAGGGAAGTGTACAGCAAACACTGAGAAATGTCTCTGTCAGTGGAAAACATGAAGAGAAAAAGAAGTGTGGGATGTAAAATCATGTGTGTATTTGAACAGGACTTTCTTTTTTTGGTAAACACTGATTAAATTGGAAAGCAGACGGTTGATGTTTTTTTTATAATTGCTTATAGTCTATCTTTCTGTAGTATGCTGGATTTGACTGCACCATTTAACATTTTGAACTCTCAAATATTCCTTTATCAACTAACCACCAGAGTGCCTCAGGGTTCAGTGCTTGGCCCTTTCATTTTTTGCATAATAAACCATGCAGCATTACTGGGGTCTACCATCAGGCCCAGCATTTTATCACTACTGCTACACTGAAAGGTCATCACATCCATTAAGGCCAGCCAGACAAAAGGAAGTCTTGTATGATAACCAGCTAAACTTTACAGACCAACGCTCTTATTTAAGAATCTTTTTCACTAGGCTCTTTGCACGGCTACACGTGATTCTTAACTGGATATGAATTGGTTGTTATAATTACATCTAGTCAAATGTGAAATATTGTTATGGTTACTTTTAGATGAGGGCTGTATATGTTGTTGTTATGGTTACCTGTAGTCGAGGGTTAACTGAAAAGCTTCCTGCTGTTGGGTTCATGCAGGTGATGTACTGACAGTTATGAATCTCCTTGAGTACTAGTCTCTGACGGTCATACCTACAAAATACAAACATTTTAAACATTTTAAAATAAAACTGTTTCATACAGGCTTTGAAGTACATGTTTTCTCATACCAGTGGGAGTAGTCCAGGTGCTGTCTGATAAGGGTATGAGGCTGCACAGTGCCATAAGCATCTACCTCAGGCATATTCATGTCATCCACAAAGTAGATGAGTTTTTTAGCTCCAGGAGGAGCAAAGTTCCGGCCTGCTTTCTTCTCCAGAGGCTTCTCCAACACACCTACAGTTAAACAGCCAGAATGTAAATAATGCATCTGTTATGATCCATACCTAAAACATGTTTTTTGGTATATCTTGCAAATGTGTCCATATGATTGCTTACACATGTGTAGTTATTTTTTATATTGTTTATTCTTGCAAATGTTTCTGTGTGCACACGTGTGTTTTGGTGTTTGTCAGTGTATACAGTGTGCCCATATACAGCTTCCATTCTTTCACTCACGTTGTAACATGGCTGAGGTCGTGTAGTAATTGAAAGGTACTTTTGCAACCATGAATTCCTCTTTGAGTTTGGCGATCTTATCCCAGACCAGGATAGTTTTTCCTACACCAGCATTTCCTACTAACATCACTGGCTTCCCCTTCTGCAGAAGTAACTCAATGAAGTATGTCAGGCAGATCGTCTCTGCTGAGTGAACCAATACCGTCTGTACACACAATATTAGAATGACAAAATATTTACTATGAAATAATATTCAATTATAAGACACTGGCATAAAATCAAACATCCTTGGGCCATAATGGGGTAGTTTACCCAAAAATTTTATTTTTACACTTTTGGTTGAACTATAAGATTTTACAAGAAATAAAACCCTGATAAATTGTTTTCTGAAAACAATGTATAATACAGACAGATGTTGTATTTTGTGCTTTGTTCAAAACTGACCTGCAAAGGTATGTCAGGTTCCAGCTCAAAGGGAGGTGTGCGTTCAGTCCAAGGAGTGAACCGTTTGGTGTTTGGGTCGATGTAGTAATCAAAGACTGAACCCTGAGATGGAAACTTCACAGCTCTCATCTCCTTGCACCACCAGCGGCTGAACTCTGAACGATAGTCTATTAGCTGACAATAGATAATGTCAAATTTAACAAAAAAATTGAGTATTACAAAATGTAGCTTATAGTAAACAGGTTATGTAAATTTTCATTACTAACATGGTCCTGGAAAAGAGCCCCTCCAAAGGCCCAGACACATGCAAACACAAAATAGAGCTCATAAAGCTCACGAGGAGAGTCTGGAGGGGTGTTTTCTTCAGTCAGCAAGCAGTCCAGAAAACAACACAGCGTCTAATACACCCAAAGATCAGGTATACATTAAACTTACACAATCCAGCACACATTTTTATATAGACAAACTTTTCTGTGTCTCTTACCTGTACCATGCTTGTCTCAGGTATAGGTGTGATTGTCTTAAGGTTGCATCTGACCTGCTCCAGACAGTAGGGAACATATTTGTCAAACAATATAGTAAGATTTGCTCGCTCAGATTGGGCCTGACGGGTGTCTATCCAGCTTGTCACATACCTGTCAATCAAAATGTGCGACTGAGTGTCTCAAATTGCAGTATGCAGTATAATATTAGTGAGGTGAATACTAAAACTTACGAACTCCAGCCCAGATCCTGAGGGTTCACGTAAAGAATTCCAGCCCTAGATACTGTAGCTGGGGTTGCAGCCTTCAGGTGGCTGATCTCAAACAGTAAACGCATGGAGGGGGTCAGTGATACCCGCTCATTACTGGCCAAGGTAAGCACCTAATATTTAAACGCATCACATACACACATAAATTTAAACAATTACACAGTACACACATTTATGGCATTATTGTTTTATATCATGATGACAAACCTTATTGTCATCCATGACCGTGTTTAGTGATTCAATCCACATGGGGTCAATGTCTCCGTCTAGAACAATCCACTTCGGCCCATCATGAGATACAGCAGAGAGTTCTCTCATAGTGGAGGAAAACAGACCTAAAACACATGTTTATACACATAAAATACTATAATGTATCAATGTCATTGCATTAAATAACAGAATATAAATTTCCTGCTTTTCTCAAATTAAGCTACTGCAGTTGTACACTATAGTTCAAAAGTGTTTTGTTAAAAATGTGTAATATTGTTCTATTTTAATTTGTTTTAAAATGTGATTTACTCCTGTGCTACCAAAGTTTCAGCATCATTTCTCCAGTCCTCAGTGTCACATATTCTTGAGAAGGTTCTAATGTGATGATTTGCTGCTCATTTCTTATCAATAGTTCTGCTTAATTTTCGAAAAAACTGTTATACATTTGGTCTATGATGAATAGAAAATAAAAATTGAAATCATAAATATTTTGTAACATTAGAAATGTAATGTTTCACTTTTGAACAATTTAATGACTGGTTGCTGAATAAAAGTATTGATTTCCTTCTAAATAAACAAGTCTTCAGGACCCTTTCAACGGCAGTTCAATCTATCACCAAACTTAGCATTTATATAAATGTTTAGATTCGTATTTTTTGTGCCTCATTAATGGTCCTAACCATGGAGTTTATTTGAAAACTTAATGAGACATACAGTATGATTTCTCGTAGCATTAGAAAAAACTAAACACACACTCAAAGGTAGAGTGAAACAACTGCGCGTAAACACAAACACACCACAGCTCACAGCTGTCTACAGAGATGAACCTCAAACTGAACCACACTCCCATAAACACACACACACACACACCATCTTTCCACTCCCGTGTAGCTGGGTGCAGGAAGCCAAACAGCTCATCAGTGGTGACAGCTTTAGGGTTGATGTCAGTCCAGATGGGCTTCAGTTTCATGTTAGAGTAGGTCTTATGCAGAGTCTTTAAAATCTGACCCACAAACAACCAAATAAATAATTAGTTTACTGAAACAGAAACATGATCCACTTAACACATTTGAGCTGGGTAAACACAGTCTCTCGGCAAATACATAGAATAAGTAATAAACTTAAAAAAAGGTCACTGAAACTTTAAAAAACAACAAATTTATTTATGTGCCTTGCTTTTTGTTTCTTCATTGGACTGACCTGACTTTTTCCTGCTCCAGGTCCACCCACTACAAAAACAGAGTGTCTCACTGCCAACAGCTCCTCCAGCTGGGTCACCTGAGAGAAGAAGAGGAGATAAGAAACAGAGAAAGAGGAGTTGTGCAAGTAATCTATTTCCAAAAACATTTGAACATTTCTCACATAAAACACACACCTTGAGTATAAAGTTCTCCTCTGGCTGAAGGTGAAGTTCAGCAACAGACCGGCGTACATTCTGTTCAAGCTCTTGGTCTCTTTTGCGTGGGATGTCCACAAGAGGAAAGAGATCACTTATCAGGCCCAAGAATATTGGCACGTCACTTGTTACAACCTTCGGCAGATTAAAGTCTCGTAGAGCTCGCATTAACACCTGAAAAACACACATACACCACATTACATTACTGAATAAACCTTTTTAAATGTAAAGCAACAAAGGAAATACATAAGATCTAAACTCCAATTCCCATAAGCACCTGTTCTTCAGGACGACTCCTTTCCTCCCTCTTCAGTGACCCAGCAACAACCAAGACTGACTTTATGGCCCTCAAGCCCCAGTCATAATGATCCTACAAGAAACAATTCTTGTTTTAAAGATCACCCAATATACAAGAGCATTAGGTATGTTTATGTATGAATGTATGTGAAGTACCTGTTTGGAAAGCAGCTCTTTGCAGAGTGTATAGAGGCTGATGAACTTGCGTGCAAGCAGACGTGCCTCTAAAAAACCTTCAGCCACCAGCATGATCTCACAGATCAACTCATAATCCGGAATCACCATTGCACATGGCCTGACACACGGAGACAGAGCTCATGTTCACAAAGATCTATTTCTCACACATACACATCCGCAATTCTAATATTACTGTCTATTTTCATTCAGTTGAAAGCAAAACCAAAGCCTGCACCTGAAAAGTGCTTTAAGGTTCTCTGGTAGCTCAGTTCTCCCTGCATATCCAGGGTTCAGAGTGATGAAGATCCCAACTGTTGGCCTCAACTCAATCTCCTCCCCAAGAAAGTGAAACCTGATGAGTTGAATGGAATGGTATGAGATGGTATAGAATGGGATGTTATCAGATGAAATGGAAAGGAATGGCATGGAGCAAAATGGAATGATGTGTGAGACAGTAAGATTTGAAAGAACGGTGTGAGATGGAATGATGGGGTGAATAGAAGAGTGGGATAGAAGAGCATAAAGAATAAAGAATAAAATGAGTAAACAACATGATGGAGCATGAATGGTTTGAGATGGAACTGAATGAACAACATCAGAATAGCATGCCATAGAATTTGAGAGAATGGGGTAAGACGTAACAGAGGTGGCAAAGAGATGTGACAGAACAAACCATTAGTTAACAGGAAATTGGGAGATGGATCTGACCTTTGTTTCTTATTGCGAACTGCATCTTGAATGGTTTTCACCTGCACAGCGACCACAGACAGAACCTCCACTGAAATCCTGTTAAACTCATCAAAACAACCCCACACTCCAGTTTGGGCCAACCCTTTATAGATATTACCTATGGACTGAAAAAGGCAGGAAGAAAGAGAAAGAAACAATGCATTTAGTCAAGAAAGGTGTGCAAATAGTGTTCTTCATATATTGCATTGTGTTCTGCAAACCTTGTAGTCCATTTGCTCTGAGCAGTTGAACACATAGACCATGATGCCGAGCGATCTGCCAAGGTCTTTGGTGGTTTCTGTCTTGCCAGTTCCGGCAGGACCAGAGGTAGCTCCACTCATGGTGAGGTGCAGAGACTGAGTTAGAGTTATGTAACATCTGCCGGGTACAATAATCAGCAATTAATGTCAGTAACCAGCTCACATCTGATCAGTACCTGTGTGTGACACTAACCGGTCAGTAAGTGGTGTTATGACCAGTCTGTTGGTATTCCCTAGATACTCGTATGAGAACTGAAACTGCGCATCACAGATGTTGATGTAACAGTGCTTCTGCTTCTCATCCCACCGGTGCCGTAACTGTGACAGCCATGCAAACGCCTGTCCACTGGTGACCTAGGACACAGATCATTATGATTTTTTTATATTTCATATTTCTTCTTTCCAAACCCTTATTTAAGGCCACAGAGTTACTGGTTTTATTACCTTCTGAGATATGAGTTTAGCGACCACATCACGAGCGTGGACATCAATAGTACAGATGGTCATGATCTTCTGTCTGTCTCCAGGGGTGAGGTCACCCAGCAGCATGTTTATCAGAGAATTCAGCTGACCGATCTAAAGTCAGTCACAAACAACAGTCATTTTCTCAGATATTAATATCAAGTAAAAGCCACGAGCAGTATTTCTGTATTTTATCTACCTGTTTTCGGTTGTAGTCTTTCAAGGCAGTTTCAAAACCCTCCTCAACCCTCTCAAAGGCAATGCCCATATCAGTCGCCCACCAAATTTGACTGCCGGTCAGTGCTACCTGAGAACCAAACATACATATAGACAAATGTTTGAAATTAATCTTAAACTTCCCTAATATAACCCGAGTGATTTTTGTTTATCCGAAATTTTTCCAATTCTGTTTATATGATTGTTTTCATATGACAAGAATAAAGTTAATAATGTTAGAGATAGGAAAAGTATAGAATTTAAATTCTGGTTGTGGTTCATTTTAATAAATGATTTAAAAAAAAAAAATGTTTAAAGTTCAATAAATGGTTCTAGTATTTCATAAAGTAAGAAATGCATTATTCAATGCATTAACTCGCATCACCAGAATACATAAAAGAACAGATATCTTATAAATGTAACAGAATTCCAAGAAAGGTGCATTAAACTTTTTCCTTTTCTTCATTATTCAGTATAAGGAAAGTATTCACTTGTGGTTAAGTGAGTGAGTCAGAAACATTTATAAACAGCTACGCTTCTGATCCACTAAAAAGAAACCACTCTGTATGTTTTTTAATCACTAAAATTAATCAATTTATAATAGTCATTCACCTTGGAACTGCGCTACACTGATGCAAAAATATGTTTGATCAAAAAGTATTTTATTACAGTGTTTCATTCATATCTGTGGTAATCATGCCATTCTGGCATTTTTAAAAACAAACTGACTGCAAATAAATCCTCAACCTTACCACTCTTTTATTAGATTGCTCATACACTTGAGCTACTATAATTATTTTTGTGTTTCCCTCATGTTGGACAACCCCATATTTATTTGGCAGCAGATATTTGAACTAGAGCGATAGAGGCTATTTACACTAAGGGCAAATAGAAATGGATTCAATTTACACTATGTTCAAATAGCTGGATTTTCTGCTCTTTATACTACTACTGCAAATAGTGGAAATTATCTGCACCTCAGTATTGTAGTACATAATAAAACAGCATGCAATAATAACTAGTTGACTGGTTGGTTGAACTAGTTGTACATTTTAATTTGAATTAAAATTGTTAAATGCAGTTAAATGGATGCCACAGCTGCCACCTAATTGTCACTTAATGCCAATGTCACCTTATTTATGAAGCACAATAAGTATTGGGACAATAAACCACTCCCTACACTTTATTTTCAACTTCTTGATTATTTCCTTCACTTTTATTGAAATAAAAGATTTTCTGATGTGATTTTAAATTTAAAAAGGGTGAAAAATGTTTGTCAAAATGAGGATTCGAACCTGGGTACATCACGTCAACATGAGTACAACACATGTTAGTGTAAATAGCCACTGCCAAACAATGCGGGCTATTTGCACCTACTGCACACATATTTATTTACATTTACATTAGATAGCAAGTGTACGGTTAGGTTTAATGAAGCTTCTACTGAAAAAGTTGAGTAAAAAATGCAAGCTTTTCTCAAAGCATTTAAGTCACTGACACACTAATTAAAATGGAACCAAACACACCTGCGCCGGGTAGTCAAGCAGCCACTGGTCTCGTGGCTTGTCTTCATATGCTGCCACAGCCTCAGAGATCTCCTGGCGAACAGTGGAACGCATGGCCTTCTCCAGAGCATTCAGCCAACACTCAGCCTGTTGCATGATAGACAGACAGACTGTTTCTCAAACGCAGCATCTAAAGGTCATATGTTATGTGTGTGTGATTGTGTCTCACCTGTCCCTCACACACACAGGGATGTGAGAAGGGCACATACTCTCCCTCTCTACTGTACATTCCTAAGGCAACAGGTGTTTTGGGATCCAATCCTCCATTATCTTCCTCATCTTTAAAGCTCAGATCAGCCAGATTGTCAAAGAGCTTCAGCAAGTGTCGAGTCACCTGTGCATTATTCATTCATACACACGCATCATTTAAATGACAAACACACTTTTTTTGTAGCAGTTCTGTGCATTATAATTATTATAACAGCAACCTCTCTCGGCTGAGTTCCCTTAGAAACAATTTCCAGCAAGTCACTAGCCGAGACAAAGTAAAAGCGTGGAAATGTCAAACGCTTTGTTTCCAAATACTCAGCTAGAGCCTTCTCGCACACTGACAATCTGCAACACACACACGCATGCAAATATAATTCGTTTTAGAATAATCCTTCATGGTGGAGTATTACAGGGTGTTTACACTGATTTGCAATCAATGAGAGTTTAACAATTACATTACCTTTGCTGAAGAGTCTCAAGTTGCTCCAAGAAGCCTGGCTGGTTAGTGACTTTTATCACATTATCAGTCTCCACGACAGTGGTCATTGAGCCCTGAAACAACATTCTTTGTTAAAACATTTATCTCCATGGCAATTATTTATCTCTCTGCATGTTCTCTCTCACAATACCTGGAAGTCCTGATGGATGCCCTGAAACTGCTCCGCATCATGGGCCAGCTGGTTCCGGATGTCCTCAGAGTTGGTGAAAATACTCTGGAGGTGAGCCCATGTGCGCTGAACCGCCAACCACGTGCCAATTACCAGATCAGCCACCACCAGCTTCCGCTGCCAGCCGCTCACATCCACCATGAAATACTCCACATACTTACTCATGAGAATATTCTGCAACTGAACCTGAGAAACACACACAACTGAATTTAACGGAATTCTCCTGAACTGATCTGATTTGAACTGGACTGAACTAAACTGAATCATAATCAAAATGATCTGAATGGAACTGAAAAAAAATGATCGCGCAAACTGAACTTATCTGAACTAGACTGATCTGAGTTGATCATAGGCAAACTTAATTAGCCTGATCTGAACAGAACCAAACTAGCCTAAACAAAATCAATGTATATTTCTGCCAAACTGATTGGAACTGATTTCAGCCAAACACAGCTGACTGTAAGTTACCTGGTTGTCCTCCAGGGTTTCAATGAGGTTTTCATCAGCTTTAAGCAGAGGTGTTCCAGTACTTGTGTGTGTCTCATATGACAGAGACATCATGGACCACGTCTGCTTGATCTCACCCAGAATCTGCACACAACATTTTATCATGACCTAAAAATGCCTCTCAAGTTTCTCTTGAATGAAGTCAATCTCCTTCCTGTACCTTCTCAATTCCCATTTCTTTGACTGCTTTGTCCACAATGTTCTTCACTTCCTCCTCCACACGGTGGAGCTGCAGCTCTAAGAGATCTCCAAGTGTGGTGTTTTCATCCATCACAAAACTCACCTACAAGAACAAAATGAGGGAATCCTCTTTTACTTTAAATTAGCAGGTTATGTCAGGTTATGGTTATGCTGTGCTGGTTTATGTTTGTTACCCCTGTTGTGCGCATGAGCTGTTGCCAGTGTCTTTCTCTGACAGCAGAGTTTTGAAGTTCGTTAACAGCTCGCAGTGATGTCAACAAATTCTTAACGATGGATTCCAGACCATTGTAGACATCCCACGCACGTACCTCTTTATCTAGAGTCTTCATCTCCTACACAAACATACAGACACATCAATTCTATGATAGTTCATCACAAAGCAATGATAAACATACATTTAGAAAGACACATTTCATTTATTGTGCCTGATATTTTTCATGAACCTCATCCAATTACTCCATTCCAATCTCATTTTGTGCATATGGTGAACGTTGAAGAAAGACAGAATTTTAGTATTTTAACAGTACCTTAGCAAACCTTCTGAGCTCCATATCCATCTGTTCCACATTGATCTCCTTCCATGGAGTCTTAGTCCAGTCTGAGATGCTGGACTACATCACCCATCGTTCCCAAGATAATGCAAATCAGAGGAGACAATTTTAGGAAGACCAAAATTAACTTTCAATTATTTTTTCTGTAGATCTTTTGTGATTACCTTAACAAACATAACCATATCCCAGACTGCTTTAACAAGGATAATGTCTGACCGACACTGTCGAAGTTGTTTGTAATCAGGGAAACTGACTTCGAACAGATTGGCTGTTTGTTGGAGCTTAGACATCTCATTCTCCAAACGAGCCACTGTACAATTCATCTACATGCAAACACAGATAAAAGACATGCATACACGCACTTTTAATGAAAGTATATAAGAATAAAATCTATTTAAAACTTACATGCTCACTCAGGCAAAAAAGAATGGTAAGAGCACCTTGTCAATGAGTTTGTATGGCTCCTGCAGGCTGATGAAGAAGATGGACTCATTGCGGAACTGTTCCCTGAATTCATGCTGTTTCATCTAGAAAACAAACCTCAGGTGCTTATCAACAGGAATAATTAAAATTAAGCAATACAGGAGACCTATATGGCCTGTATATGCACATATATGCACCTCAATTTTGCCTACATGTGGCATATATATGCATAAATGCAGCATATATATTACATATTGCATATAGGTTTCATATATACGCATATATCCTATAGGTTCTTTCCATGTGGGAAGCCCCGTATCATTCTGATGATTTTGCATTCTTTTCAATTTACAATTTTTATTGATTTCAGCCCCTCACCTCAAACTGAACACACTTCCTGCGGATGATAGCAACTTCATTGGCCTGGAGAGGAGCAACCTCATGTTTTACTGTAAATGCCACCTTCTTGAGATTCTTCCATTTCTCTGGTAAGGACTGTGAAACCACACAGGTATGTGAGGCGGCAGAGTGAATAGAAAAGTAGCAGAATCAGATGCATGTAAGTGTAGTTACCTCCAACAGTATGTAAACATTCTCAGGTAGCTGTTGGCTGTAGGTTTTGAGCAGGTTTGAGGTGGCTTTGAGGGGTTTGAAATGCTGCTCTGTGCTCAGCTGACGGTCTCTAATGGCCATCAGGTGACCCATGATGTCCACCAGTTTGCCATAATCCCCATCGGTTACAGTCCTCGCTAACCCAATCTCTGTATTCTCAATAAATGATCCCAGCTCTTTAACACTGAGACAGAAAAAAAAGTGATTAGTCACAGTCATGCTACATGAATATAATTGTTTTACTTGAAACATTGCACTAGTTCTGTAGAGTAATGTCTGAGTAAATATTACCTGGCAATAACATGGTTCAGTAAGTGTTCCTTAAACATCCAGCTCCATTTCTTAATTATGTTCATCAGAGATATTTTGAAAGGTTTTATATCCACCTGAAACCAGCCACAGAATACTGTCTTCTCCTCTAACATGCATACCTTCTCGTACAGATCCTCAAACTCGCTGATCTAATGAGAAATCAGTGAGAGAGAGATGAAAAAAGCGAGAAATTATAATACATCCAGTGATCTTTACTTGTGTAATTTGTTGTGCAAAGACCTATTTTTTATTCTGAGATGAAAATTGGCTTCTATTGTCATGTATTTAAAGACCCCAAAAATATGTGATCCTAGACCACAAAACTAGTTTTTAAGTCGCTGGGGTATATTTGAAGCAATAGCCAAAAATACATTGTAATGGTCAAAATAAATGTTTATTTTATGCCAAAAATCATTAGGATATTAAGTAAAGATCCTGTTCCACAAACGATATTTTTGTAAATTTCCTACCTAATTTTTGATTAGTAATATGCATTGCTAGGAACTTCAGTTGGACAGCTTTAATGGTGATTTTCTCAGTATTTAGATTTTTTTGCACCCCCAGATTCCAGATTTTCAAATGGTTGTATGGCTGGTTTTGAGGTACAGGGTCACCTTTATATTTTAATCCTAACTGGAAGACTGGCACTTACCTGTTCTCTAAAGTTCTGCAGTTTGGGAGGATTCTTGGGCAACTCATAATCTGCATAAAGCTCCACCTCCTCAGCAGAGAGGGCGTGTCCATAGAGCAGAAACTGCCTCATGAACTCCCCCCTGTCTCCGGTCCAGAGGTAACGATATGAATCGAACGAATGTTGAAATTCTTTGACCTTAGCAATGGCCACACGTGCACGGTATCGCACCAGCTGAGCCAACTCCACCAGCTCAGGTATCTGATCTATGTCCGACTAAGCAATAACAGACACGGTCAGACATAAATCATGTCATTAAGAATATGTTTAAATCTTAACAGAAATCACCAGGTGGGTTATCAGGCTTTAGTGATAAAACTACCAATCGACAACGAACTTCAACAATACATTGCTATATTTCCTAATTAACCATTAAACCATTAAACGAAAATGATCCTCCTACCTTGTAAGTCTCAGACTGTTTGTTCTTAGCCACTCGTTTTATGAAAGAAGCCATTTTAAAAATATCTGACACCATCTGGTCAATAATATCATAGAAGTTTCCCTTCTTGGAGAAGCTGAGCGAGGGGTGAAAGATCATGTCAGAGGTGAGGGTCAGCTGAACTTCAAAGAGGGGAGAAATAGGGAGCGCTGGGTCTGTGTTCTCGACTAAGTACTGCAGGGAACATCGAACAGCACTGCAGAACCCAGTGAGAATGCTTCTGTCCACATGTTCTGTGTAGCACTGCCAAGTCTCTGAGTCCAGATCAGCACAAAGCAGCTCAGCATTCTCCTGAAGAGCAAAGAAAGAAATCCAGGAAATAAAAAAAGTAAAGAATGAATGTATGAATGAAAGTGAATTTTAGGTGTTCATCTCCAGTGGCACTTTGCCACTTTGTTTTTATCATAAGAAGCCTGAATATAGACATAAGTAATCCATATGACTCCAATCCATCCAAAAATCCATCAAGGCATTTTACATCAAAATCCACTGACATATTTGTTTTTATGTACAAACCATGCTTGATCTGTTCATGTGTCTGATTCAGAGAAGATGGCTTTTCCACAGCAATGTATTAGACTTGTATTTTAGCCAGAAGCAATAGCTTGAAGTTAAAAACACTTTAATGATAGATTTGTTAATTACAATCACACAAAAAGTTCACCTCACAAGTCATTAATTGATGGACTGGAGTTGTTGGGATAACTTGTGGATTAGTGTGTAAGTTGTTTGGACTCTCATTCTGACAGTACCCATTCACTTCCCTGCTTCAGAGTATTTAAGTTTGTCCTTTTCAATGTGCTAAATCAAAAGTTTGTTCCTCTCAGTGTGTGAAATCAAGCAGTGAAACCAACCAAACCTGCACAAGCTTATGTATCTTCTCTCCTGTTTGAGCGATGAGTGCATATTGTCGCGTGAAGTTCTCCTCTACATCGGTGAGGTTGAGCAGATTGCTTCGCCGATTAGTCCTACGTGTAATGCAGGCAGTATGACTGAAAACTCCCATCAGCCCCTGCAGTTTCTCCAAGTTAGCCTTGCTCTTCTGCACACGCTCCGACACACCACGTACCAGATCACATGTGCTACAAAAACACAGAGTATGTTAACATAAGCACCATCACATAGTACTTTTTGATTCACTAAGAACAGTATGTGAACCGGAACCTAAATACCCCTCATAAGTGTCAATTTAAAAAAAAAAGAAAAAAAAAGAGAGATTTTTGCATCTGAAAGCTTAATAAATAGGCTTTCCATTGATGTAATTTGTTATCATGGGACAATATTTGGCTGAGACACAACCATTAATTTGGCTATTGCTACAAATACACCCCAGCGACTTTCTTTTTGGTCCATGGTCACATCCTGTATGAGTATTTTTCTGTTACCTCTTAATGTAGTCAACAAGGTTTTCATCACTCCACAGCAGTTCCTTTAACGCTGGCTTTAAGGTACACCTCACGTGCTCCAGCTCAGATTCGACCAAACGCAGTTCAACAGCCAGAATTGTGCTGTGTAGTTTATTATACCACTGAGTGATCTGGAACAGAGTGCTTGTGTACTAAACACACATATACAGAGAGAAAGAGAGAAACAAAAAAGGTTTGAAAGGAGGGAATAAACAAAGCTAATGTCTTGGCACGGTGCAACTTGTTACTCAAACATAAAGGCACAGATGGTCACACGCAGTCTCACCATGTGAAGCATTTCCCGTTTAGAGTACAGACTCATAGCAGCTTTGGGAATGCTGTGGTTCTTCAGAATTGTGAGATACTTCACTTCCCTCAAAACAGACGTCAACTAAAACATCAACATAATATAATAGTAAACACAGAGAAAGCAGAAGAGTTTACCACACATTTGAAGCAATGTAACCAAGTAACTGACTAGCTAACTAACAGAAAGACAGAAAGAAAAGATCAGGGAGATATTATAATAAAAAATGCTTTTTTTTAATTAACAGTTTAGTAAATAAAATGTTTTTTCATCGTTTCACTATAAAAGAAATATCACACACACAGTCTTGCTATAATCTACTGTGTGTGTGTGTGTGTGTGTGATATTACTTTTATAGTGAAACAGTGAAAAAACATTTTATTTACTAAACTGTTAATTAAAAAAAAGCATTTTTTTATTATAATATCTCCCTGATCTTTTCTTTCTGTCTTTTCTCAGTCTCGCATTATGTAGGCAACACTGGCACTTATTTTGTGTCTTCAACAAAAATAGTTTAAAACAAAACTCTTGGTTGTTGCTAGGTGACTGCTTTAATGGTCAACCAAACCAAAAATGTCATCAGTTTAAAACCCACAAGATATTTGCTCATCTTTCACAATGAAAAGGCTAAATTAATAGGCAATTATATATGTATATATATATATATATATATATATATTTAAAAAGGGATAATTTATCTTTGGAGAACTTAATTGTAGGATTTCTTTATGAAGTTTTTGAATCATAAAATTTTGGTGAATGGACAAAAACCTCTCGGATTGAAAAAAACTGCATTTGTTTTTTAAAATTTAACAAAACGACATGAGGGTGAGTGAAGATTAAACATTTTTTTAAATGTTTTTTAAATTTAAGTTGATTAAAAAAAGTAAAACATACATGCATTTAATATTTTAGAAAACTGATCATTTTACTTAATCCTTACTGCTACGAACAGTCAAATTAAATCTATGGCATTCAGGCTATAGTTAGCTCACTTAGCCAAATGTAACAATAACAGAAGTGAAAGGGAAATCGTCATTTATTTAGATAAATATGCGAGTTTGTGCATGGGTCTTACAGCAGGGTTAAAGTTCAAGCTGTACAAGCAGCTCTCCTTGTCCAATATCAGCAGTGGTTCATTCAGATGTGTGTGGCACATCTCATCCAATC
This sequence comes from Enteromius thamalakanensis, assembly GCA_032357475.1. Classification (NCBI taxonomy): domain Eukaryota; kingdom Metazoa; phylum Chordata; class Actinopteri; order Cypriniformes; family Cyprinidae; genus Enteromius; species Enteromius thamalakanensis. The sequence continues at coordinate 4,305,320 of JAUCMT010000114.1, forward strand.
CAACACTCCAATTAGCATAGACTTCCTCATCCATCTGATCCAGAACCTCCAATACACACTCACACACCTGCAACACCTGCTGTGCCTCAGGACTGTCTAATGGCCTAACACATACAGAATATGACATACATTGTCAAAAATGGAGAAGCAAATGTTTGTGTATTTGTGTGAGTCATACAATTGTGTTGAGGTGAGCTTGTTTACATATGTGTAAGCTGGCTTAGTTTACTACGATTTGACAGGATTCGTTCTCTGAGTTCTTGGGACCATTTCAGGTTACCAGCAACAGCTGGCATGTTTTTACCAAAGATGGGATAGCCATTCCTCATCTGCACCAAAACACAAACAACAGTACAAAAGTCAGAAAGTATGCTTTTATCCAAAGCGCCTTGCTAAAGGCCATATTCTTATAAAAACAAGATGTTAATTTTGAGTAACTTATACTTAAGAAGCAACTGGCAAAAACAGCATATGCTTGTTAGGTATGTTCTGATGCTGGGATGCTGGTTTAAGCTGGTTTAGCAAAGGACCAGCATAAAACAGCTCAAACCAGCGTCCCAGCTTCAAACCATAACGTCTAGGTTACAAACGTAACCCACGTTCCCTGAAGGAGGGAATGGAGACATTTCATATGGGAACTCGCCAGAGAGACCTATCTGCTTTGAGCTTTTACTAAAGACCAATGAATATTGGCGTGCACTGATTGCGTTCAGATTGCGCTCTTCACTGCATGAGTATAAGAGGGCACGCAGGTTTTCGCTGAAGAGCCGTTGCCTGCATCAGCTTTTTTAGCTTTTCCAGTTCGTTTGTGCTCATAAAACTTAAACTTTTTTATTTATTTTGGAAATTACCGATCGTTCCGCTAGATAAGACCCTTATTCATCGTCTGGTATCGTTTAAAGCCCTTTGAAGCTGCACTGAAACTG
>JAUCMT010000114.1:4318159-4333593 GCA_032357475.1 Enteromius thamalakanensis
TATTTATACAGCAGTTAATGACACACAAGGGGAGGAGAACATATTAGTTGCCAGGGGAACACATGAGGAGGGTGGAGACAAGGAGAACATGTGACAGGACATACAAGGAGTGGAAAAGTACAACATGTCACAGGGGAGTTGGAAGTGCCATGCTAAAAGTTCACTCGGCACTTCCAGCAGATTGTCACAAATACTATTGATATTATTGTCAACTTTTTTTATTCTGTATTGTAAATTCTTTATTCATAAGTACAAATTTCTCAATATGTTTCTTGGAGATTTTGTTAAACATTGATAATAACAAGAATAACAAGCTTATTAAGGCTTACAACAATATTTTCTTTACTTAATTATTGTTTTTCTTTTTCTCTGTAAATTGTATGTCAATGCAGTGCTGTTTCATGTTATTTTCAAAGAGCAAGCTAGAAGTATTCCATTTCAAACAGCGTAGCTTATTAAAGAATACCAACAAAGTATGTACTTTATACAGCCTACTGTGTTATAAACAGTATGCACGCAATGACAAATGCTTCAAACAGCTTTATGCTTCATCAACTTTTAATTCAGAAAAATGGGGTCCAGATATCAGAAATAAAAACAATTATTTTGCATTTAATCATTAATTTCATAAAAATGTGACAAAAATTACTTCTGGGATTTTTTAAATCAAACCTTAAATGTACGATAAAGTTGAACACATTGCATTGTGGGAAACAATGCATATATCCACCACAGTTTGCATTGAAGTTTCTGCAAAGTAAGGCATCCAGGCATTCCGTCACCCACATACTGTGCACAGTATACATACTACAAACAAATGGAATAGTTGTATGGCAGTGTGCTATTTCTAATAGCCAGTATTTTGAGGTATTTGGGCATAGGTTTAATTTTCCTTTCAGTTCATACATACATACTCCAGAAATTTGAAGCATTTAGAAACAAACATTTAGTTATGAAGAGTCATAGGAAGGTTTCCAACTTTAATTATGTTGCATTTGGAAAAAAAAAAATTGTACAAAAGTAACATCAAATTTTACACATTTTAAAAAGTAATCAAAACGAGGAGTCTTTGATACAACAGAATCAGTATTAGACTACATAAATTGTGGCTATAAACAGCTTGGGGCTGAAGAAAACAAAAAGAAATGGAAGATACATTATGAATGTTACAGGGATTATCTGGAGAGCAATAAGAGCAACGATACAAGAAAAAGAAAGTTTATTACACGATTGTTTGACTCTGCCACCTGACGTCTTGTTCGAGTTGCATGTGGGCAGCAGAACAATGAAATCAGAAGATCCTCAACAAGATCCAGAGAACATGTGACAGAGAGCGCAGAGACCACTAACATGACATCAAATAAAAATAAAAGCAAGAGTGAAGACACATTTGGACGAAGGCCAGCAGAGAGGGAGGAGGATAAAAATGGACAGATCATGAGTAATTCTCCCTCACAGCAGACTGTGTCCTTCTCCTGCTGTCATTCTCACAGTCTCACTGTAATCACTCACACTCACACACACATCCTGGCTTTCTGTGTACCATAACGTCCATTACACAATCACACTCTCTTAATGATCGTCCCCTGAACATATACATGAGCAAAAGTAAAAACACATGCAACTCCAGCATTTTATACTACAGATTATGATACAAAATAAGGCATTTCTGTGTATGTACTTGTGTATGAGCAAGTTCATGAGCATGTAGATGCTTTTGTGTGTGTGTGTGTCTCAGTAGAAACTGGAACCACATTTAATGTCATTTTTTGCCTTGTTTGTACAAAAGACTGCTATTGAACATAAATGGATAAGTCATTTTTAAAATATATATATTTATAATATATATATATATTTTTTATCATATATATAAAAATTGATAGTGAAAAGCAGACGAGCTGTGAAAGTGGGCATGATTTTGGTCACTCCATGACCTCGCTAGCAGACACAGTGACCAACTGGAGCGGGAGGTCGGAGTTTGAAAGAAGGTCCTGGGTGCCAGCCTGTTGCAGATTGGTGAGGATGAGAGTGGCTCCACCTCCCGTGATGATGGTTTCCGAGGGGGCGGCAGCCTCTGTCTGACCTGCCCCAGTGTTGGAGTTTAGCCCTTTTTTGTTCTGGTGAGTTTTAATGTGTTTGGCCAAATGGTCGCTGCGCATGAAACGTTTCGAGCACTCTGGGCACACAAACTTCTTCTCTCCTGAAAAACAAAAATAAAAGTTTAAAATCAACAAAACAATCAAAACAAACTGATAAAGTGTAACATCATTGTGTATAATGGGTGCAGATGAAATATGATTCCAGATCCTGATTTCTTTCAGTGTGCCCATACCTGTGTGTGTTCTGCGGTGGCGCTGGAGTTCGTCGCTGCGGGTAAATCTCTTGCCACAGTAACTCCACGAGCAAATGAAGGGTCTCTCTCCTGAATGCCAGCGCAGGTGTGCTCGGAGGTGAGACGTCTTACCGTATACCTTACCGCACCCTGGGATATGGCAAATGTGTTGTTTCTTCTTTCCCATACTTGAACCTCTGAAATTATACACAGTTTCAAAACAGTGTTACAAAAATATATATTATTTAGCTGTTGGAACTGGATTGGATTACCTTCCACCAGCTTCTTTGCAGTTGGGGCAAGTACAGGCTACTCTACGTAGTCTCTTTCCCTCTAGGCCTGTCCCGTCCTTATCCTCCTCAACCAACCGCACACGCAGATGTGACAAATCACTGGTGTTCAGGGTGGAATTTGGCCAATCATCAGACTCTGGCTCTTCTTTAATTTGAATATCTGCAAAAACATAAAGGGAATTGTTTAAAACTGATTTCAAGAAAATTAAGAATGTCACCAAAATAAAACAGCTACACAATATATTTAAAAATGTATTCAGGACTAATTTAATGAATTTGGCTATTCCATTTAAATGAGCTTCCCACAACTTCAACCTACGAATTCCCATGACTTTAAGTCATTAATTACATAAGGCATTTTAAAAGTTTCATAAACACCATTGCATTCACAAAAAGCTCTTTTATCTTTTACGATGAGCATAAATATTTTAAATCAATCAACTATTACATTTCACTTTTTATAAACTAATTTTTTTTAAGCATATCTGTAAATATGAAGTATGTTTTTGCACACCTGAGTGGCTTTCCATGGTCTCGTCTTGCTGGTACTGTCCAATAGAATTGACTGTGACTGTCTGAAGGTTTGGGATCTGTCCCACTGCGCCTGTGGTGCCAGTTTGCCCAAGAGAAAGGGTCTGCACAGGGGCAAGGGTAATTTGGGGGGTTGAGACCCCACTAGTAGCTGGCAGCTGTAGATTCTGCAGGTTCTGAACCCCTTGAACTTGGAAGGTCTGCCACTGGATCTGGCCGGTGGGAGAGACGGTTTGGGCTTGGATCAGAAACGTACCAGCATTCAACAGCTGCACGCTTTGTAGTGTCTGCGCCACTCCATCCCCTGTCTGTGCTGGTAAGAGCTGTACCACCGGTTCACCACCAGTGTGGTTCTGCTGGATGTAAGACAGCTCATGCTGCCCGGCTGATACAGCAGTGGCTTGGGTGAGAACACCAGTCCCATCTATCGTCTCAGGGAGCGATGTCGTTGTGGAAGATGTGGTGGTTGGCACAAAGGCATTAGCGTCGTTGGCATTAAGTGGCTCTGTGCATTTGCCGTCACCCTGGTTATCACTTGTTGAGGTGGTGGGACCAGTCATGATGAGCTGGCCATCCGCAGTAACGCTTGTTGCTATAGTCTGAGCACCAGCCAACCCCAAAGACTCGAGATCCATGTTACTCAAGCTGTTTATCGGCACTAATGTGATGTTGCCCGGCAGCCCCATTGGTACATTAGCAACAACCTGGCCCTGTGCACCAAACCCTGAGCCGGCCAGCGAGACGGTGGGAATCTGCTGCACGTGCCCGCTTTGACTCAGCAGGCCCTGGAGGTCATTAGCATTGGTGGCTGTAGCAATGCTCTGCGTCCCATCTGGAAGGATAGTAATGTCAGTACCCAGCGTGCTTCCGTCTACAGTGGGTGCAGCATAGCTTAGTGATGCCCCGTCCGCCCCCTGCAGCTGAGGGATGACCTGATACTGCACCCCATTGGCACCGGTGCCATCTACCCCCGCAGTCACGAAAATGGGCTGGGTCTGCCCTGCCATAGTCTGTAGTGGGACCACATATTGCCCGTTGCTGCCCAGAAGTCCTCCGCTGGGTACCTGCACTACTGCTGGCTCGTCTTTCACTGAGCTCACAGGCGTTAGAACCTCCCAGCGATCAGAGGAGCCCGTCAACTGGATGGCCGTGAGGTCTGTGGTCTGCTGTGAGGTGGAGATGTTACTATTATATTAGCACAAGTGACACATTTTACTATACACACACAAAGGACTGTTCACACCAAAAACGATAACCATATTAGCATTCACACCAATAGATTATAACGTTGATTATTAACAAGTGCTACAATTAGCTTTTATGCTTTAGTAGAGTCCAGTAAATTCTGATGAGCTATGAAGACATTAAGAGTGATTCAAATTGGGTTGTTCCTCTGCGTCATTAACATTACCGCTGTAAACTTCCCCATATTGACAGAAAATTTTACATTTTACAGAAATAAGTTGTATTTGGTGTCAACAGGCCTAAACAAAGATTTTTAAAACAACTACATTTAAGACACTATCGAGTAGAAAACTATTATTTTAAAATAGTTAAAAAAAAAAAAAAAAATTCCTCAAGGACAAAGCTTTTAACAAATAACTACAGCATGATAAGTAGCATCAGATCTTTTCTTAACATTCATCTGAGTGTAATGTATTATTGAAAAAAAAAATGTAAAGGACAGAGACTTTCTATGCAATGTTGTTTAGTTGAGTTTTGGTCAACAAACAAAGAAACCAAAAAAGCAGCCAAAGGAAAGCTTGCAGGGTAGTGCTTTGGGGAAGTCCTGCATAGGACACCACAGAGAGGTTTGTTGCTTTCACCGGAATATCTAGTAACTATTAGTTCATAAGACAGTAAAAGGTTAAAGAATTAAACTTATGCAAAACAACAAACTTGTAATTCATAAATTACTCAAGTATTAATTGCATACAATCTTGAACACAAATTTTGAAAACGGAAAAGGGGAATTTTCATTTAATGCTGCTTCAATCTTAAAGAGGTGTTATTCAAGATTTTAGTTCAGTTGTCTTTTTAACATCGAACTGTGCGTCTGCCAGAAAATACTAAATGACCTATATTACTTCAAACGCAGAAAGCAAAGTGACAAAAGGTGACAAAGAGCTTCTGTTTGCCAGGTCTGTACACGCAACCGCTCCAGGGGGAATGGTGGAGCTGTGGAGGATATGTGACAGCCTGGGCAGGGGTGGAGGCTTCTCCCGGTGGAGGGGTCCTCCCCTATCGTGGGGGTGACCCGGGATCACCGCAGGTAAAGCGGGCAAGGCGACGGTGGCGAGTCTGTCCGACCCACAATGGGCGGGTTTAAAAGGGTAAGAAAGTGGGTGGCCGTACAAAGCGAAGGCTCACAGGAAGTGTTCGACTTTTCCCCTATTTTTAAAACGTGTGAACTTCACCAAAACACCACAACACCCCGCAAGACAGCGACGGGGAAGCGACAAACCAACAGGGGGATTCCATACCTGATCCTGGGCGCCGCTGGCCGGCTGCAGAAAGTCGCTCTGACTGCTGTCCACGTCCAAGGCAGCCATTTCCTGCTGTTTCGCTGGCTGTTCTGGGGCTACGGAGACACAGCGAGAGAAAAAACTCAAAACAAATTCATGCTCAACGAACTCCCACCTCGAAAAGGCGGAGATTAGCCGCCAAACCGCCTGGAATTTAAACGAATCAGGCGGTTCTTTCTGCTCTCGCGTTGCCCGAGCAACAGTCTTTTCGAATGTTTACTTTGTTAAAGTGAGGCTAGCTGGCTAACGGTTAGCGTGGCTGCTGAGAAAGATTAAACACTGAGCTAGCTCGCTTTGCTAATGGCTCTCCAAACTCACCGGCGGTGCTGTGCTTCGATCGGGCTAAGTGTTACGTACCAGTCATAGCGTGAAAAGGTAAAAAATCGGAGGTTTATCTGTTCATTTAAACTCCCAACATGATTGTTTTAATCAAAGGCGGGCTGTGATCGGAGATTCGGGTCGATTTTTTTCTTATTTTTGATTGACGGTGCGGGAAACACAAAAGGTGGGGCTTCGGAGATTACCAGTGAAATTTTCGTCACGTAAACGGAAGAACCGCCTTTCTTCTACGACGCGATTGGCTGCGTGATTCGACCCCCTGAACGCGGAGTGGTCAAAGTCGTACGTCTGTCAATTTCCAATTGAGAGTTTCCTGTTTGTTGTTCACTAGTTCGCATATGCAGAGAGTCTTTGGAAATGTAGCTGGAATTGTTCACGTATTGCAGGAAGTTAGTTACAACTCCGGTGGCCATTACACTACTAGACGTATTGTGAAACATTCAGTACAATATGCACAACGTTACAACACTGTTGTACATTCAATTAAAAACGTTCCACGAAATATATTTTTTAATTGTTACACAATGCGAAGATTAGATTAAGAAGTTCGCTATGCATGTAAATTAACTCGTTTCGTTTTGATCCACAGTGTAACCCTGTTAGGTATCGCTTGCCCGAGTTTACATGTCGGTTTAACCACCTGGGTAAACAGCGCTTCGAGGAAACAGCTGTGACACCGGATGTCCTTAGGGTCCTTATCATAATAATCTACTGTCTCTTACAGCTCATCTCTTATTTGTCCTTTACACATTAACATCACAAATTGCAACATTTGAGTGGCTGTTTTGAAAAATTTTAAAATACAGCCAAGTCTGGGAAAAGACTCTCTCAAAAAGTTTTTACTTTTTAAGTTTTTAACGTTTTTTTAAAGTCCGTTTCAGCCTCTTCCACTGTCCTGGAATATATAATTTAAATCAAGTTACTATATTTGTTAATATACAACACATACATTGTATATTACAAAACCCCTCTATGGCTCATAACTAACTATTTAATAGATATAAGCCACATTTAAAGTAGCTAGTAACTAGTCAGAAACATATAGATCCACACAAAATTAAGGCTACCTTAATGTACAATTATTTTTACCAATAAAAAATGTGGAACATAAATACTAACCACTTTAAAAAACCTCAATGCAATCAAAAACAAGTTAATAAAGTAGAAAACGATAAAACACACTTTCATTCTTTGGTTCAACTTTCCAGCCGCGCTGCTTCAAGTCTCGGATGGTTTGGCATTCTCCATCTCTGGTGTTGGGCTCCTCCGTCTGGCATCCCATTTCACGACTTGTCTTGGGCTGAAAGCATAAAGATTAATTGTAAACATGTATAGTTTTAAAAACATAAGACAAAAAAAATAAACTTAATATGATATACAGAGTAGGTAGCAAATTATAAGCACAATTTGCCCTTTAAAGCAATGCGATAAGCTAATCAAGGGTCATTAAATTAATTCATAACAGCATTTATCTTACATTGTCTCGAACTAGTTATATGGACAAAACAGAGCCCATGTTCACAACAGCAGTCAACTATAATAAATACTATTTTTGGAGTATACATGTGACCTATATGAAAATATTTTGGAATATGCATGGATGATTGGATGCTATAATTGGCAAAAAAGCAGTGCACAGTGATGAATCAAATGAATCCACATCAAATAGGAATCAAATATAGAAAGGTTTTTGTTTACATAATATATGTGTGTGTACTGTGCATATTTATTATGTAAATTATAGTTATTTATTGGTAAGGTAAATAAAGGATTAATGAACTCTTTTTTTTCAGGGGAAAATATTTATACAAATTGACTAATCAAAAACGGAAATCTATACAATCTATACTTTGGTTAAAAACTCAGTGATGATGAGAAGCACATATTAAATGAAAAACAGTGAAAACAGTTACTCACACTTGTGTGTTGCGACATTACTGTCGGATCCAATATAGTCGGTACTGCATCATTTTTTATTTTCAGTCTCTCTGAAAAGCCTGCATCAAACTGGGACTTGTTTAAAAATGAATCCGCAGTAAAATGAAGTGAACAAATAAACAGTGTCTTGTTGACGTGATCTGGAACCGCATCCAAAATAAAGTTCATCCATTCTTTCCTAATGTTAGGATCACAAGGAAGGCAATGCAAAGACTGTGTTTTCCCACAGCTTGGCACTGCACAACGTCTTGCTACCCTTGGAGGCATCTCTATTGTTTTGTTGCTTGAGTAATCCTTTTTCCAATTAAAGCATTACCTAAAGAGAAAAAACAAAACAAAAAATGAGAACAGCCAATTTACACTGGTTAAATTTAACTGGCAAAATAGCTTTCAGAAAAAATGTAATGTGTTTTTTTTTTTTCACTCTTTAATTCAGCTGAATTAAACCTTCAGATTAAACCGTATCCAAACCCCTTGCACATTGGTTTTATAGACAGGTAATTCTTTATCTTCCATTTAACACACAAATATAAGTGGAAAATACTTTTATAGCATTGTTCTCCTGCTGTGTTCATTAAATTGTTAAGGGTCAAATCACCCTCCGTTCATTTTCAAGCAAATCACCAAAAAATGCTTATACTTAGTGTAACTTGTATCTATTGCTATTTGTACATAATTATTTTGTTATGTCTGGTTCTTAAACATTTGTAAGGGTTTAAGGTTTTAAAAGCTGCAACAGCCGAGTTGCAGATTCTGAAGTCTGCCTTCAATTTAGTAAATTCTCATAAAATTTTATTTAATAGAATTTGACAAGTCATCATAATGGGTTTTGTTGCTGTTTTACCTGACTTGCAAAAACACATATGTGTTGAGACGTTGCATGCACATTCTTGGTCTTAAATTGACCGAAAAGTCACAAAATTGCTATAATAAAGTAGTTTGACCAGTATTTCAGACGAACTGAAACCAATATTTGTGTCAAAAAGAAACCACCAAGACAAGTAAGTTAAACTAAATAAGAGAGAATCAGGCAACTTAATTTCAGGTAAGGGTCGTGAAACCCGCCTCTTGTGGCGCTTCAAAAGCTCAATCGTGGGCGTGGAAAGATGGGAGGGTACGCGGTGGGAATAAGGGCGTAATACTGAGCTGACACAACAACATACACCAAAAGAAGAAACACTTACCAGACGCCGTTGGTTGGGTAAAACGCTGTTTGATAAAAGTTAGCACTATGTGCGTATAGTTTTAGAAGATATTTGTCACGTGACATTTTACCATAAACCTACCGCGTGCAAGTGTAGCTCTGACAGGATCCTTGGGAGGTATCTTTGGAAAGTAATGCTTTGTGGACAATTACGATTAATGTGAAACAACGCCGGTGTCTAAAAGGCCGACACGTGAAGACGTACTGACAGGAAAATGCATTCGTACCCATAAGAATTCAGAACAAGCAATTGTTCTTGTTCCTATTAAACGAAATAAGCCTCGCACTGTGTCATATAACGTTATAGTAATAGCGTCTTCGAGCTGGTGCAAAAACGATTTTGTGCTTTAGTCTTATTATACAATCACAGCTCTACTGTACAATGTTGTGGCGCTCTGATGTTTACGTCATTAACCTGCGTCCAAATAGAGTTGACAAGTCTAACGTTAGAGGAAATTAGCGCATTCTCAGCAACTAAAAGATATTGGTTGGCTTATTTTATGTATTAAATTGCCGAGACAACTGACGTGGATTCTTTGCACAGAATAATGTATTTGTGCTTTCCGATGCATGCATATTTGCTTTGATTCAGCGTTTGACTGCATAATGTTAAGGCTTAAAAGCCAAGCAGGGGCATTTGTGTTAAAACTTACCAAGTCCATCGGCACCGCGTCCTGTTTTAAACGCAGGTTAGGTTTCTTGAGAAAGCACATTTTCATCTGCTCATAATTGTGGAAGCTCTCCAAACAAGCCGGTGGTTGATTGTCAGCCCAGCACCTATAGCCAGCGTTTATCTCTTTCAGCTTTGCGAGGGAAGCAATGCAGATGCTTCTTGTTTTAGAACCATATAAAAGCACATTTTAGACCAATGCTTCTAAATGGTCACATTAAAATTCAACTGTCAATCAAAATATTAGACCACACCCTCTCACGAGTATTGGGGGAGTTACTCACATGACGCAGTGAAGTACAAATCACAAAATGAAATTTAAACAGTAAATCAATGCAATGCAATAGTTACTCCCGAATGCTCTGAGTTTATATAATTTATTTGTTTAGTTTGGGATAAAATGGTCCTTAAATCAGCTACTGTAAACTGTTAACAACACGTCTATAAATAGCAGCTTAATCAATGGCATAAATTATAGAAGCATAAAGTAATTGTACCTTTTTATTAAAAAAAAATAAAAAAAAACTGCAACCTTTTATCTTACAATTTAAGTTTATATCTTTTAATATCAAATATTAAAAACCACAAACTGAGAGTAGACATAGCAATTACCTTTAGTTTATTTAACCTATAGCATAAACAGCCTCATTAATAAACCCCATACATACTGTCTGATTACGCAACTGAACATCTGGAAATGAGTAAGATCGTTGGGAAAGAACCGTCATCAGAAAACACTTTGGACTGAGGAAGTGTTTTATTACAATAAACTGCTGTGTGACAGGCAGTTTTGTATACAGACCAGCCATTACATTTATTTCAGCCATAAGCCGAAATAACAAAATAAAAAATTAACTTAATACACCACTAAGGTGCTATTGTGTTTTAAATGTTCGAAGCCATAAATGAAGAGACTGAGCATGTGCTATAGACAGTACTGTCCATCCAAATGGCTTCACTTCTTTTTGGGCTGATTAGGTGTGTTGAATTTGAAGAAGATGATGTCACCGTCTTCAACAATGTAGTTCCGCCCCTGTTGTCTGTATTTTCCTGCAGCCTGCGAGTATTTTGCAACATGATCAGTTTAGTATTCAACCTCAAACAAGCCACATTATTTTAAGTCATTAAAAGGCACACAATTAGGATCTTACTTTAACTGCGTTTTCAGTGCCTTCCTCCTTAAAGTCGGCAAACTTCATGACTTCGGCCATGATGAAGCCTTTCTCAAAGTCTGTGTGGATCTTTCCAGCTGCTTGTGGGGCCTTGGTGCCTTTCTGTAAGGTGTTCAAACACAAGCAAAATATTATAAAGGGTCCAACTAATTTTATTGAAATTAAATACATTTCTGAACATATGTTTTGCTCACCCTGATGGTCCATGCGCGGACTTCGTCAGGTCCCGCTGTGAAGAAGTACTCCAGCTGCAAGGCTGCATACCCACTCTTGATGATCTTAGTCAGAATACTGAAACAAAGAATTTATAAATTCACAACAGAAAAAACATGAAGGGAATAATTATATCATCACCTTAGAATTACATTTCTTAAAGGAATAGTTCACCCAATAAATATTTACTCACATGCAGGCTCTCTCTAACACTAGAACTTTCAATTAGGTTTCTATTCTATCTACTGGTTTTCTTTTTATGAAGAAACGTAAATAAATACATTTGACCCTCAAACAAGAGCATTCTCTATTCTTGTCCTATTCTACCTTCTTGTTTTCCTTTTGTGCAAGTTGATTTGGATAAAACATCTGTTCAATGATTAAATGTAATGTAAATGTATACAAGATGTTCCTGAGTTTATTAATTCTTCATTAGAACCGATTTGGAGAAATGTAGCATTACATCACTTGCTCATCAATGGATCCGCTGGAGTGAATGGGTGCTGTTAAACTGAGTGTTCAAAGTTAATAAAAGCATCTGAAAACAACCATCCACACAAGCTTTTTACTGATTGCCATTACTTGAAGGAGTGGAGTTAAGCTGATTACTTGTGCATTATTGCAATGCTTTTATAGCAACACTCATTCACTGCAGAGAAGCCACTGTTGAGAAAGTGATGCATTTCTCCTTTCTCCAAATCTGTAATGAAGAGACAAACTCGTTTACATCTTGGCTGGCAAATTTTCATTTTTTGGATGAACTAATCTTTTAAAGTAACCAAAGAGGAAAGAGAATGAATGCAAATGCTGACCTCTGTGTTTTGTTCTCCTCACAATATTTCTGTTTCTCTTCATCAGTCATATCCTGATACTTGTTCTCAAATCCCCCACTCAATGGGATCACCAGCGCACCTGGATCATGAGCATCAACCCACTCCTTGATCTTCACCAACCTACAAAACAATAAAAATTGTTTGTATACTCAGATCACCTGGAGGCTGATAGAAACAGAACACAAGCAACCATCAATTTGGATTATATACACATTTATTTAGAGTGAGTAATTTCTCCATTATTCCTACCATACTGATTTGCACATTTGATGGAAAAATGACACCTGAGACTTGATTTCTTGATAATCACAATTCAAAATCACAAAGAAGCAGTCCCATTAAAGGGATAGATGCAGCAAAAATCTAAACTGTTACTTTTTACTCTCATGTTGTTACAAATCTGTACCCATTTCTTTCTTTTACGGATTAAAAAAAAAGAAGAATATCGAAGAATATTTTATTTTTGGTTCATACAATGGAAGTCAATGAGAACCTAAAAGCTAAAAGCAGATGAACAGCTAACACGTCATCTCACCATTTATTCTTTTTCCTGATGTAATCTTTCTCTGAGAGGTTTACCAAGTAGATCATCGGCTTGGACGTCAGGAACAGATACTTATTCAAGACTTCAATCTGGAGAATAATAAGGGGGAAAAAAACATTGTATAATCTAATTCGGTGTATAACCTCAATCTGATCAAAGAAACAAATCCTTTAATACTAATAATGATAAGTAATTTTATTAAAAATGATAAGAAAAAAGATTTCAACCTCTTTGTCGTTCCATTCATTAAAACGAACATGTTTCTTTTCATCAACAACCCAGGACTTAATTTTACACATGATGTCCTGCAAGCAGAGAAAACCAAAAAAGCAAGTGCTTTCTGTCAACGTACAAAGTTTTAATTTGGCAGTGGTCAGATGCATACTGGGATATATAGTTCACTCACATATTCAGGCTTGAGTTTTTTGTCTCCTCCCCTGACAGCGGTTTTCTCAAGCTTATCAATGATTGGCCCAATCATTTCTTCATCTTTCATCCTCAGCTCTTCACGAATGATTTCAATATCTCTAACTGGGTCAACACAGCCCTCAACATGGATAATATCTTCATCCTCAAAAGCTCCTACACACAAACGGTTGAATATACACATTATCAGGGTTATTTCATTACAAATACAAACATGGAACATTAGGTTTCTTGGGGATTTTACTAACGAGTTTCCACATAATTTCCAAGATATTTCTATGTTTCTATATTCAGCATTTCATATGCATTTCAAATAAGTCATTCACAGTATACATTTTCATGGCTTTTTGTAATTGTTTACCTAATTTTATGAGTTTTCATATTTTTTTTAAAAATCTTTCTATATTTATTTCCAACTGCACGGTAACAAGTAGGTAAATAGTTCATAAAAAGTAAAAATAAACAAATTGTCTTGACAAACAGTTTGAAATCCATCTACTTACGTGTCATGTGAAAGATGGAATCGCAGGCACTGATGTGGGAGAGGAAGGCGTTACCCAAACCCTGGCCTGCGTGAGCACCTTTCACCAAGCCAGCAATATCCACCACGTTCAGAAATGCTGGAACCTTACTGGAGTGAAATATAAAAAAGAAATTAGGACCATGTCACTGATTACTAATTTTAGAAGCTGCTGATAAACGTATTATGCAGACATGTAGTCGGTACCTGGCTGGTTTATGGTACTGGCATAGGAAGTCAAAGCGCTCATCAGGAATGGGCACACGGCTTTCGTTTGGGTCAATGGTGCAAAAGGGAAAATTCTCAGCTGCTGCCTGACTCTTTGTCAAAACATTGAAGAACGTTGACTTTCTGAAAACACAAACAAATGATTTGAGATAAGTGATAACATGGATCACGGACACTTTGTTATGCATAATCAATTCTTGATATACATACAGAGACCCAAGCTACAGTTAAGGTCAAAAGTTTACATACCCCTTTCAGAATCTGTAAAATGTTAGTTATTTTACCAAAAATACGAGGTTGAACAGCATGTTGCTGTTTAAATTTAACTTATTCTGTTTTCTGGGATACATGTAACTATATTCTATAGCTCTAGAAGGGCAGTAACTAAATGAAAAATTTTCATTTACCAATCATAAATTTGATGCATACTCTTCGAGGAATGTGCAAACTATATAACATAGAAGGCGGCAAATTCCGACACAGCCCAAACTTTTTTCCATTCTGTAGCAGGATGATGTCATTTTCATAATGCACCATGATCATGAGTCATCATCCATCTAATAATTTTATGCAATACAGCAGTATAGGTTTCCATAAAGCAAGAATAAAACACAACTAGGTCAAGCTTTCACACTATGACACTATTCCACTACTGTCTTCAAACCAACTGACCCAGCGCACATGTCAGAATGCCAGCTAGGACTGACACATACCCTACATTTGGTAACCCAACGATTCCAATTTTCAAGGAAGTCCCGAAACGTCCAATCAGGGGGGGTTGTTTTGGTCCATCTCCACCCTTCTTTGGAGGCATCTATGAAACAAAAACAATAATATATACTTTCATTTTAATGCATTACATAATCAATCACGCAAAATAACCAGTCAAACATTACTACACCTTTTTAGGAGCCATGTTTAAATGCTGTCAGTACTCTCTTGCAATATTACCAAATGAGTATATTTTGCAGGGTATATCTTGCATAATTAATTATCTTGCATTGTAACCTCTTTGCCTGGCTAACTGCAGTAACTAGTTGCCATTTCACGACAGTAAAACCAATGGCACCAGGTTCCAAAAATAGCCCCCGCATTGAGTGTAAACTGACCGACCTTATTCAATGTAAGAGAGGCTAACACATGCCCCTCCCTGACAAGTAAGAGAAGGTATACGTGTATCATATCTCTGTTTATAAATCTCTGCACCACTGCCAACTGACAGCCGGGTTAGTAGGAGGTAGTGGCTCTTCATTACTCGCTAGAAAGCCAACAGAGATCCACATGTGCATCTAGAGCATCAATACCCTCATTCCCAATTCAATAGTGTGTGTAGCTGGTTAGCATGCCGGTCATATAAAGGGGCCAATATGCAATAAAACAGACCATTTAAACTCAAATAGCACGTTTAAGCGACGCATACACAAATAAGACAAAACCTATGCTTATATCACCTTGATATCACAATTTGTCTGTCAGCAGATGGGGAATTTCGCTGTGCTCAAAAGAACACACGTTGCTCCACACTTCGGCCGATGCAACGGAAAGAAAGTGCATACCGGAAGAGCTCTGAATCCTCACATTGTGATTGGTCGAAACGAGTTATCCTGTAATAACGCATACGAGATGACGTAAACGCATCAGGAGCCAGTGAGAAACTACAAAATAG